>VYXC01001190.1:484552-588784 GCA_013397175.1 Platysteira castanea
TATATATATTTTTATATATATATGCACCTTTTACTTTGTAGGTTTTGTAAGCAGTCTCTTGTTTGAGACAGTTGCCTCTCTTGTTCTGTGGGCTGTTTCTTCTCTGAGAGGTTACAGTGGCTATTATGGTATTATGGTAGTGCTCTGAAGAAAGCCAAGTGATTTAGACGAAGGGGAAGCTTTGAGTGAAATTCTGTGGCCTGTACTGAGGAGATGTTTGGAATGGCAAAAATCGCATCATAACTTAACTTGAGAGTGCTAACTGCAGTTCAGAGGGATGTAAATACCTGGTATTCCATGTATAACCTTTGCCTGCAGTTTCCTTGATTCAGTATACTTCACAATTTTAGGAAATGATGTTTAATATTTTGAAGACGTTTTTCAATGTCCAGTGACATTTATTTACTTTAAGCTGAAGGAGATCATTGCTTGGTTAATTTGGTAGAAAATTCAGTTTATTGAGAAAAGCATTGCCCTAACTGTTGATATGACTGTGTTGTTAACATAATTAGTGTTATTAGTAAAATTGTGGTGACTGATGAAATGTCTGATTAATAGTTTACTCTGTAAATTAAAAAAANCCAGTGCTGCAGTTGCTTTGCAGGAGTGTTTGTCTGAGAAGGTGGCAGAGTGAGCAGGGCGAAAGCTTGTGACAGAGTAGTTGCAAACAGTTACCTATAATGGCTAGATGCTGTATTTCACAAACTAGTAAATACTTTGGGTTTATAAAAGTATTACAAAATCTTTCTGCAGGAGATTGGGACAGGAGGCACTTGTCAGTGGAAGATTTGTGGTCTTAATCCTACTACAACACTTGCACTGTACTTTGAGGTGGTAAACCAGGTAATAAATATTTGTCTAGTTGTCTACTAAATACAGTAATTTTATTTGACTATTGAAGTTTGTATTTTTGTGTGATTTCCCCCAAGCACAGTAGCAGGGATAAAAATGATGTTGCCGTTTTGTGTTGTTCAAGTTTAGAGGTGGACGCTAACAGCTTAATGATGGACTGATCTTCTTGCGTGTGATAATGAGAACTAAAGAACTCTACAAATTTTGGATAGAGTTTATAGTCTCTAACTCCAAGTTTTTCTTTCAGTGTGCTACTTATTAAATGTATTTTAATTGTGTTACATGAAAACACTGTAGTCTGTATATTTAAAAGTGCTTTTCAGTATTCCTCTGATGTTTTAGTTACAAGGTAATTACTACATAGTGTTACATTTTAATTTATTGCTCAGTATTTGCAAGCAAAGATTGGTTTCTTTGAAGTACATCAGGGGCAAATAGTCTGCTTTTCTGTTTTCCTGAGGGGCTACTAGGAAAGAGGATGAAAATATGAGGAGCAAGTGTGCTACTCATTCTCATATCATTTCTTATTCCAAGAAACAGCTCAGGAACTGAGCTGACTTTAGTTTATATATATTTATTATGCTGTATTTCCTAGTTACCTATGCAAAGGTTTGAAAACTTGAACTTATCTTAGTCAGGTTTTGATTTTACTGTTTCGCATATTTATGTTGGGCTCGTTTTATTAGTAGCTCTAAAACCAGCCTAGTCGTGGTGTGTAATACTTGATTTCAGCTCTTCTTCTCTTAAAATGCTTACATAGTGTGCAAACCTATATTTTCACTGAGCAGAGTTTTGAAATTTTAGTTTACACCTGGATTCCAATCTTTGTTTTGATGGTACTATTGGTGATTCATTAATCAACATTTTAGACTAATATCAGTTTTCTTATCCTGAATTCTAGTGAATCATATGGTGTTCAAATAGAATGTGATGAAACCAGGAGTTACATGGCCCCCTGGAAAAGTGTTGTCTCTCTAAGGAGAGAGCACTGATTGCTTTAAGGACATCTGGCGAAGCCAGCAACTGCTTCTAACATCCCTTAACAATCTCCAAGTTGATTATTTGTGTTTAGTAAAGGTACTCAACATAATGAAAGCACCAGACAATGCATTTATGTAACTGCCTGTTGCAGAGAATGTTAGGATTTTCTAGCAGTTAGTTACACATTTTCAAATTACACTGTAAAATCATGAGATTCCCTTTCATTTTCCTTCTGTACTTAGCACAATGCTCCCATTCCTCAAGGAGGACGTGGTGCAATCCAGTTTGTGACTCAGTACCAGCATTCCAGTGGACAGAGACGTATCAGAGTGACCACAGTTGCCAGAAAGTATGTTCTACTTGTTGTGAATAATTTTTGAAAAGTCAGGAGATNTTTAGGAAATGATGTTTAATATTTTGAAGACGTTTTTCAATGTCCAGTGACATTTATTTACTTTAAGCTGAAGGAGATCATTGCTTGGTTAATTTGGTAGAAAATTCAGTTTATTGAGAAAAGCATTGCCCTAACTGTTGATATGACTGTGTTGTTAACATAATTAGTGTTATTAGTAAAATTGTGGTGACTGATGAAATGTCTGATTAATAGTTTACTCTGTAAATTAAAAAAAACTGGCAAAGTGCACGAGAAAATTGCTTATGTGGGAATTGTGATCAGATTTGTGGACAGTGTTTTCTGTAACAACCTTTCATCATTCATTTTTTAAAAAACATGATAGCTGTTCTATTAGTGACATTATATTTTATTTCACTAGTTGCATGGTATCTGTACAAATAAGGAACATTTCTAATTAAAGAATGGTTAACTGTAAGGCTGCTCATTTAATCTACCAGTAGATTTTTTGAAGCTTCAGCATGAGTGTATTAAACTGCTAACTGTTAAACTTTCTTTGCCTTAGTTTTGAAGGGATATTTTGAGGTTGGATTTTTTCCTTTCACTGTGATGCAAATCCTTGTATTTTTATTTTGCAGCTGGGCAGATGCACAGACCCAGATTCAAAACATTGCTGCGTCTTTTGACCAGGAAGCTGCTGCAATTCTCATGGCTAGATTGGCAGTGTACAGGGCAGAGACTGAGGAGGGGCCTGATGTGCTGAGGTGGCTGGACAGACAACTTATACGACTGGTAAAACAAGCTGTGTTGAAAGAGTCAGATTGGTTTCTTGTTTGCAGACACATAAGTGACTACAGTTCAGTGATGGTTTCTTCTAAAATAAAAGAAAAAAATTAACTGAATGCTTCATTTTCACATGTGTGTTTTCAGTTGATTTATTAGTGTTTCCTCAGCACATGCTAATTGCCAGGAATTAAGAGAAATTATAGCATGTGATTAGCAGAAATGAAAGTTTTCTCTACTTTCTGCTGCCTTAAATGATATTGTAGAGTAAGTATTTTTAGCAAAAAAAAAGAAGGCAAAGTATCTAGAAAACCATATGAAATTTTTTTATTTTCAGAAGTTCTATTTTCTGTTTGGCTTTTTAAAAAATTATTTCATTTTTTATTTGTAAGTAAGCATTTATTAATAATTTAATTTCAAACAAGGTCTTCTGGGCTGTTTAATCATCTAACTCTGCTTAGTGATTTTAGAGGGGAAAACAACCAACACACAAAGTTGTTAAAGCCTCATATGCAGGAAAATCAATGCGTGTTAAAAAGAGAATGCGTGTCAGTGTTTTTGCTAGGTTTCTGTTTGTTTACAAAGTTGTAAGCACCACAAGTCATGTGCCTGTTGAAACCAAACTTACAGTAATGGCATGACCAAGCCAAGTACGTTTCTTAATATAGATTTTCTTTCTCATTTACTCCAGTGTCAGAAATTTGGAGAATATCACAAGGATGATCCAAGCTCTTTCAGATTTTCAGAAACATTTTCACTTTATCCACAGGTGAGTTTGTCTGTAGGAAGATTTGTCTATAGGGATGAAAGAGAATGCTCAGTGACGGAGGAGTCCTTGTAACGCTGAGGACAATACGGCATATCAGGATGAACAGACCCCCTGCCCCCAGCTACTGTCTGGCATGTGACATTAGCAAAGTCGCTTCTGTTGTCTGTGCTCCTGTGTCCTCTTTTGTTCTCTACCCTTACAGTTAACTGTTGCTGTGGGGTCTCCAGCAACCTTCTGAAGACAGTTTTGGCCTGTGGAAAGAATCAGGGAATGATATTTGGATGAATGTTCAGAGATATTTATTTTTCCAGCTGCATGGCTGGGGAGCCTGTGCACAGTCTGGGGAATCCTGGGACAACCAGAGTTCTCGGGGCGGGGAGTACCTCAAGGGCCAGTGGGGTAACAGAACTTGGGTACATCAGCATCAGGGAGCAGGAAAACCCTGTATGTCCCAACCATGCTTTAACCCTGGGGCCCATCCCCCCAGAAGGGGAAACCTCCACATCTAACTATGTAAATTTTTTGTTTCTCCTACAATGAAATCCTTATCTCACCTGAATTTGTAACTCATATAATGACAGTTTTTAAAGGGCCATTCTAATGAAGAAATTCAGAAAACATAAGAAAATAAATAGATTTACTTTGTTGTTTCTCTCCCATACGACTTATGATACTGATCAGAAAAGAAACACTTCTCTGTGAACTTGACCTTGACTGTATTAAACTTTGAATAGTTTCTTTGCTAATAATCCATCCTGATAAATTCCTCCATTCTGATAGCTCCAGATACTTCACTTTTGGATTCTTCATACACTTCCATGATGTTTCTGTTTCAGTTACCTACCAATCTATCTGTAGGTGTTAAGTGTTGTGTAGAGCTTGAGCCAGCATGTGGAGAATTTGTTTCAGCAATGAAAGTATACGCTTTTACTAGCAAAATTTGATTTTGCTGTGGTTAATGTTCCTTTTTCTGTTCACATGCTATATATCTTTGTTGCAGAGCAGCAACCTCCCTCATAGGAACAGTAGAACTTAGAGTAAAGGAGGGATTTCAAAGATGTTTTGTAGGTTTACCCATTCTGATGCCTCTCTTACTGTCATGGGAGTGCGTAAAAACTGGCAAAGGTGTATATAAAATTAGAAATGTTAAAGGAGTTAGAATTCAATTTTGGCATTCAATGTTGTGGCATTGGTCTCATGTAGTTTGTGAAAATATTTTTCTCCTTGTACCACTGTCCTTTTTATCTGTCAAAGTTCAAACCAATGGTTCTTGTTTTGCAGTTCATGTTTCACTTGAGAAGATCTCCTTTCTTACAAGTTTTTAACAACAGTCCGGATGAGAGCTCGTACTATCGTCATCATTTTATGCGTCAAGATCTAACCCAGTCGCTTATCATGGTTCAGCCAATTCTGTATGCCTACTCTTTCAATGGACCTCCAGAGGTATCAGTAAAATAACTCCCTAGTGGGTTAAAAGGCGCTTTGTTGAAAAAGAGATGATTGCTGTCTTCACTGTTACATGTTATAAAATGTATTGGTTTAAAGTTGATTGTATGAGAACATTCATTTAATTTAAAACAGCTATGAGCAAGGCATATCTCAGAATTCTGATGTAGCAGTCTTGAGAACAAAAGTCACTTTGTAAAGAGGTTATGTTTTAAACGAAAGGATGGTACTTTTTTGTTAGTTTTTGAGAGGTTTCTTTGGTTTTGTGGTGCCAGAATGTAAACATAAACGGTTTTATTTAAAAATGTACTTTGCTGTTGCCTGAAAGAAAAGTTGAGGGTTTTTTAAATGTACAAAATTTCCTCTATTTTAATGCCTTAATCCAAAGCTTATGATTTTGATATGATTCCCATTATAAATAGATTTAGTACAGAACCTTCCAGGTGACCTTGTCATGGCACATTCTGTATAAACCTAAAATAAAAAGCTGATCTTCCAAGAAGCTTCTGAAAGAAGTGTCAGACAGCAGATAACTGAAGTTGTCTGTTACATAAAAGAGAGTAAGGCAGTGAAAACAAACATAGTAGTCAAGGATCTTGGCAGGTTGGATTTCTAATTTTTTTTAGGATTTTTTTTTTAGTATATTTATGAGGATATAAAAAAAGACTTTTAGAAGTGGCATTTAAATGAAAGTAATAAGGTGGTTTGTGAAGAGCAGCTTGCAAGCGTAAGATTACTCTCCCATGTATGGAAAACAAGTAGTTCCATTGGTGATTGAAAATTTAATATGATTAAACAGGAGCTGATGTCTCAGTGTAGAATAAATAATAATATTTTTTCTTGATTCTTGGAATAGTTAATATTTTTGTTATCTCATTTAGTAATACTGATTCAATTAAATCATATAGCACTAATACAGCATCACTACTCTTGAAAAGGTGACTTAAAACCTTAAATATTACATTAGATTTCATAAACCATGAGTATTTACTGTATACAATATTGGGGGATATATATGCACAGTAATAATATGCTGCAAGAACAAGACAAAAAAACCCCCCAAACAACTCACAAACCCTGAATCTTATACTTGAATAACTGCTGAATCCTTATGCATTGAAATACAATTCAAATTAATGGCATTGTATGGGTAAATACAGAGGTACTTGAAAGACTAGAAAAGTGCATTATAATGAAAGGAGTTTCAGCTCTTGAATACATTTTTTATTACTTTCGTGAAGTTTTATATGTAGAATCCGGCAGGATAACTTCAGAATGAGGTTGTGTGGGTTACAGATGTGTAACATGAAAAGGAACAAATACGGAGCTTTAGTAAGTGATTGAAAAAGTTCCTAAGATTCAGCTACTGATTAAAAAATCTGGCAATGCCATCTGATTGCTCAATTCTGCATCGGTTGATAATTTTAAAATTTATTTTTAAATCTTAGCCTGTTCTTCTGGATAGCAGCAGCATTTTACCAGATCGCATTCTCCTTATGGACACCTTTTTCCAAATCCTTATTTATCATGGAGAGGTAAGAGTTGTCATTTCTTACATAAATACTTTATTTCTGTAGGAGTGCTACATAATGGAGATCACTGGAAGTCAGGCTCCAGTTCTAGTGCACCTCAGTGCTTGACCCTCTCATCTGCATGGCTGACAGCAGAGTCCTAGTTCGTGTTTGTAGTTTGGTAGTTTAACATGTCTATATGCAGATACCTGACATGACTTGATGTCAAAACATCATTTTTATTATGATGGTCCTGTTTCTTATGATGAGTTTGAGATGATTTAACTTCAATATGCAGAGTATTTGTTTAGATCAATATTCTTCCTACTTTAGAGGGTTATACCCTGCCTCCCTCTCCTCCCCACTTTTCACTCCTTTGTTTTAGATTGGTTTAAATTGGTTCTTCAGGAACAGGAAGTCAGAACACCAAGTTCTATAGTCACCTTCATCTGTACTGTCCTGGAGGAATGGAAGACCTTGAGGCAGTTAAGCAGATAGACATTCCATAGTAATAGAAATTAAAGTGCTTGTGACTTGCTAGTGCTCTGCCTCCCTGGAGAAATTCAGCTGATGCTTTTAACTACTCTGCAACCGTAAATGGTTCGCAGCTGAGAATTTGAACAATACTATTCTGGATCATGTCCTTGTGGCTGCACTGAAAATATTTATTAAACTTAACACTTCTTAAGTAGCAGAATGTTATTTCATTTGTAATCTCGTTGTAAGGTGCTATCAGTAAGCACCAGTGGTGGGCTGCTCCCTGAGGGAAGGGTAACAGGGAGCGAGCATCATTGCAAGACAGGCAGGGTCTTATCACTGAGGACCTGTCCCCACTGTACCTGAGCAAAGCAAGCAGAACAGTTTTGGGCAGTAGCCAGACTTGGCCTTCAGTTTGGATCACCAGACAAGTTGATGGGCATGAGGCAGGTCCGAGTTCTGGCTATGAAGTCAAGTCCCTGAGTAGGGGTCCAGATCAGTAGGGTACATGGCCTGGTACAGGCATGTGGCTCAGACAGGAGCCAGGAATTAGACCCTCAGTTTAAAAGCAGCTGCCAAGCAGAGGAGGGAGGAACCCCTGCTGAGGGTCCCTCCAGGTCTTTCCTAACAACTGCCTGTATCAGTGAGCTGACCTTGAGCAGCCAGCTTTGCTCTTAGGGGGTGGGGAAGTTGTGCTACAGACTGTGAAAGATATCAGTATAAATACTTATTTCTTATATGTCATAGACATGCATATTAGAGAAGTGTAACTAATATCTTTGACCTCCTCCAAACAAAGTATTTGGCATATAAAATATGACAAAAAAGAGTAAATACAAGTGGACCACAAGCTGTTAAGAATTTGAAGAAAAACATCTAGTGGCATGTTACTTGCACATCTTGGCTTTTAAAAATTAACTTACATACTATAGGGCAGAAAGGGATGAGTGATAGAAAAGAGGCTAGCAATGGCACATTCTCCTCTAAAAACACCTGTGTATCCTCTAAGAAAGTTTGGTGAATCAGTTCTAAATTTCTGTCTTTCCCCTATCCCCAGACCATAGCGCAGTGGCGTAAGTCGGGGTACCAGGATATGCCAGAATATGAGAATTTCCACCACTTGCTACAAGCTCCTATAGACGATGCCCAAGAAATTCTCCATTCCAGATTTCCAATGCCTAGATACATTGATACAGAGCATGGAGGAAGCCAGGTATGCTGAAGTATATGTTACATAATCTGGGAAATGATGTGTTAGTAATGTTGTGAGATATTTTTGGCAGTAAACATGCATTTCTGTGCTAAAATATACATAAATTGCGAATTGGTGTTTTGAATCTTAAAGCTTTTACAGAGCAAGATATTTAATAGTAGATTTCCACCTAATTTATGAATCCTGCTATTTATTATTTTGACTGTACTGACTTGGACTCTGATTCTTTATGTAAGGTGTGTAGGGCAGAAAATACAGTACTTGTCTGGGTCTCTGAACCAATAGCAGAATTACTCTTTTGTGTTTTTTTTTTTAAACTTAGTAATGAATGTCTTGTTGATACTCATATTTGCTTTGCTAGTGCTTGAAAAAGACAAAAGCTTATTTTCAGCTGTATCAGAAAGTTGTTCTTCATTGGTGGAGTCCAGTGAGTGGCTTTATTTACAGAGGTGCTGTTTGCAGTGTCTGTATCTCCAGATAATAGAAATTATATATTTCATACATATGCAACTTTTTTCTGAGTGCAGGAAAATTCTGTTTGAGAAGAATAATTTATCGTCTTTGTTTTATTTTTTTAAAGGCTCGTTTCCTGCTTTCAAAAGTAAATCCCTCTCAGACTCATAACAATATGTATGCATGGGGACAGGTGAGTATGAATCTGCTGATCAAGCTTTTATGCATGATTTTCCCCCCCCCCATTTCAGAAGGCAAGTGGCACATTATGTACATGTAAATAATAATGCAAAGTTTTGAAACTGAAAAAGAAATGCAGTTTTGGTCTGATGTGACCAAAATTACAAAAGTTAAGAAAAATGGGCTTTATTTCTTCAGACAGAAATGATCTGGTTTACTATTTTAAGCTTCTGTTAGGCTGCTTTCGTATCTAGCCTACTTTCTTAGACAGTGTTGTCTTAAGACTATGGGTTTGATGTTTGCCTGACAGAGCCCCTCCAAGGACTTTCACTGAAGCAGTTTTGCAAAGTCAAAAGTAGAGAGTTGATGGAGGCAACAGTTAATAAGATTTGGAATAGTCACTGATAAGTGCACTTACTGCCTTAGCACTAAATTTACTAAGGCTAGACAATGATTAATTAAGCTAAGTTTACAATTTACAATTCATTAAGCTTAACTTGATCAGTAATTAAGTTTAGTTTCATTCTATTAAGTAGCAGAGATGCAAATCTTATCAAAGAGTGTTCCTGCTTTGGAAGGAGAGAGGAGCAAACCCATCAGCCTATCTGAGAGGTAGAATCATATGTTTGTCCAAACTGTGGAGGACTTAAATACCAATTTACCAAAATACCTGCTGTAGTCAAATAGGATTGGTTCCCTGTTGCTGCTGTAAAAGATGTTAGAAGGGCAGCCACTTCATCATTTTCATATTGGCAGGTCTGTTTTTTCGTAAATAAATGAGTGACAATGAGGGCTTAGGTAGCTTTGGGCAGGTTGAGCTGTCTTGTGGATGAAAATGTGCGTGTATCACTCAAGGGCAGAAGAGAACTGTAACACTTCAGTATGGCTTCTTCTTCCACCTGGCTGAACCATTAGTAAGGCTGCTTGACCTTCGCCTGGTGGCCTCCTCTTCAAGTCAGCATGTTGCAGCCTTGTATTATTATCTCCTTGTCCACGTGTCTCACAGAGCTTTAGATCTCATCCCTGTAAATACCTTCAAAATACTGGAAATGAGAGTGCTTACCACACATAAAGGCTAACGGACTTTTCTACAATAGGGGAAATAAGTGTTGAAGGTAGTTATAAGCAAGAACTGGAAAATGCACCAGTGCTAGTTTACTGACATTTTCCAGAATTTCTATGGTCTGTATGAGCAGGAATCAGTTTTCAAATCTTGTCTTTAGGAAGGAAGTTATGTTCAGAAGTTAAACGTTCTGTAGCAGCTTGTATTCTTGAATGTTGTGTCTCTATTCCATGTTCTCATTCCACATTTAGCTTCTATAGTGGGAAGAGAAACACTGCTGTGGGTAAGTGCTAGTGCAGTGTCGTCTTCTCATGCAAATGTAATGGCATCAGACATTTGGAGCTACATATTAACTGCGCTCTTAGAGTATTTTGCTAAACGTTGTACAGTGTTGAAGTCATGAGTGAGAAAGCTCTGTAGCAATTTTATGGCAGTCATCTTTGTCAAGTAAGTTTTATCAGGGTACATTTTCATAGGAGTGAATTGGTTCTAATGAAGCTTCTGGCAGTGAACAGCACTGAGGTCCAGAGTGAAAATACTTGAAAATTCTGTACTGAGTCAGGTCCAGCACAATTTGAACACAAATCCCAAATTCTTTTGCTTCCAAAGTTGGTAATCTAACCAGCAGTTTTTTAGTGCTTCTCTTCATCATGTTTCCCCTCGACATACGCACAAATCTGTCGTTTGGAAGGTCTTATTTTTAATCTAAACATTACCTGGAATTTTTTTAAGTTTTCACGTTTCCAGCAGTACAGGACAACTGTTTTCTGCTTGTTTAATTAATAAGCAAATAAAACAGTGTTCCAAATGTAAATACAAAAAAAATTCTTTAACTGATCTGTAAGATAATTTTTCATGCTGGACAAATGAGACTCTGATACATCTTGCAAAAGATAGCTGTCTGTTTTAATGCTGAAAAGAATTCAGTTCTAGGGTAACATAAGAAATGGTGTATTAACCTCCCTGGGGCACTGCATTGTGTGTGCTCAAGATAATATGCTCTTGTATTTGCAGGTTTTTTTGTGAAAAAGGTTGAATCAAGTACTAATTAGGAAATGAGAAATGTAATGTCTGGGAAAAATTTAAAACTGATTTGCATCTTGCTCTTTTTTTTCTCATGACCTTCACGATTGTTTCGTATTTTATTTTGTGCACAACTGAAAGTCACATTGACCTGAAGAGGGCACCCACACACCACTGAAAACGTGTTTCAGGAGGTGATGAATAGCCTAGTTTGGTTTTTAAGATTTTAAGTAAAGGTTTCTTTGAACTTTAGCAGGCAGGTGCCTTAATAGTATAGAAAGCATTTTCAGAAAATAACGATAAACTTTTTGTGCATTTCCATTATGTGGTTGGTGTTTGAAGATGCAGTTGAAATTTTCAGAAAGGACCTATGAATGCTGATTGACAGCTGCTGAACATGAGCCAGTGTGTGCCCCGGTGGCCAAGAAGGCCACTGGCATTCTGGCTTGGATCACTAATAGTGTGTCCAGCAGGACCAGGAAAGGGATTGTCCTCCTGTACTCAGCGCTGGTGAGGTCACACCTCGTGTGTTCAGTTTTGGGCTCCTCACTGCAAGAAGGACATTGAGGTGCTGGAGTGTGTCCAGAAAAGGGAAACAGAGCTGGTGAAGGCTCTGGAGCACAAGTCCTGTGAGGAGCAAGTGAGGGAGCTGGGGGTGCTTTGTCTGGAGAAAAGGAGGTTCAGGGGAGACCTTATCGCTCTCTACAACTACCTGAAAGGAGCCAGGTACGGGTTGGTCGCTTCTCACAGGTAGCAAGCAATAGGAAAAGAAAAAATGGTCTCAAGATGCCAGAGGACATTTAGCTTCGTCATTAGAAAAAAATTCTTTACGGGGAGGATTGTCAAGCATTGGAATGGACTGCCCAGGGAAGTGGTAGAGTCATCATTCCTGGAGGTATTTAAGAGACATGGAGATGTGGCACTTGGGACGTGGTTTAGTGATGGGTTTGGCAGTGCTGGATTAATGGTTGGACTCGATTACCTTAGAGGTCTTTTCTACCTAAATGATTTTGTGATTCTTAAATAAGAGAGCTCAGATGTAGCATTTGACAGGCTTGAAAGTAGAGCATCCTTTAATCTCATCTTCCTGCCATCAGATAATAGATAATTTAGTGTGCCTTCCCTTAGAGTGGCTGTGTATTGCAGCGATCCAAGAAATCTCGTTATACTTGGATTTGTCCCTTTATCATTAACTGAGGACTCTTTCTGGCCAGTTCTCAGAAAACAGCACCAGTTCTGATCATCCTTGTTAAGACTTTTATGTCTGTGTTTTGGAAGACTTTACAAGAGTTCCGACAGCTCTGGTTTAATTTGGAAATATGGATTCTTAGTACCTTTGAGAAGGTTGAATTGTTGAGATTTATAGGAATTCTTCCTACATCTGTAAATGGAAGTAGTGGTAGACTGGTCTTAAAAGACTTAAGGGAATTACTATGTAATACTTGCAGAGTTGCCAAATGCTGGTTTATATTGACTGTAAATTTGTTCCAAAATAGTAATTAAAACATGACCATTTTGAACATCTTGGATTTATGAAAATACTTCTGAGGTCAAAAAGTAAGTTGCAAGAATCCACCCAAGAGGTTTTTAAAAATCTTCTATGATCTGGTTGCTCATGACTTGCAGATACTTTTGGTCTGAGGTGGTACAGAGCTACAGGAGAGAATAGGCGCTCCTCTCTTTGGGAAAGCAGGATGGCCTTCACTTGGTGTCCAATCAGACCCTTAGGAGATTTCCTCCTTTCATGGTTTTGATACGTCTGAGCTTCACTGACAGATAATGATTTGTTGGTTGTGTCACTTGTATATTACTGTTTCTCTCCCTTTTGCTCTACTGAGGTAGGAATGATGCAGGAACTGTCCCATGGAAAGTTTGTAAGTCAATATTTAGCCGCTGTCAAAAAACTCTTGAGTTTTGTGTGGCTGATGTAAAGATCTTGCGATACAGAAAGCCATTGCTGTATACGTTAATATGGAAGAGAATGTAGTTGTGGTTTATGCTTGAATCCATGTAAATGTATGAAAATTTATGTAAATGTACAGTCTGCTAGGTTTTTTTGTCAGAGAATTTCAGCAACGATACGCTTCTGAGATCTTGCTAAATTTATAAAATGTTTATTCAATGGAACATATTGTGCCTTAAAATGCTTTTTCTTCACAATGTGTATAATAATTCTCCTTTTTTCCCTTATTTCATAGGAGTCTGGAGCACCCATTCTTACTGATGATGTCAGCTTACAAGTATTTATGGATCATCTGAAGAAACTCGCTGTCTCTAGTGCTGCCTGAGATTCTGCAGTGCATTGAAGGCACAGACAAACTGCAGCCATATTTCAGCTTTTTCCTCCTTTACCCTTTTCCATGTCTCTCTTGACAGAATGCTCTGATATGCAGAAGCTGCCTGACTAGATGTAAAGCAGTGTTGTTTTCAAGAAAAGCTTTTGTTACCAGCAAATGTTTTATTGTGAACTGCAGTTTGTAGAAATCCCAGGTGGTAGATTAAGTTATTGGCAGAGGAAAAAGAACAGTCATTTTGATTACTGTGATACTATACTTACTTTGAGATCATTTGCAACAACTTTGAGATGTGATTTCAGTTTCTTGTTTAAATGGTTGGGGTTGATTATGCTCTGCACTACAATGGCCCACTGAACAATAAAGGAAATCTTTGGTGATGTCTGACTTTCCAGACTGCCATATAATTACTTTTGCTTACTCAATTTGAGCATGAAGTGAACAAAGCAACAACAAAAAGCGTATAAGAATAGTATTAACTCAATCTTTTGATTCAGGCTGATTAACTTTTTTCCCCTGCAGAAGTATTGTTGTTCATGTATTGTTTATTTTAGGAGTATTTAATTTCAAGTATTTCTTCCCATTTACCCTATTTGATTCTTTGGGAACAGAGTTTTTCTTTACTTCAACATAAAGAATTTGAACTGAAAAGGTATAAAATCCACAGTTGCACAAAATTTAAATCCACATGTATTTTGACCAAAGTATCTATTATCAAACACAGTAACAGGTGCATATGCTCAAAAGTTAATACTTTCAGCTTGAGCTAAGACAGAATCCTACACTACCAAAATGGACTAAGAGTACAGCCTTGATTTTTGTCTTGGTGAGTATACTTAAAAATAAAATTTACCTTTTTTATTGTTGCCTTATAATGTTATTACACTAATGCATGACACTGCACATTTGCTTTTTGTTTCTGTATCCTTTTTGTTATGAATTCAACAGGCTATAGTTCTTGCTGAAACAGTATTACATAGAATAATTTGATACTTAGTTCATACTTTATTTTTTGGGGGGTGGATAAATTAGTAGGCTTTCCCATTTACTTGTTGAAGTTTACACATAAAACAGATGTTTACAAAGGTAATAGAACATTTTGACAAGCAAAGATGTGAAGTGTGGTAGCGGGCAATAAAAAATTGTGCGAAGTCTAAAGGAGTAGAGAGTTCATAGGAAATGCAGTTGTTTATTGGTGTGATAAACATGAGGGTGGTTTTTCTGTTTTCTGTAAATTCTTAAAAACTTGATTGAATCATTTGCTCTCCATTTCTTTGATCTAAATGAGATGAGCTCCTTTTGCCTCAATACAAATAAAATACATGTTTTTCTCTCACTTTTTATATTTATTGTGCTGGTTTCTGTCAGTTCTTGAAATGAAATGTGGAAATAAAGGTAGTAGTGATAAAATTTAGAATAAGTTCACCTTTTTTGTTCATGTAATAATTGGTATCAAACTAATTTAACTTCCAGAGGAACTGAACAGTTTATGATAGTGGCAGTTTAGAAAATGATAATTCAGTAGCCTTTTTGACTTTCTTTTGTCTTAGCTAATAAACAGCCTAAATTTTCTTTTAACACCAAATATGTCCATTTTATTTGATGGTTAGGTACAGTTTGCCTAATAAATGAATTCATCATCAAGTCATGATAATGAATGGGGTTTTTTGTGCTTTCCTTCCTACTCTTTAACCAGCTTTCACCTTGTAATAGTTTTTTTAAAATCTAATTTCTTAACAACATTAGCTTATCAAGTATTTAAGATTGTCAAAGACTTTTTGGAAATCCAAATATGTCTGATGTATCACCTTCATCGTCCTGCTTATTCACCTCTTCTGAAGACTCTGTGGTTAGTGGGACAGGATTTTCCTTCCTAGAAAGCATGCTGATTCTTTCCAAAATGTCTGTATATCTATCCATAGGCTCATAAGTCTTAACTACAGCCTCTCTACAATTTTACCAGGGATTGAGATCAGGCTCATCAGTCTGTAACTTGCAGGATTCCCTCAGCAGCCCTTTTTGTGGATGAGAGTGACGTGGGCAGTGGTCTGCCAGTCATCTGGCTCAGTGACTGTCTGTAACGGTAGTTACAAGTGTTCACTGGCACATGTGCCCTTCCGTGTCTCACTTCCTTTAGAACTCCCTAGTGAAGGCCATCCAGTCCTGGTAACTTGTAACATCTCAGTCATCTGCTTAATCTAATACCTCTTGCACATTGGCATAGGTCAGGTGAGCTACAGTAGGGGAGGGAAGCCATTTGTTCACTGAGAATTGGTCAACATTTAAAATAATGTGTTGTAGGGTTGCGCTACAGGAGAAAGTGGTTTAAAAAAGATAAATTGCTACAACTTGAAGTCCTTGCTAATGTCTGTATTACTCGGTTTCTTGGTGAAGAGTTTCTACCAATCTCCAATATCCATGACACTCAAGGCTGATCTATTTATGATTGCTTTGAACATTTCCTTTTGGCTGGAAATGGATTGGAAATGGGAGGAAGAATTGGTCAAATATTTTTGAGAAAAAGACTTGGAAGATGTAGCCTTCTGAAGAACAAGGGATAAAAACAGTTGCTGACTGTTGTGTTAAGGACTGGCAAGTTAAAGACCATGGGAACTCAGAGGCAGCAAAACAAGCAGCCTGGTGCTGCTTTCTCCGCATTGTTAGGCAGGCTGTGAGTTTTAGAACAGTGCGAGATCTGTTCTTGATCTAAAGTTCCTCACTAGACATGTATAGGCCTGAAGCATTGCCATCTGGGAACTATGTTTGTCTTAGAGAGCAACATGGGAGATTCTGAAGTTAAAGTTTTGCCAGGGTCATAAAATCAGATGGAGCTCAAAGCAATGCAACAGCTGTTGGTGTTCTTTGATATTCCTGTGTCTGGTGTTAGGACATATAGAAAAGCACGTTGTGATTGACAGTGCTTACGTAGTGCCTGGTCTATAAGGTGCTTAGTTCTAACCTGCTGCCTTTTTCTCTGCACACCTTTACAGGCTGTACGTGCTACACAACCATCTAAATTTTTCTTCTCTTTCCAGTGCATTAAGTCCTGAACTTGAGTCTATTTGTTATATATATGCCATTGATGTGTTTAGATCAGCCCACAACACAAAGCTCCTACTGTCAGCGTCTTAAAGATTAGATAATAGTTTCCTGGACCTTGTAAGTGTGAGAGCTACTCTTCATTCAGGAAGAGAAATGGTGGTTAATTATTTTAAAACAAGCCGTTTGGAGCAATAGAAGCCATCATCTAAAATGTGGATGATAATTTAATATATAAAAAAACCTTTAAATTCTGAAGTATTTCTGACTGGACCTCAAAATTGGAATCGTTGCCATCCACACAGATATTTAAGTATGCTGGAAGGAGGGTCAGAACATCCTTGACAGGGCTCTGTTCTTTCACTAGCAAGGCATCAAGCCGCTGCTGTTTGGTTTCTTGCTGACTGAGCTGTTGTGATAAATAGCCTGGCTTGGCCTCTTGGCTGCCTCTGCTTCACAGGACTGAGGCTGGCACAGTCAGTGTGTTAAGAACCTTTGGAAATGCTTGACAGTAATTTAATCTGTTACAATACACCTTCAGGATCTCTTTTTTTTTTTTTTTTTGAGAGTCTAGGATTGGTATTTTTTAGCTATTCTCATATTTTCTGGGTTTTTTAAATACCAACTGTTAATAATTTGCTTTTCTCTTCCTGGCGAAAAGGTAGTGGATTGTTAACTGTAGACTGTCTTCTCGTGCTTGGATGGGATAACTCCCAGGTTTAGACACGGATTTAACAAGCTCAACCAGAAGTTGATGTTAAGTTGCTTAAAGGCAAGTGGATTTGCCTAGAAGTACAAATACTGTCAAATTCCTAGAACTTCACATCTTGGTGTGCGGAACTGTGACATCAATGAGTGGTCCTATGGCTGCCATCAGTGTTAGGAAAATTGCATTTTCCAGTGTTCCCTCTTTTCCTTGGTTGAATAGAATAGTTGGTGAACAGTTATGAATAGCCTATCCTGTTCAACCAAATCTGAGGCAAATGACTATGTTACCTCCTGTCAGATTGTGAAGCACAATAGATTTGAGCTCAGTTTAGCTTTTGGCATTTTGTGTTCATACAAAATCTAAATGTTACATGAAAGCCAACAAGCCTGAACAGAACAGATGGAAAAACTAATGAAGCTGTTGCTCTGCTCTGAATTTAATCTAAAATCTTGTTTAAAATAGCAGATTGTTCCTAATAGTGTAAGCTTTTGTCTGAAGGAAGAACTGCGATGCTAAAAGATAAACAATTAAATCAATGTCCATAAATCGATTTTTGGCAAAAATTAAGCAAAATAATCACTGCATACTTTAACAAGGGAGGCTGTCCCCAGTTCCTACAGATTGTCCATTTTATGTGTCTTTCCATCCTTTTCTATGACTTCCTGGAGGTATCCAGCTGTGTGGTACACTTGCCATGAAGAGGGGTAAGACTGCTTGCCAGCTAATATGTGTGGAACAAGCAGTAGGCTGTTCTTTGGCTTTTTTGGGGAGAAGTAGGTATGTTGTGTCATGATCTGCAGTCAGCTTAGTGCACTGGAACTGTGCACATCTAGGGAATGGTTCTCTGGCTGGAGAATGGCCAAAGAGTTCTATAGCTTACTAGAAAAAGAACCCGTGTCTCATGAAGTCCTGACATGGCAGCCATGTCATATTGTCTCTTCCTGAATATTGGGAACAGACAACCACAACTTTCAAAGCATGCATATAAATTACGTGATCAGGGTAACTTGGAACCATAATGGTTTGAAGTGGGGTCAAAATAAAATTGGGACAGCCTCTGAACTCCCTGAACATGCACTTCCCCCTGGGTTAGAGCTCACCTCTTTGTGGTTACCAACCTTTCGACTTCAGGAGAGATGCCAGTGACTCATGTGCCAGAGTTCATAGTCTACAGATAGCATATGGAACTGCATTCCTTTTATAGGGTTATTGGTAAAAGTTTAGCAAAGGAGCATAGCCATGTGTGAAAAATTGAAGCTAGGCAGAGACATAGAAAAGCTTAGATGGCACTAGAGTGGTATGAAATAACCCTTGCATTTAATAAGTACCAAAGAAGAGTTTATGTTTTTAGCATTCAACTGTGATCTCCTTTTCGGCTGCATATGATGAGCTGGTGTGGATTTTGCTGTTTTCTGTAGCAGCACAGTCTTGGCTCTGGGTTGTTGTGTACATTTTATGGCCCTATCCTGTGTGACCTGAAGCAAGTGCTTCCATAGGAGACAGATTTTTTTTTTTTCCTTTTTTATTGTGTTTCTTCCTGCTAGATATGTCAGCATAACAGGATAGCTTGAATTACTAATTGAAACATGAACAGTCTAAGCTGAGCTATCCTAATCTGCAGACATGTCACACCTGGCTAATGAAGTAGTTTTATAAGGACTTTATAGCACTGCTGGTCTTCATCCGTCCTTGAGTGTACTTTTGTTAGCCCTGTTTTTTAAAAGGACTTGTATTGAATTTTTTCCAGAAAACTCACAGGAAGTTTATAGGTGGGCAAAATACTACTTGCTGTGTTTTTCAGGCATGCTGTGAAACAGCCAAAAGAGCAGTGAATGACCCTCAGATCTCTTCTTGCTATCACAGTTGCTGTCTGCATGGAAGCCCAGCTGCTGACAAAGTCCTGTTTCTCCAAGAGCAGATGTGAAAGACAATCTGCAAGGGGAGGCACTGACAGCTGGCCAAGCTGGGGCTCTTGACGTGGCTCATGGTTTCAGGCAATGCTGCCAGTCTAGTTAGGATCAAAATGTGACCCTCCCACACAAGCTGGTGTAATATTTCCTTCTACTCTAGGTTTACACCCTGCACTGAGGGGGAAAATAGCCCAGATGTGGCATGAGCAGTGCTTGAGCATGAGGGGTTATAATTTCTCATTTCAGACTTGCTCCCACTCACTTGCTAGAGGAGGAGATAAATGGAGATGAAACCCTTTAAATGATGGCATTGAACCAGACAATGGAACTGTTGTCTATTTTTGGCCCTGTAAAAGCAGAAAATAAGAAAGCTAACTTACTGCAGAACTCTGAAGAATGCATATTTTGCCATTTAGAAGCTGAGAGTTTTATCACAGTCTCCTTGAAGTTAAAACCATTTGCAGAATATCCAGCGTTTTCTCACTGGAATGCAGATGGGTCTGGAAAGAGAGACTGCTATCAGCTAAGTCCCCACAGCCGTACTTGCGTAACAGAGACTTTGCACAGGCGGGTCTATGTTTTGCTGTTTCCTCTGCTAGTAAGATGTCAACCACAAGAGATATTTTAACATCTATTGAAAAACTAGCTTTTCTCACAAAAATGTAAGATAAAATTTGCTCTGTGATATGGCAGAAAAAGCAGCTGAGATCAAAAGTGTGTGACAATGTCTGGGGTTCTCTGCAATAGCAAAGAATTTTAAGTGAAATGCCCAGGTGACTGAACAAGATAGCCATGTGAAATGCAGTACCTTGGAGGTCCCTGCCAGTCTAACCAGAGCAGACGAATCCTTGCTATGTTCCAATCAGGAAGCTAATTTAATGTGGAATGCTAGCAAGACACCCCGGAGCTTTCATTTGATTATAAGCACCAGTTTGGCATCCTAGAGCAAGCTGTTGTTAGTGGCTGTTTCCAAGGAAGGCAAAAAGGCCCCAGAAGGACAACTGTGCTGTGAATGGGTGGTGGAGCAGACTACTGCAGCCCTTGCAGAATAGGCAAAAAGATTGGCAAATGGCAAAAAGATCTTTACTCAGTTCTGTTTTCTGATTTTTGGCCCATCAAAAGCAAATAGAGCCAAGTACACTGTGATTGCTATTTTTATAACTTGGCTGACTACAATAAGAAGATGGTTGCGCTGAAATTTTAGTGCATAAATGCTCTGCTGTTACTTCCTTTCCTTTGTGAATGGCTGAAATTGCTTTACTTTGTACTTATGAGATGTGTTAGTCACATGTTGACAGGATACTTTTGATCATAAGTACACAAACTGATGGCTGCAGCTTCCAGAACAAAGCGATTAAGTGACTTATTAACCTAACACCCTCTTTCTGGCTAAGGGATACAACTGAATTTTCCTTGAGAAAGGAAGAATACAACCCCGATAGGTAACTGTAGAAAATGGATGGATTTGGTAATTATATGTGATCTGCAGCAGGATAGATAGTCCTTTTACTGTATATGCTACTTTTCACAGAATCACAGGAAGGTGAAGGTTGGAAAGGACCTCTGGGAAGGACCTTCTTGTCCAACCTGTTCAAGCAGGCCCACCTACAGCTGGTTGCCCAGGATCTTGTATAGAGGGCTTTTTTTGACTTGAGGAGTGGAAAATTTATAAATTTAAAGACAGGCCCTTGCACAGGCTCCTGTTATCCAGCATAATTGTAGCCCAAATGGAAATAGTCCCACAAACTGCAGGAGGTAGACCAAAAGTTCTGTTTCCTGTGCTGTTTTTGGAATGGTGCAAAACTACATGTATAAACACACAGGGAGTATTTTTTGAGAGATAATTTTAACTGAAAAGATGGGCAGGATACTTTCAAAGGCTTAATCCATCCTAGTCAGTAGACTGAAAGCAGATTAAACAAAAAATTAAATTGTTGCCTGCGTGTAAGTATCTGAAATACATGAAGTGACAGGTTCTCAGAGTAGGCCAGTTGCATCTGTATGAAAAAGTATACTTTGTCCTAGTTAAGTAATGTATATAAATAAATCTGGATTTATTTTTTGAGTTGCTATATTTGGTAATGTATGACATAATGCCATTCAAAGCAAAGCTTGAAATAACTTGGAATTAAGTTGAACAGAATAAATAGGACATCTGTTTTAGTCAGATTTCTGCAACTTCTTAATCTTAGATACAGCCATTTAATTTGCTGATAGAGCTAGATATCAAAAAGATGTAATATTTGAAATAGTGTTGCACATTGCAATTGACAGTTCCCATGCCCTTGCAAGAAGCAAAGAATACTTTTACAGCTTCTGCCTCCAGCTTCACAAAGAAATTGAATAATTTGCTTTTGCAACTTTGATCCTAATGGAATAAGTGGTTGCTTTTCTCTGTGTGTGGATCAAATGTGTGTGCTAATCTCTTGCAGGATCAGAGCTTTTGTTAAAAGATAATGTTATCTTCTGAGATGAGTATCAGTACTTAATGCTAACAGAGAAGCCCTTGCCACCACACTCTGGCTGCTATTGCATGTTTTTGTAGGATTGCAGTAGCAGGCGAACTGCAGAGAAAATAGTAATATGGATTTGCAGCTTCCCAGTGAGTGGGAGTATTTTCATCACTGCATTATCTGTAGCAAACCTCCAGACTGCAGTAGATACATGAAGCTTTGGGTCTGATTCTGGTTCCAATTGGTTACTGGTGTAATCGAGTGTCTGTTCCTCTTTTACATCCTGTTGTGGTTTCACTCCAGTCAGCAACTGAGTACCACTCAGCAGCTTGCTCACTGCCCACCCTGCCTCTGGTGGGATAGGGAGGAGATTTGGAAGAAGGTAGAACCCATGGTTTCAGATAAGAACAGTTTAATAATTGAAATAAAGTTGCCCTGCTCCTGCAGTCCTACAAAAACACAGAATGGAAATGACAGGGCTTGTCTTTCTTTATCTAGCATTAAGTACTGGTACTTGCCTCACAAGACAGCATCTTCCTTTAACCAGTAACAACAATGATAATAGTCATGAAAAGGAGAAGAGAGAAAGGAATAAAACCCAAGAACAAGAAGTGATGCACAATGCAGTGGCTCACGACCTGCTGATTGATGTCCAGTTCATCCCTGAGCACCAGTTGGCAGCTCCTGGCCAGCTTCCCCCAGTTTATATACTGGGCATGGCATTCTATGGTATGGAATATCACTTTGGCCAGTTCAGTCAGCTGTCCTGGCTGTGCTCCCTCCTGGCTTCTTGTGCACCAGGAAATGTCCTTGACTTTGGCTAAGCACTACTTAGCAACATCTAAAACATCAGTGTGCCATCAAACATTATTCTCATACTTAAAGCAAAACACAACACTGTACCAGCTACTGAGAAGAAATCTAACTTTATCCCAGCTGAAACCAGGACGCATCCATAAAAATGTGGGCCCAGTCAGTGTAGAATTTCAGTTAAATTCACCTTTACTTAGAAAAACACAGTAGTATTTTCTTTCTTTCCTTTTTCAATTTGAACTTTTATGATGAAAATGACAACACTCTAAAGTAAACAACATGTCATAAGCATTTTTGTTGTTTTAAGAAATAATATAAAAGGAGCTACAAGGAACTGATTTAAAACTGAAACTCCCCTAGGTGTAACAAAGCATATTCTTTTAAAAAGGTGAACTTTTAAGATGCGCACAAATAAACACAGGAGAGGGAATTCAGCACAATGTTCCTGTTTTGATCCTCATCTTCTAACAAGTATACAAAATAAGAAGAAACTGAATACACAGGCACTGATTTGTATGCATATTTTTCTTTTTTATATCTGTGAAAAGAGGAAAACAGGCTGTGATTGACTAAAGGAAATGTGTTGTGTGTATGGGCTGGTCACAGTCTTCCCAAAATGTTTACTTAACTGGAACTAATATAAGAAGACAATTATCTAGAAGGTGTAAAATGACCAGAAGAAAACTTCTTTAGTTAGGATTTTTAGGATTGATTGAACACTTCTGATAACTCCATGTTCGTTTGTGGGAAAAAAGCCCCCCATGGAATATGTAAAGAATTATTAGATCAGAGAACAAGAGGGCCATTACACCTAATCTCTGTCCTAAGTCTTGTAGAGTTAAGCAGCTCTGCAGAATACTCAGCTGGGGGCTGTCCCCTGGCATGAAACAGGTAAAACTAGAGTCTAGTTGGAGACCTGTCCCTAACCTTGGTGTCCCCCCCAAGGTTCAGTACTGGGCCCCATACTGTTTTACTTGTTCATCTGTGACTTGGAAGGGGCAGATGTCTTCTCAGCAAGATCACTAATGACACAAAGTTGGGAGGAGTGGCCGATACCCCTGGCAGGGTGCCAAGAGGACGGATCTGGGCTCTCTGTGCTGCTGAGCAATAGGACAGGAGGCAATGGCCAGAAAGTGGTGCACAGAAAGTTCCACCTGAACATGAGGAGGAGCTTCCTTACTGTGTGGGTGGGTGAGCACTGTAAAATGTAAGGCTGGTGCCCAGGAGAAAAGTGTGGAGGGAACAATGTTGGGACAGTGCCGCGCTGGCCTTGGCATGCCTTTGTCAGTGTCAGCGTCCCTGGAGCAATGGGCTTTGTGGTTTTCTCAACCCTAAGCGTAACCCTAACCCTAAGTGTGTGGAGTCTCTCTCACTGGAGATATTCCAGAACTCTGTGGACACAACTCTGTGCCATGTACTCTAGGATTACTTTGATTGAGCAGGGAGGTTGGACCAGATGACCCACTGTTGTCCCTTCCAATCTTACCCTTTTTTGGTTCTGTGAAAACAAGTGAACCTGATTCAGTAGGTTCAAAGTACCAGGAAAGAGAAGTGAATGATTATGGAAGGCTGGAGCAGCTACAGGTTCTTTTGCAGCTGAGGCATGGTACTTGTGACTTGTAGGCATTATGGGAGAAGTTCTTAGAATGATAAAACTGGTGGCTTTGATGCATGGAGTCACTGTGGGGTGCACATCCTATTCACTACTGCCCCCTTGTCCACATAGCAAGTAATTTCATTCAAGAATTTAGAGAAATAGAGCCCAGATGCTGATCTGCCCTTTGTAAATCCACACTTTTCCTCACTGCCAACTTGTCCTTCAGTTGTTGGGAATTGAATCCTCAAGAGTTTTGCTGCATGGTCTTTCTAGTGACTGGGTTTAAGCTGGCCAGCATTTAGTTCCTCAGATCCTCTGCAGCCTTCTTAAAGATGACTGTAATATTTAGCCCCTTTCCATGAACTTCCCTGGATCATCATATGTTCTTACGACGATGTGGCTTCACAATCGTATCACCCACGTTTTAATCATCCTTCCATGTGTCCCATCTAGCTCTGTAGCCATGAATATACCCAATATCTCTAAATAGTCCTCAAGTCTCTTACCCTTGTGTTTCCTTGTTCCTCAAACTTCAGGTGTGTATAGAGGTCTGGAATGTTTTGAAGACTGGAGCAAAAAAATTCTTTCGGTATTTCCCTGTTAAACACCAGTTTCACATTTCTTTTGAACCTCAGTTTGCTGCTAGGTGGCTTACAGAATTCTTTTCCTTTTATCTTTTATGCCCCTGGGCAGCTTGAGCTTCAACTGGGCTCTGCCTTTATTGACACAATCCCTGACTGCCTAAGCAATACTTTATACTCATCCTTTGCTACCTGTCCTTGTTTCTGCTTTTTGGATTTTTTTTTTTCATTTTAATGCATTAGCTGTTCTTGTTTTGTCAGTTGGGCCTTCTGCCAGAGTTTTTGGTTGTATACAAAATTAGCCTTTAATTAGAATTCAAGGGGATTTTTTTGGTACATCTATCCATTTATTATTTTTAGACTAAGTTCTGCCATTGGCCAACTCACAGATCTTGTAAGTCAGTTTTTATGACAGTCCTGCCCTGCAGGAGCCACTTTAAATCTGAATGATTCCCCTCTGTTTCTTCATTCAGTAATTGGGAGTTTTTACTTTAATGCAATGCAGATGTAGTTAAGGTGACATTCACTTGTAAACTTTGCAAGACGCAAATGTAGCTCAGATCCAGCTGACCTATCTTGATTCAGGTTGCTAATACACACTTCAGTATTTCTAAGTCTTTCATGTCATATACCATGGAATGTGTTTATTGTACATGCATATTGCATAAGGCCATGGCTTTTGGTGTACTCAGCTTTTGATAAAACAATATTTTTGTCTTTGAGCACATTACTCAAGGTACACAAATTGGGAAAAGAAAACCTTTGTTCCACAAATATCAGAGTCTTTATTGTTAGCTTGGAAGGCTCAGGTCTCAAGAACTTCATTTTGATAGAAGATTTTATGTATGCAAGGACCTTGTTAAGTTCTTCCCATGTCAAATAGAATTGAAGATTTTTCTGGGGGCAAAAATAGGCATTGAAGGTCAGCATATCGAGTAGTGTGAAGTCAAGACTTGTTCCATACCATGAGTAGTAGGGAGAGTGGGCTCAGCAGTGAAAAAGAGGTGGTAGGAAAAATCTATAGGAACAAGGTTATAGTGGTAACTCGTGAATGATTTTTCTGATTCATTACTAGTAGTGAGAATATATTGACCCTGTGTTTTGGGAAATATAATAAAAAACCTACCCAGAACCAGGCAATGCAAAATTATCTTCTACTACAGGATCATCCAGCAATGGCTTTGGAAGGGCAGGATTTGATTTCACTTCCCAAGCAGCTGTTGCATTCAAAGGTTAGGCTGCAGACAGGAGCTGCTGCACCATGAAGCAGCAGTTCTCACTGTGTGATTGAATTAGCTGATTTTCTGAGCTGTGGCTACAGACGTAGAGGCTCAGGCTCGACTTACAGCATGAAATATCTGTTGGAGGGAGTGAGCTGTGAACCCACAGAGCTCTGGAACGGGCACTAAGATGCTTGGTGTAAGACCTCATTTCTGTTTATTGTATTGGATCAAGAGCCTGCTCTGCGCCCAGCCTGGCCGTGTCCTCGCTGCCTACCCTCCTCCCTCCTGTGAGGGTGGCGCAGCCTGGCTGCTCTAGCATCAATTTCAGGTGGAAGGAGCATTTGTCAGGGCATCCTGTCAGAAACGGAAGTATTTGGCTTCTTCAGTCTCCTATGAAGTGCAGGAAATCCTGTTGCTGCAGCACATTCTTCGGTGGCTTCACTCCTGCTGTGATGTGAGTCCTGGGCTCCACTGTGCACACCTCAAGCACAAAAACACTCTCCCTGCTGCAAAGCTATTGGGGTGCCTTGACAGGGGCTAAACATGGTTCCCTTGTTTGTTCTAGGAGCACATCTCCAGGCACAGGGTTCCTTGCTGGGAAGGGGCCAGCACTGCCGTTTTCCCCCTGGAGTGAGGTCACCAGACAGTCTGCCCAGGCCTCAGGTGCCAGACGCATGGTGACATGGTGAATGTCAGATACGTGAGGAAATGCGGGGTGTACATTCCTGGTGACTCCCTTAAATGTACCAGCAGGATGTGAAGGAAGGATTAATTTAAAACTGCCCATGACTTTATAGTGGGGGTAGGTTAGCACGTCAGCAAGGTCTGCATATGGTGCCACCCTTATGTTGATGCCACCATTATTCACCCAAGCACCAGACAGAACCCAACTCCACTCTTTGCAGTAATTTTTTTACTACAGAAGAGAGTGCTCATTTTGCTGGAAATAAGGACAGTTTTCAACATTATCCTGCAACCCAAGACAGAAGAAAGGAAGTTATTTGGAGAGAATTTCTTGCTTTCTAAAGTACCAATGGCTTAACTTCTCTGTAGTTTTTGTACTGCTGTAAAATAGCTCTCAACTGTGGCCTGAAGCAGTACAGCAGATTTTTATGCAGCATTGTTCTTCCTTCAGTGCAGCTCCATTATTCAGTGTGACTGCATCCTCAAACAGGATTAGATGAGAGCGTGCTTGAAGTGCAGTGCTGATTAAAATCAAACCCATCTACTTCCTTGTGTATTCAGTACATGGCTTTAGGAACATAGCATGATCTATCTTTAAATTAAATAAAAAAGCAGAGTCATCCAGTGGAGGTCTGAATTGCCATTATCTAAGGTTTCCACCAGTCATAAATGACAGGAATCAGGATGCTTTTGCAATAAATAGGACAAAACATATAAAAGCCAAATAAAAGCATCTAGGATTATAGACATCTTGCCTGCCTAGAGCTACTGCTCTAAGCAGGCTATGAGCTGGAAATGGAGACAGATGATCAAGAAATATAGAGGTAAATGATGCTATGTTGCCTTCATGTTATTTCATGGTACAAGATAGAGGCAGCTAAAAACTCATGAGGTCTCAGATAGAGATGTGTCAGGGCAACTGATTTGTTGCTCCTTGATTACTTTTCTTCTTTCAAGCATTTCAAGTAATTGGGGCCACAGAGTCTATGAAGTGATGCATTTTTCTTTTTGCTTTTCCAGGTGTGCAAGCACCAGAGGCTGCTGTAGCTGGAAAGCCCTTGGAGACATTGTTGACTTTGCTGGGCAGCACTGTGCAGGTAAATTTTTTGGCAGAATTCTTCAAAATTGTGTTGGGCAAAGGTGGCAATAAGCTTGTTTTTGTGATCTGACAAGATATAAAACTGTTTTCTCAAGGCAGAGCTGGAAGAAGCTTATGAGTTTGAATTCCTATTTCCTAACAGGCCAAAGCTTGTTATTTTGAGAATAACGAGCTTGTAGATGCTAAATCTGTAGATGGCTTGTAGATGCTAAATATCTTAGTAGATTAGCATTGCAGTCTCTGGGCCTAATCTGGATATTTATTTGTTGTGGTGCTATGTTGCTTTACTGAAATTGTGAAAGGACTAAAGCTCTGCACTATAGGATTGGTTTATTGGTTGTGTAATTACAGTTGGTCAGAAATATTTTGGGAGAAAGTACTAAAGAATATTTTTTGTTGGAGGGCAAACTTTGTATTCAAAATTTCTGATTTAGGGAGCCATACCAGTCCTTTAATTAAGACTAGCTGAATTACCAAGGGGACTACATTGTCACTGGGCATCTGTGAATGCTCCAGTGACACAGTTTTTGTTTTAGTAAGGAGTACGTGTTACCTTCAAAAGTCGTGTACTTGTGCTGATTTTATTTCTTTAAATTAAATGGGTTTTTATGACAAGCTTCAAGTTGCAGAATGTTTTAAAGCGCTTCCATATTGGAATAACTGCTCAAGGGTTGGTGTTTGTTTGTTTGTTTTGTTTGTTCTGTTTGTTTTTGCTTTATTTTTACCACTATGAGTCGAAACAGTCTTAATCTTTAAAATGTGTATGACATAATTATGAAACACATTCTTTTACCTGCTTGTAGGTAGGTGTATATTCTTAAACAAGGGAATGGTAGGGCTTACAGTGTTGCCCTCTGTGATGCATAAGTCTTCTTGTTTCCTTTTTTTAATAGTAAATAAATGTTCTAAATCCTATCACAAGCCTTTGTTACATGTGTCTCTGTTATAACTCTGTTATTTTATGCAATAAAAGCTGTTGCAGAAGGAAAAAACCCCACCCTAAATTTGATTAGGACAAAAGCTGATTATATACAGGCTTAATTTACATTGCATTTTTCCCAGCAGGTTGTGCAAAATGGCAGTAGCCCAGTCATTTCTGTAATGCAGTAATCCTGCGCTTTAACAGCAAAAGCTGGAAGTTTAGGTGAGGCTAAATAAAATAATGAAAGGTAGAGATGTTGGGAAAAACTACAGTTATTTTCTGAGTAATTTCTACTGCTTTCTACCTAGCTGAGTCCTCACAGAAACAAGAGACCTTCTGCAAGAGACCCATTGCTAGATTGTTTGCACTATAGTCATTTTCAACTAAGAAATCTTTTTGAGTTAAATGAAGCTACAGGATAGTAAGATTAGCAAAAGGACCAGAGGAATAAACACACAAAATCAGGCTGTTAGGGCTCAGTATTTTGTAATTTACTGTTTGGTTTTCACTCGTAAATGACATTTAGTTACAGTGTTTTGAGAATTTTTGTCTTAGGCACCAAATGACACTAGAAAGACAAAAGGGAGACTCCTGAGCTTTCTTACAGATTTATCTCCCAGCTGGAAGACATAGTGAGACTACAGTTTCCAGTTATCACGGATTCATAGAATCATAGAACGACTTGGGTTGGAAGGAACCTTACAGTTCAGTGAAGAGAAAATAATGTCAGCATTTGACGATATTACAAATATCGATGTATTTGTTGCACCTTCCTTCTGACTTCCTTATTTTATAGATACTGATACAGAGGTTAACAGGCTTAACCAGGAGTCCGTGTCAACTCACAGCATCACCAGATATAGCTCTTCCATCTCCTGGATGTTAATCTGGCTCCTTAAGAGAATTGTCCTTCCTACCAACTGACCCAATTGGTAGGTTGCAAACAATCCAATTCAACATGTTGATCTGGAAAGTCATTCCTCTATAGTGTAAAAAGTTCAGTGTCTGATCTTAATTCTGGGTCACCACTGACTCTGGCTACATTCAGTCTAAGTAGAACTAACCCTGAATACATCTCTGCACTTGTGTTGTTTCTTGGGAATATGGCTCTTGTTATGCTGCCTTATTTTCAGGTTAGCAATAATCTCATCTCCAAATAATGATAAGTGAAGGAAAATATTTTAAAATCTTTCTTCAGACGACTGGATATCTGCCGCTAAAAGCCATCAGGTACTAACCTCTCAAGGGCGTCCTGGATTCCTTTGCAGTCACTGGAAGGTGAGAGTGGATGCTACTTTCAGTGAGGCCTTTGGATTTCGATAGTTTCAGCATGCACTAGACAGAAACCTCTATTAATGCCTGAATTCCACACACTGTCATATGAGCACAGATGTCGTGCACAACTGGATAAAAATACAGATGGATAACTGAGATTCTTAATCTGAAACAGTATAGATAGATCACTTCACATAAGGTTTTTAAGAAAGATTGCCTCATTTATACACATAAGGATATAAACCTGTGATTTAATTCTCTTCTTCCCATTATACAAGTATTCTTTATGGTGATTTCTTCCACTGAATCTTTATTAACTATTTAATAGGCAACTTTTATGAACTACCTTGAACGTGTTTTCTTTGTTCTTCTCTGTTAGTAATAATTTGTGCCCAATTTATTCAGAGACTACTGACTGCATATTAAGATGAAATAATCTATCATAGACAATTTTCCTTTAAGTCTAGAAATAAAAAATCTTCTGTAAATGATATATGAAAAGTAAGGGGGTAGTTGCTATGTAAGGGGATGGCTGCTACGGTGTGTCTCATTGCTGTATCTGAAATACCATTGCTCATAAACCAGTTGATCTGTATTTACAGCTGACCAAGTGCACCCTAAACCCTGCCCCACTGCAGATATTGTTGCTATACCATATAGCACCACAGAAAGTCTTTTGTAAAGTTGCAGCTCCAGACTACCCCAATCCTGGATGTCCTATAATATTATGATCTTCCTTACTCTGTTTTCAGATGATGCTTGGTTTATCTCTATCTTAGGCCTAGGCTCCTAAAAAGCAGTAACATTGACAGAGCTACAAGTGTTTGCTTGTCCTCAGCAAGAATCTTCTGGATCCTCTTATGCAGGCATTTAACTATTCCAAACATTGGATTTATGCAATAAAACAAAAATTAGATAAGAAACATGGAAACTTTTCCCTAAATGCATGCTGCTACTTTCTGCTGGGTTCCATAGGAGACTAATAAAGTTCCTGCAGGATTAAGGATTGGGAACACAGTTATTTAAAATTTACCCCATCCTGTAAGCTCTGGCACTTTTGATGCAGATGAGTATTAATAATGTTTTGGAATGAGTTTCAGGTCTGAGACTGATGAGGCAAAGTCCTGGTTGCTCTAACTGTGCATGCATCTCTGGTTGAAGAGTATGTATACTTCAATGTGGAAAAGGTTTGGTTTTCCTCTTCAGACTGTCAGGACACACACGTAGCTGAAGACATAGGTATGCCTGAGTTTTGAGTGGCAAGTGACATCCTGAGTGTTCCTACTATTTAGGCCATAACACTGGTAATTCCTTTTATCCTCCATGTAGTAATCAGTTTTCATAATGCTTTTCACAGCAGATGTAGAGATAGGAGTCTTAATCTTTTGATAACCCTTTTTCTTGGAGCTGCAAGGTAAACCAGTGCTAACTTTTACCATCAGTTTTGGAAAACAAATCTGTTTTCTCATTATCTACTTTAATGCTACCTGAATGTTCCAGAAATCCTGTGACTATTACTCTAATACAAATTGTAGACATGGAGGGAGGTAAAAAAAAAAAAAATCATAAGGCTCTGCAGAATTTGAATACAATGGGTTTTCCCCATTCTGCCATCAAAGAGTACAACAAAAGCTACAGGTTCACAACTGAAGTACTGCAAGAACAAGGAGTGAGACTGAGGTAGCTAGAGAAAAAAAAGTGTCTGTGAACCCAGTGAAATATGCATGAATATATGGGAAATATGTGTCAAGTAATTTCATCTACTCAGGGAGGCTGGGAGGCTTGGCAGTTTAGACAGCCTTAGTGTTCAGAATCAGAAAATGGTCTATTTTAACATTAGCAACTGATTGTCTTAGACTCCTTTTTTAAAAAAAACCTTTATTTTTGTAGAATGGAAGATGGATGGTGCTTTATTAGCAACAGAGTTTGAAAATGGAGTAAGAGAACAGAGGCTGTCTTAAAATTTCTTGAATATTAGAAATTTTCTGACTTTTTGAAACATCCAAGCTTTTGCTACTCTCTGATGTCTAGGCGTCCTTAACAGCAAAAAGGGCCATTGTTTAAATGTGTTTTATGTACCCTGAGTTACAGTTGCTCCTTAGTTCTTGCATTTGCTGATATGCATGTGAGTCTATAAAATAGTCCAAATTCAATTCACCGTGTGGGATGAATGGAGTAAATGTCCCCACTGTGACACAGAAAGAGGCACAGAAGACCCTGTGGACATGAAATTCCTCAGACATTTTCTTTGCTCATGTCAGCGTACAGCCTGCAGTTAGCGACGGTGAACGTTTTCAGCCTTGTTGCACTTTGAGCAAACTTCCAAGAGAACAGACTGAAATGTCATGATAAGCCTCTGGTGGTCCAACTGCAAATCTGAACTTTGGTGGTTAGGGAAGTTCTTGCTTCTCCTGTACAATTCCCATCCCTACTTGTTCTTTCCCTCAGCCCTTTTCTGTTTCAAAGTTTTTGGGGAGTTTTATCCTCATTGAAATCCTCTTCAAGCAAGATTTAAGCAAGATTTAAACAGCCCTTACCTATCTCAAAAAGTCTGCAAGTAAAAATCAATCATATGGTGTGGAAGGGAACCAATATTATATATCAACTAAAAAAGTGGAAGAGCAAGGGGTGGATGCTGCTGTTGACAGCAGAAACAGAAATAGCCTAGTGAAATATAGTGTAAGTTTTTTCATAAAGGAAATGTACCACACTGATAATCTTTCATATGAAATAAAGAGTCCGTTATCTCAGCTGTGGTTAGAAATCCACCACGTGTGTTTCGTTCAAGTTGCCTCCAGCTTGGTTGTGCAGACCAGTTGTTAAGAAATTCCTCTGAGTATGGTATGATGTGGTAGGCTGCAGGGAGAGTTTTGTCTGTGCCACTGTAGATATTTCCTGAGTCAGCTGAAGGATAGTGTGTGGATGCAGGCCAGGAAGAAAATTGAAGCAGCTGCCACTTTGTGCTGGCAAATAATTTTCCTTGAGGAATTTCTGGTGTGACTGCATGGTCTTTATGCTTGACTTGACAAGAAGAGAGAAATTTTTATCAGTCTTTGGGGATCTTAATGCTGGTATCTTGTAGAATAGAAACCAAACTGAACTGTTAAACTCCATTTTCCACAACACTACAGCTTTTATCTCAAGATGAAGATAATCTGATCCCAAGAGTATGCTCCCCACCTTCTTAAGGGGAAAGTGTGACATGTCAATATTTTGGCCTGAAACATATGGCAGTGTAGTAATGATCTTCAAATGCACAAAACCAAAGCTGATTGTCATTCTCTGTAGAGCTTCCTGTCTAAATTCGGTGCTCTCACAGGATTATTACACAACTTTCCTCAGTAACTAAGTAACTAATGCTGCCTTCTGATGTTTTTTGGACAGTGGACTAAATTCCACAGCTTCTTGAAATGGTAGTCTAGAGTACCTCCACTGCAGTTAGAGATCTGTCTCAAATGATGACACTGTACTGATTAAAAACTGAGTAAAGGTTTGAAGAGTTAACTTGTCTGTTCTCAAAATGAGTCTGTAGTTCTTGCCTAGGCCATAAATAATGTTGTGGTAATAGTTTTTGTGATAATAATTTAGCCAACTCAGGTCTCAAGCTTTAAATTTATTTTAGGCCCATTTTTTTCTTTTTTAAATGTTAGTCTGTATTGCTAAAATTGTTTTGAGAAACTTTTGATGTGCTTGCAATTTGGTTTATGATGAGGTGACCACTGTCTCAACTGCAGTAGCGAAATCACTCTTGTGTGCATGTTCCTTACCCAGTGTTTTCTGGCTTGTTTCAGTGATAATGATTGTTTAGATTTAATGGTTCTTCTCCATGTATAAAATGAAATAGCACTGGATATGTGCTATATACAGCACTGGACATGTGTGAAATCTCCATACTTAGAGCTTGAAAATAGTGTCACACCTGTATAAGCATTCCTGATAAAGGAAAAATATAGTTCTAAACAACTCGGTCATTATGGTGGGATTTTTTGTATGCTTGGACAAGTATAAGACCTTGAACAGAAAACAGATAAAATAGGAAAAGTTGGCTTTCAAAACACACCAACAAAATTGTTTCTTTAAAAACATTCATTACAAATACAGCTGTACAACAGCAGACATGAAATGGTCTTTCAAGTGTATGGGGATTTAAGTTACCTCTAAGAGTAACAGATTTTCTGTCCAAGTATCTTTCAATCTTCAGCAAATAATTTCATCTTTCCAGATGACCTTTGCTGAATGAGGGTGAGAGTTGACATTTGTTACTTTACACTATGGGCAAGTAGCCTGAGCTGGAATGCCATCTACTGGTGCCAGCTCAAATAGTGCTAAGATTACTTTAACTTGTGCAGGGATTCCTTGAGTAAGGAGGCTGGGCCAGATGATCCATTCTGATTCATACCACCCTGACCGATTCTGTGATTCAGCCTGAGCTTTTCCTTTCACTAGCTGTCAAGGATAAGATAAGGCGAGGTGTGTTATCATTCATACCAACAAATCCTCCAGGACCGCTCTGTCGCTTCCATGTTCCCAGAATCTTATTCTTGGTGTATTATGCAAGAGTTTCACTAACTCTGATAAAATGAAAAGCTGTAATTTCTGTGTTCTAATGTAGCCCACTTTTCTTAAGCGCACCAGACTCGGTTATTTTCCTACCCAGGCTTAGCTGCTCTATATCCACAAAGGGTTTTCAGTGACATGACATATGAATAGATATCTGTGCATCACTCCAAAATCTTACACCAAATTTCTGGTTGTCACTTAAAATATTCAAGTAAGTTCTGAAACTGCTTATAGTAGCAACAGCAACTGTTTCATGACCTCATCTCTGCTATATAAGCTGTTCTGTGGAATTTTCAGTCTAAAGCTTTAGTGGGTAAAGCAGACCTGTTTATTAGCTAATCCTATGATAAACTGCATCAAAGATAGGATATATTCAGGACCACGTAAAATTTTCATGTAAATGCAGTATTATGCAACTTCCATTATAAAAATGCATCTACATCTAGGATAATCTTGTTACAATAAATACCAGTAAGTTATTATTTCTGCACTTGCAACTCTTTCATTCTTCAGCCAAGTCCCTGCAAAAGTTACTGTTTGGTTTTTCCTTTCAGTTGTCTTATGCACCACAGATTTCTGACCATCTTGGTAGCTCGAACTGATGGGAAATATGGGAAAATCTCATTTTTTTAGATGTAAAACAACATTACCAGAAAAGACATCTATCTCTCCTACAGCAGTTGCCCATGTGCAAGTTCCCACAGGAAAAAAAGACAGCAATCTTCCCGTGTGCTGATCAGACTGAGATTTAATAGGTTAGGTTTTAAGTTTACTATATTGGCTGAACTGCTTTGATAATGTTCTTTTCACTCTCTTTCCTCTTTCTATCAGCCCTTCTTTGTATCCTTAGAAATGGGAACATGCTTTCAGTCACAAAGTACACAGAGTCAGACACTTCAAAACTATGCTTTTGAATGGAAGCTACTATGTTTGACTGGGAGCTAATTACAATGATTGGGAGATGGCTCAGTGACAGGCCCAGAATTAGAGAAGTTATTTTGTCAAGTTGTTTGGTGTTGTAAGTGATGGCTTATCCATGCTAATTAATTAACAAATGATATATGTTAGAATTAATTCTGTTCCAGTAATAGGAAGGATTTTAATTCTCCAATTAGTTGCATTTTGGCTAACACAATGGTATGTTTTGTCTGGCACTAGTTAAGGCTATCCACAAGGAGTGAAATAGAAACACTTTTTGTTTTTGGAAGTGTTCTCTGATGCTTATAAATATTCCATTGACTTTTATTTTAAAAAGTTAATTTCAGATATAATGGAGCGGAGTATCAAGTTAAATAATCAAAAAGGAACATTGTTTTTCGATCAGATTTTGATGTATACACACGCAGAGTACTACACAACTTTCTAAAGAATAAGCCTTGCAGCTATGGTATTCTTGATATAACTGATATCTGTGTGTTTTGATGGTTGACTGCCCTTTAGGAGGGTTTTGAACAGGCCCCTGTGGACTGATTCAGAAGCTGGAAGGCTTCCAGATGGTGAGGTCAGACTTGGCACCTCCAGCATCTTGAAGTTACTTGTAGATGTTTTGTCATTCACCTTAGGTTTTTAAATAAGTATTTCCTCACCTACCTCATCCAAGGAGGCCAGCTGGCCCTCCTTATCTGCCTAACTGGTTTCTCCCTACTTGCCCCCCTATCTCCTGCCTCCAGTTCCACTATCTCCTCTTAAGAGGTAAAACGAACTTTTTGTGAATGTAAAGTGTGAATGTTTTATTTCTAGCTTATTAACCTTCAGGACAGTCACAGATTCTGTTTCCTGCCAGGATGGGAGGTGTTTGCATTTAGCTATGCAAAGATTTATTAATATTTTTGGGAACAGTGAATACCAAGGGGGAACTGGAAAGAGAGTGGAAATAATCTCTGTGTGCAAGTATAACTTCAAAGTAAGGCAGTTGGCACAAGAAGAGACAAACCTCCTGAACTGAAGGAAAAGAAATGGAAGTGTTTCATTTTTCTCTCTGTTCATATAAAAATGTTGAAATAACATTACTTATATTTTAGTTTTAATTGATTTTTATTTCCTTTTTAGCATAACCTCTCTCGAAGGGTGATTTTCCAAGGCAGCTGTGAAGTATCAATGCAATATAGCCATATTTTATTGTGTTTTTTGGTGGAAGGGAAGTACCAGTATGGGACTTGATAGTGGAAGAATTTCCATGAGTGACAGATTTCCTCTAATAGACTGGTGACACCAGGCAAAATGGCAAGCAGAAGGACAGTGGGGGAGTGCTAAAACTTTGAGAGCCACAGGAGGAAAGTTTAATATGAAACACTTAGAGAGCTGAAGAAGAAATGTGGGCTGGAGTAGGTTTAAAAAACAACTAATCCCATCTCAATACAGATGGTGTTGGGAAGAATTGGAGCTTATTTTTAGGGCTTACTAGTAGGTTTTTCATCACATCTGAATGTGCACCCACTTATTGCTGATCAGTACATCCCCTGGAAGCAGAAAAGATCATTTGATAAAACTGCTTAAGCAAACTATTAACGAATGTGCTGAGGTATTTGGCTTCATAGTGACAGGGTTTTTGCTTACATGCTCTACTCATTATTTATTATATTTTCTAATTTTTGTCTGCATATGTCATTGCCAGTATTCATGACTTGTGGTCTAAGTATTAGAGACCTTATTAAATGTTAAATTTGAGGCTTCACCACAGATTACTGAAAAGAAAGCTAGTGCTGAAAGATACAGCCTCCCGGATAATACGTCCAATCTATCCTTCCTGGCCTCACTAGCTAGCTAGGAATTTCTAAAATTAGTACAGGGATGATCTGTAAAAGAATTTTGCTTCATTGACACTTATGCTGAAATATTTAGGTTTCTCTCTGGAAAACCTGAAATTATATATTTAATTGAACTACCAGCTTTGGATAGATGCAATGCAGTGGTTAACAGCACAAAATTCCACAGTTTTTCTATGGAGTGGTAACATATGTCCCAGTGCTCTTTACTAATCTGTGTTCTCCCTTGGAGTGGTGAGCCTTGAGCTCTGTCACCTGTGCAGCGCCTCGTGCTCCAGTGCACTGTGGTGCATTACGGGAGACTGGGCCTGCTTGAAAGGCCTGACCCATAGAAGTGACTGAGGGTATGAAGTAGCTGGAAGACAAGTATTATGACATGTTATGAACAGTACATAAGAAACAGACCTGTTGAGTAGTCTGACATTCCCTGGAATGGTCTCTTGATCAGGCACACCTACCTTAAGGCCTTGAGTCTTTCTGAACTGGAATCTGACTCCTGAGCAATGCAAGGCAATTGACGAAACTTGCTCATCCAAGCCTTTGCAGCAACCGTAACAAAACTCTTCATGGAAAGGGAAGAGGCAGATCACTGAAAAGTTAATTCCTCAGGGATGCCCAGGCCAATGGAAAACCTTAGCATCGAGTTATAGGAAAAAAGCCCCACCCAAACTCCCTTCCGCATCACCAGCAGAAAAGCAATTTCATTGTAATTGAAAGATTTTGGTGTGTAGGGTGTCAACAGATAGGAAAGCCAGGGACTAATGTTCTAGTTCATGCCAGATTGGATTGCAATTTAACATTTAAATGGGCTAGTCTGTCTATAAATCTATTTGTGGCTATTTCTGATCTTCCCCTGAGAAAAGCAAGGAAGAGTGATCTATAAATCATGCTATTACAAATGTCTTTTATTTTCCTGGTTTCATCAAGAGTAAAGGTGTATTTGTTTCTTCTTTTCCCTTCACTTATGCTTAAAAACCAGCTTTGGTTTTATCTTCGTTAAACAGAAATGACCTTTCTGTGCGTAACTAGGCTGATAGTGTTGTGTAAGCATTTGGCAGTGGCTGTGTGCTCTGTGGTTTGTGTCAGAAGTGGGTAGGTCTCTTCTGTCAAAGCACCAGTAGAAGAGTAACTACACATACATTTGCACCACGTAAGAGCAAGCATGTAGGCTTATCTGCTCTGCCTTCTCAGCAGTGATGTGTCTGTGCTGCTGCTGGGGAACTCTGGGGTTCAAGTTTCTGGGGTATTAGATATGATTGTCATTTGCACCCTTTACTGGCTGCCCTCTGACTTGCCAGTGAAATGGACTGGTTTATGTTTTCCAGCCATCCCTAATCCTCTCCTGGCATTTGGTTGCACGCTAGCGACAGGATGAGAGGACATAGCCTCAAGCTGTGCCAGGGGAGGTGCAGTTTGGAATCAGAAGGAATTTTTTTACCAAAAGGATTATTAAACATTGGAATGGACTGGCCAGGCAGGTGGTGGAATCACCACCCCCAGAGGTATTCAAGAAATGATTGGGTGTGGCACTTAGCGCCATCAAGGTAGTAATCAAAGGTTGGACTTGATGGTCTGAGACATCTTTTCCAACCTAGATGATTCTGTGATTATTCCTTCTGCCTTTTACAGAACCTGTATTATTACAGGATAGTGTTATAAAGCTGTTTAATTTAGAAAGCAGAGCTGTGTACTTGCAGAACCTAGGGAAACAAGACCTTGAGTGAAGCTGTGAAAAATGGAATAAAATCAATATTAATTTGTTTCAATTAATCAACACCCCAGTAATGCCGCTGTGCCAGGTTCAGTCAGCTGTGCTAGAAGTGGTGGAGTGAGTACATCTTCCCTACTTCCCCTGTGACCAGTTAGAGATATCCGTCTGGAGTCCAGGAAATCTTACATTGTTAGCTGGTGCTGGGTGGAGAAGAGCTTCTAAGACTTCTATTCTAGGCCAACACTGAAGAGGTTTTCATCTAAATGCATGTTGCCCAAGTATATTTTTCTTTAATTTGCAAGCTTTATTATGTTTTGTTTTCCATGAGTGTTTGGGTTTTATTCCCCTTTGTTTTGGGGCATCAGGTACTGGTGGGAGGAAAAGGAAAACATTTCTCTTAAAACCTCCTAGTAAAAGGAGTAGTCTATCCTTTTACACACTTTTCATGCTGGCATTTTAAGTATTGGTTTGCCAGTGGCTGTACTTAATCTCAGTAAAAGGATGTAACTGGAGTTTTCTATGTTTTTTTTTTCTTTGGTACAACAGATCCTTTTATTTTGGCAGTGTGGTTGCCTGTTTTGCAGGTGGTGAATCGGTTTACTTATGGGCAGGTTTCTTTTGTATGCTGAGATTGTGCCTTAAGGGCTTTGGTGAATTAATTCAGTTTGTCACATGTGGCTTCAGGAGTGCTTCAACAGCTGAAAACCCAATCGATGCAGAGAAGGACAAAACAAAAACGTATCTTTGTTCCTTTAGGGGATGAATAGCTGAGCTGATGACTGCAGTAAAGTCAATTGCACCGGTCAGTGCAAAACCACAACAGTTCACCTGAGACCTGGCAAAGAAGTTCATGACACAGATGAAGAAGGAGGGCATACGAGGGACAGCAAAACCTAGAGTCTGTTGTCCTTCATGAATGATGAGGGTGTAGGTGGAAATTGGTGTGGGGAATGAGGGGAGCATCTCTGAAAGAGGAGGAAATCTTGCTGACTTTCTTGCCTTTCTGTTATAAAGCAGAAGAAATCTGAACCTCTGTCTGTTCCAGGTGAAATGGAGCCAGGAACTGTGTTAGGGAACTGAGGCCAAGTACCACAGTGTACTTGTGTAGTTGCCATAAATCTCTTGCAAGCCTCATGCAGAGCCTCAACCCCACTCAAACATAATCCAGGGTAGAAGTGATGAATTCAAAACCTGTGAAATGACACGTCTTTCTAGCATAAAAACCAGGGGCTTGGCACAAGGACATGCGAGTATGCTTTAGGGTGTGAAGCTGGCTGGGATAGTCTCAGAGGGTGAGGAGGAAGCCAAACCTAGTACAACCTGTCCACACTGCCAGCTGGGAGTGGATCGTGGCATTGATATGTCAGCTCTGAGATATGTTTGTGCACTTCACTGGAATACTCTACCTCCAATATGCCAGAATTGTGCCAGGTTGACCACAAGCTGCAGCCCTGCAGAAGAGCTTGTCCCATGCACTTCTTTAGGGCTCTATAGCTCTGCTTCCAAAACAGACTTGCAGAACATCTCTGCAAGGACATCAGGCCTTTGGAAGTGGTCCACAGCTCCTGAGACTTTTATCTCAGCTATGATGTATCAAGCAGCTATGTAATGGTGCAGAAGTGCTCAGTGGCTGTCGGAAAAACTAAAACTAAGCCTGTGTTGAGAAATACGAGATTTGATTGGTTTTTGGGGAGTGCTGCTTGTATGTATTTCTTCATACAAACAAACATATGCCATACGTAGAAGGATTCTGGTAAAATATCAGTAGATATCAAGTGGCTGAGAAAGGGAAAATTGGAAAACTGATCTAAGCTGCCAGTGGGAGGGTCAACTTCTTACAGGTATGATTAAGTTTTTGCTCTGTAAAAATTCAGTCACAAGTACTACAAAACATATAGCATGCTCCGTAGCAGAAAAGTGTTACTCTGAGTCTTGTTGTTCATCTTTTCTAGGACATCTGTGAAATTGTAGTGTTTTTCTTCTAAATTATTCCCCCATGAAATCTGGTGGCTTTTTTATAAAAAAAAATGAAAAAAAGAAAAAAATCAAAATTTTCTGTTGCTAGGTTTTCTTTTACTTGGTATGGAGTTTCTACACACAGCTGCAACATGAAAATATAGCCTTATATTATAAACAAAAGTGCAGCGAAGCCGAAGAAACTCAATGTGGCGCCATGAGGGTTTCAGCTTACAAAGGATGTTAAAGGAATTTATTGGTACAAGGATGTTTAATAAGCTCAAAAGTTCCTAGTAGTTCTCCTATGACCTTCCTGGGATCAAGTGAGTTCTGAATTCACTGCCAATGTTTCCTAGGTAGAAGTTCAAATAGATAATGAACATGATGCGTTTACTATCTAAGGTAGAAGTGTTCTAAAAACATGCTGGGAAGGTGTCAGTTCTCTAACCTGAGTTTCCGAAAATTATTTATGTCAATTTATAACTCATCTCTATCCCACTTGGCTTTCCTATCTTTTTTCTTTTGGTAGTGCTCGTAGCTGTGGTTGGGTTTTTCTGTGTGTGGCCAGATTAATTTCTCCGGTGACTAGGAGAGTAAGTAGTCTGGAAGATCATGCCTTAAATTCATAACATAAGCTTCCATTGCCCAGGGAGCTGAGAAAAGCTTGAAAATCCTGCTGAATGAGTTAGAAACTATGAAAATAGGAAATCATTATTTCTCTAGTCTAGATTCCTTACAACCTTTTTTTTTTCTTGAGTGCCTGTGTCTTAAATCAATTTTCTTTCACCTGGGGAAGATACATTTTTTTTTTAATAAAACCAAACTTGTATAGATATGGAAGAGGGAAGAAAACTTGATTTTTAACTGTGAAATTGCATATTTCCAAAGCTGTACAATGATACCCATGATGAAAAGTATGTGCTAAACCAAAGAAGTTTACCATAACTGAAATTGCTCAAAATTGTTATGGGAACTGAAAGCAGCAGAACTTCTGAAATTGCATCATATCTATGATAGGATCTGGTATTAGGGAACAAATATTCTGGGAGAGTTTTGATTTCTTATTTTACCTTTAGTTTTTTATTTCACACTCTTGTTGCTTCTTTAACTCTGGAAAAATTAGTAAGCACATGACTTGAATTTCTTCACTCTTATGACATGGCATGGTGACTCATCTGTCAAAGAGTTCAGCTGTGTTATGGCAAGTTGTGTCATTCTGATATCTTCTCAGAGAAGAACTAGTTTACAAGGTTGAACAACTACAGGGTATAATAATTAGTATCATTGTCTTCTCAGTTCTCCCTGAAGCTGATTTTTTATTCTAAACAATTAATAACTGAATGTCTGGGAGGAGAAATGAGTGGAACATTTTACCATTGAAACAGGATATTTTGGCTTGATATTGGTTTGAACTGATAAACTCAGAACCTGCTCAGATTGCATGTGTACCACTTTTTCCTAAAAAGAATGCTGCTTTGAAAACTAGTTATATCTGCCTCTTTTTCCTGATGGAAGGAGCGCTTCAGAAAGCTTAAAGGTTAGTCTGTCTTCCCTATACCTGAGGCCGTACATTGGAAAAACTTGATCTTAAGTGTTCTCACAACCTAATGGTTGGATAGAAGAGGACTAGAGAGTCCTGGATGGCCCTGGTAAATGTCAAGGATCTGTAGCTTATCAATTGACAAATATTTGACTTGCAGTTTAATGACTAAAACATCTGCTATTGCTGTGGAGCTGATAAGTGGGAATTAATATCTGTTTTACTAATGGTTGCAATAATTACAGGAAATCATACACATTTTTCAAGTGACTTCAAGGTATTTTGCTAAAAGAAAGTTTTACACGGATCTTTAATAGCTTACAACTGCAGGAAACTTCATGGTACCAAACATGGAATACACGTTTTTCAGAAAGAGGCTGTGGCTCTAGGGTAACATGTACTTCTAAATATCCATCTTGTCATCCTTGCATCAGAACATGCAGTGCAACAGTGATGTTCCCATTACTTCACAGTGGCAACAAAAAGTCCGTGCTCCTACTGCAATGCAAGCAGTAAGACTTATGGTTAGCAGTTCTATGCTGAGGTACTGATAATGGCTAAGTCATGAATTTGTTACTAGAGTAAATGGCAGATGATGCAGCTGAACTTTTCATCTTCCTCTACTTGTACTGTTTCATACTAAGTCTGAAAAGCTTTGTTATCCTCACTTACAAATCTAACATAGAAATTCCGAATAGTTAGAAGAGGTTTTTTTGTTTGTTTTGGGCAAACGATATTAAAGTCAGCATATGCAAATGCTATCTTTTGCCAATTACAATGAGGAAAACCTGTTTTTCCTTAAACAGAATCAAGTTCCATCTAAATTTACATGTGCCACTGCTTAGTTGTTGTCCCTTTCAGAAAGTGGGACCATATAGGCAGAGGAACCTTGCTGCAGAGGTGTAAGAAAGTGTGGAAAGACAAAGGAAAGGACAAAATTTAAAATATACCTACAGAATACAGAACTTCTGAGAGAAATGTTGGATTTCAGTGTTGAGGCTTAGGTACTGACCAAAAAAAAAAAGTGGAAAAAAGCTGAAGATGTGAGGAAAGACTTTTTGTTTCCTTTTGAGCTCTCTGGCACTCTGAAAAAACAGGATTTTGTATGTTCCTTCTAAACAAAGATACCAGACTTCATTGTGTCTTATCTTCAGTAAAATCAATTCATATATCTTTGTTACTTTGATTTGTTTGGATCATATAAGTTACAATAATTGTGGGTATTTGCTCAGAGAAGCTCTTTGCTTGCATTTGTGCTACTATTTCAATGTGCCCCCTTGTTATTCTGGAGGACATAAAAGAAATAATTGTGACTTCTAGTAGTCACGTCAGTCTCTGAACATGTTATGAACAGTGATATTTACTGTGACCAACCTAAACAAAGAATCCCCAAAATTCAAGTCAACTACATCATGAAATATTGATGTAAATGTATTAACTCAGGGGAAAATACGAATATAGGGCCCAATTTTCGCTATATTAAAAGAAAAATGGATTAGAATGAAGGAGAATCTGCTTTCTTTTTTAGCAGTAAATGTAACCAGGAATCCATTTTGTGGACAGTTTCTCATATAAAATAGAAATATACAGTTACTGGCTGGAAAGAATTAAAATCAATGAATCGCAGGAAAAAGTGGTTTAATGGCATAGTGAAAGAGGCAGCTATGTGAAGGAGGCCTTAGGCTGACAGGGGAAGAATATATAAAGGAAGGGAAAAGCAAATGTCACAGAGAACAAGAAAGTCAACACATAAAAATTACACTGCAACAGCAGATTGAATGTTTAAGTGTATTGACTGTATTGAAACATGAAGGCCATAAAAAGGGTTGGAAGTCCCACTTGCAATGCAGGTAGCAGGCTGAATGGTTGTGTCCTTAGGTATCTGCTGACTCATGCAGATACAATGTTCTATCTCTTTTAAAGGAAACATTTTGGGAATTCTGTGGCCGTTTTATAAGGGTTGTCAAAAGGCTTTCTTCATGTTCAGACCTTTCAGCAATCTTTGAAAGAATGCGATGATCCTTGGTTACTACTTTTACATTGAGAAAGCCTCAGAAAGGCTAATTATAGATGTGTTTAGAAAGAAAAAAATGCTATAGTAGTATGATAGCATCTCCTAAACTATCTCTTCTTTATATTGATGTTGGTTTATAAACAGCATACTCTGTAGCATGCTTTTAAAAGATACTGTTAATAAATCTAGAGGTGAAAACTCACCTTTTCATAACCATCTTTTAAAAGATGGTGTATTTTTTCCTATGTCTGCGCATCATGAGATAGTCAAAATATCAGCTCAGTGCTTCTTTACGTTTGTTTTTAATATGTTTACTTTTCTTACCAGTTTGTAAATGTACCTTTACTAGTTGTGTCACATTACCATTCTCCCTTCCATATCTAAACCAAGGGAAGTATAGACTGGATATTAGGAAAAGTTTCTTCACTGAAAGATTTTTCAGCCTTTGGACCAGGCTGCCCAGGTAAGTGGTGGAGTCACCATCCCCTACAGTTGTGGCACTTAAGGACATTGTTCAGTGGTGGACTTGGCAGTGCCAGGTTAATGGTTGGACTTGATGATCTTAAAGGTCTTTGCCAACCTAAATGATTCCATGATTCTATGAAAGTACTTGGTTGAAAAAGAAGTGGTGCTTGGTAACACTGCAAATGTTAGAAATTCTTCTTGAGTCAGGCAGTGTTCACGACTGAAACTTTTCCTGTACCCAGCTAGGAATACACTGTTCTCAGAGGGCAAGCTCAGGGTTGTGGGGGGGAAGACCCGGTTTCTGTTTTAAACTTCACAAGTAGCAGTGATCCTGGGGCCATGAATCTGAGCTTCCTGCAACCTGGAACATACAATTGTAATATGAAACTGGAGTTCTGTCCAACTTCAGGATTTGTGCTTGGGAAATCACTGTCCTAACTGCAACTTATATACGTCATTTTTTAAATAGGTGAGACAAGAAGTAATTTTAGCTTGAAGAAGAAAGAAGCTTAAATTGTTTATTATACACTTGCCACACTATTCCTTTCCTAGGGTGGTATAATGAACACCACAATGCAATGCTTTGGTACTGCAGTAGTTTGTACTATAAGGTTGTTTTTTCATTCTTTTCTGGTTTTTCCTCCTGAGAGTGAAATTCTAAGAAAACTTTTTTCAGTGACATAAAAAATGGGCCAAAGTTGTTTGTGATAAGTGAAACTAATTGAAGTTTCTGAGACTGAACACATGACTGTAGAACTAATATCTTTCTTGAGTGTAATTAGTTCAATATGGAACATGCTGATTGGAACTGAGCAGTGAAATTAGGAAGCAGGAAAAGATGATGATATGAACTTTCTCAGGGTCAGTAATTCCAATCCAAGAACAGTTTTGCAGATGTGTGAAAACTTATCTCAGTCCCCAGGCAGTAAGATGGTTTGGGATTTGTCCAATAATTGTTTAGCCCTACTGAACATATGAATGGCTATGTAGTCTCTGTGGTGGAATCTTAGTGCAAGGGAGGAAATTGAAATGAAAGCAATAAAATAAGCAGCAATGCAGTAAGAAAGCTGAAAATTGTTTCAGAAATATTCATAGAAAGAAGAAAAATGCTCGATGATAAAAGTTGTGTGCTTTTAAAGGAAGCAGAATTGTACAAGCTATTGTGCTGTGAATATTGGAAATAGATTATTCTTATTCCTAATCTACTAATAATCCTGAAATTTCAAACACTTTAGGATATTTCAAACATGTTCATTGTTAGAATGGTCAGCTAAGAGAAGATACTGACAAATACATGAAGATGTTTCTCCCTTTGTGCCCCTTCTCCCTCTCTGTGGCTTTGGCCTGCATATTTTGCCTACGTGGATATGAGTTTAGTGAAAAGTATACCTTGTGAAAGCAGTCAATTCAAAAGTTATCAGGAATGGAGAAAGTAAGGGGCAATACAGAAACTTGGTCATTTTATTTGCCCTCTTTGGGTATGGACACTTTCTCCTCACTGATGCCCTGCTCCCCAGAGTACTCTGCTGAATGGGTAGGGTTCATTTTGGTGATGTACTTCTGGGGGAGGCCATGGGAAAGGAAACAGAGTGCGTTCTGGGCAGGTTACAGAAAATGTTCCCTGTTCTAGGTGAACTCAGGGGCACTGAGGATTAATACAGAGAAACTATTTTCTTCTTGCTAAAGGAGTCACTGGAAGCAGCCTCTGGAACAACCCTGAACTCTTAATTTCCCCCTACCACCCCATGTCATGTGGTTTGGGTTGGTAGTTCTGGTCTGAAACTTTTGTTAACTGCCTTCTACATTCTCAATCTCTGCAGAGTTCAAAACCATCTATGTGCATTTTAATCACTTAGTACAACTTAATTTTTTAAATCTGTGGACTGTTTCTTTAAAACAATACCTTTGTGAAAGTGAATTATGTTCTTTATCTGCTCATTCAGCATGTAAAATGGATTGGAGACACAGGTACATTTTTAGATCAGTCATCCAGTAAAATTGAACTTATGAGTAATGCTTTCATATAACACATGAAAAGAAGTAATTGGACTGAATAAGTCAATCTGCAGTGAACAGCTGAACCAAGCCATTGTTTATAGATATTTAAAAGCTTATAAAAGCTAAAAGGAAGTTAATTTAGTTTAAAGAAAGCAAAATAACACCTATATTAATCCCATCAAGAGACTACGACTTGCCATCTTCAGACATAACAAGCTTTCTTAGCATTCCTGATGTGTTAACACATATGAAGCACTGTTCCCAGGATGTCTATGTTTAGACAACACGTCTAAAGGCAGAATTTAATATGCGCTAGGATTCCATTTTTATGTAAGTAACTCCAGTTCAACTGCATTCTTGGGTTGAACAGTGATTATCTGAGTCATATTTTAATACTGGAGCACCTAGGAACTTAGATATTACTTTAAAATAATAAGCAAATGCTATTTTAAATGCTGTTTCATGCCTTGGCTCTCACAGATGCAGAAGCTGGAGCAGACTACTGTCAAATATACAGCATTACCATGTTGGTACCAAAGCTGTGTGGGAGGAAATGCCATCTTGTACCAACTTTTCCAAAATGCAATTTCCTGCTAATTTTCTGCTACCTGGAGCATAATTATATTTTTAGTATAGTCTTTTGCATATTCCTTCAGGGCACTTTCCATTTTGCTTATAGCCTTTCTCCTAACTGGAGGCAGGGAAAGTCTTGATCTTCCTTGTGCCTAATTTCCCTGTTGGCTCCCACTTACAAGATGGGCAAGATGGCAAGAGGGTGAATGACTTTGAGGAAAGAGATAATATCATGCTGGAAGGGATATACTGCATTGGTTACTTCTGACAATCAAGGCAGAGCAGGCAGTATAGTAATGCTGTATCTGTCAGGGCCTACTTTGGAAGATCCTGACCTGACTGAACCCTTTTTAGTCTGTGCAAACTCTCACAAGTAGCAAGCAAACACTTCTGTGAGTTATGAAATTTTGCCTCGCAACAAATAATTTTTCACAATATAAAATATACTGACCTCAAATCCTGACCTTTATTATCTCTTAGAAAACAGTTTGACACCATTCCTTGAAAGCAGTGGTAATATTTGCATTTAAAAATGACTGTCTGTCTGGTGAATTAAGACTGTGGAATTGAAACCAAAATTGTTCTCACAAAGTTTTCACTCTTCCCACCAAAAGTAATCAACCAACTGACAAAACCCAGAAGTTATTCATGTCCTGTGCCCATGCAACTCTGTTTTTATTGACAGAAATATTTCGTTTGTAGTAATTTTTACTTTACATTCAGTTTCAATTATTGTGATAGCCTTTTCTTTTAACTTGCATGTTCTGATTACTTTTTTTTTACTTCTCTGAGTATCAGGTACAAATAATGCCATTTCTCTTCTCTGCAGTGGGTAGTGGAAAATTTTGGGTAGCTGAACAGCTTTTAACCATAACAAGAAAATCCCAAATATTTTCAGAGATTTCTGTTGAAAAGAGTAAGTTGTTACATCTACATCTTTCTTCTGAGATCAAGAACTTCACCTCAGTATTTTTTCATTCTCACCACCCACCATGATTTGCTATTCAGATAGCCAAAGTATACCTGCTGTAAGTGAAAGCAAATATTAACACAAGTGTGGTAGTTTTCTTTTAAAATGGCAAACAGAGACTCGAGTTCCCTTTTGTCCGTGACCTTTTCCATAGCCTTAAATAGAACCCAACTCTTCCACTGAGTAATCAACATGAAGAAATAATGAGGCACACACGAAAAAAGTTAATATAATAAGGAAAAAGACTTTTTATCATAGCAACTGACAGTGCTATTTTATCATATGAGAGAGAAAACGTGTGGATGTGTGTTTGTTTAAACTGATTTATTGTTGTGTGTGTACAGATGGTGCTAGTCAGATTAAGCAAAGACAGCAATGTGTAACTTGAAGAGCATGGCATTAGTGGCATTACTGAAAACTTAATTGTGAAACACTAGCTATCCTATAGGTTTTTTTGGTTTTTTTTTGCTTTCTCAAAAAGCTTGTTGTATAATGGAAAATCACAAAACTAAATCACAGAATCACAGAATGGGTAAGGTTGGAAGGGACCATGGTGGGTCATCTGGTTCAACGTCCCTGCTCAAGCAGGGTCATCCCAGAGCACATGGCACAGGGTTGTGTATTCCAAACAGTTCTTGAATATCTTCAGTGAGGGACACTCCACAACCTCTTTGGGCAACCTGTTCCAGTGTGCACTCATTTATACAGTAAAGAAGTTCTTCCTTATGTTCCAAGGCACACTTTTGGCACAGGAAATTTTAGTCCAGACTCATAGAGGTCAGGAAGGTTATCAACATTGAAAATGGGACCTTCTGTTGGAAACCCTGAGGTAAGTTTTTCCAGAAGTTACCATCTCTGCAGTACCCAGATGGAAACAAACACACAAGAACAGGACAGTGTGGTGTCAGTTAAGGTATTCAGAGTCCCATGAACTGCAATTCTAAGAATAATATTACCAGTAAAATGTAGTTATTCCATTCCAAACTGTGAAAACTGTATTATTAACAAACAGGGCTTTCTGAGACCTTTATATGTCTTGATATGTTCTGGTTTAATATTATTGACTGCTACAAATAATCTTTTTGTTATACTCCTCTTGGCTTTGAGGCAGAAATTCAATTTTGGTGTGCCACAGAAGACAACTTTCTTTCGATGTCTGTTTTAGGATTTTCAATTGTGAGTAGAACAGATACTCCAAATTACTTATTATTATACTCCAGTGACTCCTAAAATATCAGTGATGGAGAATGGCATAATAGGGTTAGGTAGAAGTAAACAAGCAATTTTTAAAATGTAAAAGTAAAAGGAAACTTTACTTCTTAGAATGTTGTTGTTTTTACAGAGTTGTTGCTATGAAACTTGCTGTACTATGAATATGCTTCCCCTGACTAGCAGTGGTTCAAGTGTGTACTCATCAGGCAGGACAACAGAGATAATTTAGTCTTGATGATTATTCCATTGTTGTTAGTAATGGAAATGCAAAGGAAATGAGTTCTCTGAATTTTTGAGGGTTGGGGGTGGGGAGGCAGGGGAGGACAAAAAAGTAGAGAAATACCATCAGCTCATCAGCAAGGGGTGCAACAATCAGCCAAATTAACAGAAGAGGCTCTTAAAGAGGGCTCACAGAAAAAAAGAAAGGAAGCACAGTAGAAGGTTTTGATGGGTTAAAGTGTTTGGGCGTACGTTAAGGAAGGGCTAGAACTAAGAAAGCAAACTGCTGAAAGCCCACTACTAAGAGGACGTCTAGATACTTGTAGCAAAAAAGCTCCATCCACTTATTCCAGTCCTTCTGTGCCTGTTTTTCAGTCAACTCTTAATCTGTGAGAAAACGTTCCCTTTTGTTCTATGGTGTCTTTAGATTATTTAAGAGCTTTAAAGAACGAAATTAACAAAGAGGGAGGAAAACGGAGAAACAGAGACATTTTTAACATTGTAGAGGAGAATGGAAGTAGAGTGTAGGAAAGATCAGTGAATGTACATAATAATTTCATTCTACTCATATATAATCCTGGGAGCTGAGTAATGATGTGGCAAAATTTAGCAATGACACTAGATTTTCAAAGCAGTCAGATGAAAGGTGACTCACAAGTCTCAGGTTTTGTGTTATCATCACTTTCTGTGCATGGGTCAGGAGCTTTCAGCTATCTATTACTACCCAGTAAAGATCTTACCATCACTAGTTTTTGTACTATGAAGTACTAGGGAATAGTAGGAAAGAAGCAAACAGAAAATCTGAGGTTACTATCATGTCTTTTTCTAAAATTGTGTCTGTTCCATCATATGATTCATGTCCCCTTTCTCATGAGAAAATTTTAAACAGTGTGGAGATGTTCAGAGTGGAAGAGAGAGGACGTAGACACATAAAAGGGATTAAAAAATTTAGAATGTTTTGAAGACATAAAAACAATAACCATGCACTGTTGAGCATAAGGGCTATCCAACAGTAAATTTAAATAAACAACAGAAATATCGAATTTTTGCATAGTTTTGCAATTCTTATCAAGATTTTCCACAAGACTCCAGAAGTTAAGAGAGACGAGCAATTTTGAAAATCAACATTAGAAAGATTTCTCAAATTCTATTAAATACAGTGCTAAAGTGCCTGACTTGAGAACCAAAATGATAGCACTAAACTTTTTGTATTCTAACAGACCCTTGCTCCTGGGAGCAAGAGGTGGGTTTTAGTGAGTCAATTAGTCTCCACTTAATGAATTGAAGTGAAAGAAAAGGAAGGAAAATGTTAAAAAACCACCAAACTCTACCCTGTCCTGGTTTATAGATCCAGTGATAGAAGGAAATTCTTTCTAAACACTGCTGTCACAGATACAATTGTGTCTTCCAAGTTAAGGCAAACAGGATGTGGGGATGTTACAGCCAGGTGGTGTATTTCCTAATTATCTGCATTCTTGTGTGCTTTATCCTATAAGGAAAGAGCAGAAATTCCTTAGAACATATGTAAAGCCTATATCTCCATGTATCTTTCTGTGTGCATCAATCAAATGCTTCCTGAAAAGTTGAGCTATATGCTAGCAAATTTTTAACTTTTGTGCTTACAGACCCAAAACGTCCCTATTCTCTGAGCCCAAATCCAAAATAGGGAAATTTGCATTTCAGGAAAGTATGTGGGCAAGAGAGAAGAACCTTGAGCCTCCTTCAGCTTGGAACTCATGCACCCAGACCTGCAGTGCAGATGGCTTGGGCAGCACATCCATCTGGTCTCTCTCCTTTCTTTACAGAACAGATGGGGAAACGCCTCTAGCCAGAAAAAAGGGTACTGAAACCGCTGGATTTTCCTGCTTGCCCTTTTTATAGATCTAGGCTCTTGGGAAGGAGTGGAAAATGGCTTTTGGGATCAGGAGGGAGGAAAGAGTAGTTACCTGCTCTCTTCAGCAGTCTGGATTTTTGAATCAGGACTTGGCAAATACAGCAGGTACATTTACTGTTGCTGAGGCAAGGAATATTTGCTGCTAAGACTGGACAATATTGCTTACTTCCTTGGTTCCCCTGGATGCTGGATATAGCCAGATACTGCTGCTGAGATCAGAGCATCCTGATATGACATAGCAAGAGGAAGGCTGGACATAAAGCATCAAATTAATTTCCTGAATGTGGAGGAAGAGTATTTGCTCAATTTAAAAACACAATAAATCCCTAGGTTACTCACAAGGTGTGTAAGTGGTCTGCTATGTCAAAGGCTGAGGGAGAATGGGGAAAGGGTGGGATACAAGGCATAAGGAAGGAAAGTGCACAGAGCATAGCAAGAGGGAGAGACAGGTTTGAAATAAGCAGATACATGTAGCTAGGAACTAACTAGTGTGGTTAGGTCTAAAAAGTGCTTTTTGGCTTTTTATCAGTTGCAGGTCCTCTCTGCATATGCTTCCTACAGCCGAAGAATAGCAGCCTAGTGCCTCCTGCTAGGCATCTGCTGAGCAGCTCTGGATTCAGGAGATGAGCAATGACTTTGTATATCTTCATGCAGAGAGACCCTTTCTGAAGTTTTCTTGGCAATCTGTGTCTTTTCGCATAGACACTGAGATTCATTTATGCAGGGAGAGTTTTCATATTTGCAAGAATACAACTTTTTAAAATAAATGTAATTTACTTTTCTATGATTGTTCTATACATATACCCTCAATTAATGCTGTAAAGACAAGTAAGTGCCTTAAAAAAACATACTTAAGATTTCTTTTGATTAGTGAAAGTTGCAGTGCAAAGTACAAGTAAGCTCTTAAAACTTTCCACTGGCCTTGTATTAAGAAGAGTAGACTTTAGTATTTTGTGTGTGCGTGTGCTACGGAAAACTGATGGTGATAGTCTCTTGTTGAAAAACAGCTCAGTTTTTGTCCAGAGCATATGTGAACATACTGTCTCTCAGCAATTAAATCACTGCTCATATGCTCTTTTTATGACAAGAGAATTTGTAAATATTGGTAGTCTATTATGAAACAGTCTCAGGGAAGAAAACCAGGCTGGCATAAGTTTCTTGCTGTTTCACTGTCAGAAATAATTAAATATTATTTTTAAATTTAAGTTATTTATAATAATAGTTTCTGCAAAATTGCTTGTAGCAGTATTTAGCCTTTAAAAAGGTTTAATATTTTCTGCTTTATTTGAGATAAAGTTCACGTGTTAGTATAAAAAAAGTGTTACTTAGTTTTGTTTATTCAATGCCCCTTAAAAAGGAGATTTGAAATTAATGTTGACTACTGTTGCAGTAATGGTTATAGTAGTACATGTAAACTGGACTGCACTCCAGCTAAAGTAAGTAAAATTATCCAATATACTGATATGATAATCTCCAATGGCATTTAAAAACCAACATAGATATAAGCAACTTAATGTTGGTGCCAGGTAAACCAAACAAAGTGAAATTTAATAAAACCTCAAAAAATTATTACATCCTTAACCTCAAATATGGTTACTTAACCATGCAAAACTGGCATGAGAAACCTCCAGACTGGAATGATGAAGATGTGTAGTAACTCTGATCCAGGTAAAATATGTTTTTCTGGGTGCAGTGCAAGGTAGTAAGACAATGGACAGATTACTGGTGGTTATTTGCAGATGAAACATACCGACTTAATACTTGCTATCTAAAAGTCTTTTAACAATTATTGTGATGGATTCTACGGATTTGAAAATTGATTCAGAGGGCTAAGGTGAGTTGTACGCCAGACTTTTAAAAGAGACAACAAGTCTTGCAGTCTCAAAGAATCAGTTTTATCCAAGAGATGCTGAAGAAGTTCTCCACTGGTGGAGAAAAATTTTGGTTGCATTAGTAATTAGTTATAATTAAAAATACATTTTTTCCCCTCCTTTCCCCTTTGTCACCGTTCTTTTGCTGCTCCCACATCATGCTGTCCATTTCTGCCCTGAGCTCTTGATCACCCTGACAATTTCATCTATTATAATTCTTTTACTTCTATCCTCCATCCTGTGTCAGGTTTTCCTTCTGGGCCATGCAGCCTAGTGTCTTCTTCTTGGACCAGTTTGGAGACTCTGCAGTGCTTCTTCCTGCACTTGTTCTCCTTAAAGACCAAAACAAACAAAACTTGTAAATTCAAACAAACCACACACAAATTAACAAAATTTTCAGAGAGCACCTAAAAATTAGTCACACTCAGTTATGTCTCCTTCATGTGGAACTGACTTACTCATTGTTTTTATTTTGGTACAAATGTCTAAGTGCCTTCTTCACATGTTCAGATCCTATTTGGTAAAGAAACCTTTTTCACTTGGTTCTCCTCTGTGATATTCCAGAAGCTCATACTCCCCACTGCTATTACTGTGTATTACACCAGGGCCACCTTCTGCTCTAATGTACTTGAGTTGACAGGTGCTAAAAGTTTGAGGCATCAGCTAAGCTTTCAAAAGTAGTGCTTATGAACATTTCAAAACTTCTTGATCTTCCAGAATTATTATTAGTATGTTATGACACCCTTGGAGAATACACCAAAGTAGTCTGCAATTTGACAGCAGCTCCTTCCTCATCCTCCACCTCCAAATCAACAAAACTTTTAAAGAAAGAAGTTCTTCCTTGATCTCCTTTGCTGTTGAGTTACGCTATGCAGCAGTTAGTAGAAAATTTTAAACTAGCACATCAGGCAGGCAGACTGTATTTCTGTGACCATTTCCAGTCCTCAGTTTTTCCAGGAATCTCATTCATGTCTGAATGAATGTGCCCTATGTTGTTGAAACTTTTGATATGCTGAGACAGGGTAAATCATAGGGGTTAAAGTAAGAATATAAATAAGGTACCAAATATGGAAAGAAATGGAGTTGCTCTGTTAGTGGATTTTAATGGGAGGAAAAAAGTCAGTCTGTCCTTCATCCATATATTTTGTAGGAGCAGCAATAGATAATAAAATATTTAAGAACACAGCACATAATGCAGTCTTTTAAGCATTTTAACCTGTTATTATCTTTTTTTCCCCTTTAGTTTTAGAAGTTTGATGTTTTAACAGATAATCAACCCATTCACGTGAAACTCCTTTTCATTTTATTCTATCTTGTCAATCAGAAGCTTAGTACTTCAGCAAATCTTACAGTATTTGAGGCAGTATTTCTTTTGATGGTTGAAATCAGTGGCAAGTCTCCCCATTATTTCTGTCAATTTAGATTCCTAAAGAATTGAAATGTATTCAAATGTTACATTGAGTGGAATAATAACCATAGAATTGCAGGGTTTGGAAAAAACTCTGAGATCACTGTGCCTAACCATTAACCCAGAACTATCATACTCACCACTAAACCATGTCTGCAAGTGCCCCATCCACAAGTTTTTTTGAACACTTCCAGGAATGGTGATTCCACGCCAAATAACAATGATAATGATGTAACAAATAAAGCAATAACTTTAAACAACCCTGCCAGTGATGTATCACTTACAAAGTAAACTTCTTGGACTGCTTCAAGTACGGTACTCCTCCGCTCTTTATTCTTAATCTTGCAGAAGCTTAGATCCCGTAGAAAGAAGTCTGTCTCTATAAGGGCTCTTGTCTTTATAAGTACCCTTGAGGTACTCTCATCTATTTGCTGATAGCATTCTTCTTCCTCTTAAAAGCCTCATTTCAAAGAATTTCTTCATAAAATATACGAAGATGCAACTTAAAGTGTTAATAACTCTTGGTTATGTAGGCTGTCTACATTGTGAGAGCAAGGTACATGAGCCTTGTTCTCTTGTGCACGCTTGAGTCGTAATTTTGGGGAGCTGCTCTTCTTTTCAAGCTGATAGCTTTTCACTGTTAACTGTTTAGAATATACTAGGGCCAATGAATAACTGGAAACTGGAAAGGGAAGTTGGACAGTAGGATTAACAAGTGGAAGATTTTATAGCACTATGTATCAAAGCTGAAGGCTGAAGCCTGATACAACCCGCACTCTTGGTGTAGGAAGAGGAGCAAGGTTGTGAGCCACACAGAACTTGCTTTGTTTCTGCTGCTGGAAATGGGGGAGGAAGGAAAGATGGTTATTTTTCCTAGGAGTAGCTAGGCAATGGCTTGATTCTGGCAATGGCTGCTGCTCCATATACCCAAACTATTCCAAAATGAAGACCAATGAAGACCTGTATGTGCAAGCAAATGTCTAATCTTCAGAAGTGCCATGTATGTAGCAACTCTCTCTAGAGCGAAATAACTGGTAGACAACATAAAAAGCTTTATGGTGGCTCTGGTGCTTAGTAGGTGACCTTGCAGATTTGATTTTAATTTCAAATACTTTCCTTTCCTGTAGTTGCTGTTATTTCAATGAGAAATTCAGTAAATAATACTTGATCTTTCGAACGTTGACAAATTTTGGTAATTTCAAATGCTCATGGAAAATTTAAATGCCTAGTTAAAGCTTTTAACATTACAATCCTGACTGCTCAACGTCATAAGCATCTTACCCAATTATTTTTGTCAGAAAAAGAGTGCAATCATCTAAGACAGTTCTGCAGATTAATTTGTGGAAGTGGGTCTGGCTTCACAAAGATCACTTTTAAGAAGTACTGATTAAATGGAAGCAGATTTCACTTAAATAATTTTCTGCTCAGGGGATAATATAAACATTTCTATTGGTAACTTATTTTTAACTTCTAAGCTACATTCTATGTGCACTTCCACCACATAATCACTCTTAAATTTTGAAAAGCAGTGTACAGAAAGTCATATAACTAAATAATAAAGATTTAATTTTGTATAAACCATAAATAGAACGTTAATGCCACTTTAAATTTGTTCCCTACCATAGATTTAGATAAAATTGGCTTTCTTACTACCCCTGTCTTCAAATTCTCAAAACTAAACCAGCGATAAAATATAGAGCTCTTAAAAGGCAGTAGAACAGGTACATCTGCTCAAATATTTGGACAGACTTGTATTGAAAAGGGAAAAGAGACTGAATCTTCTTTCATTTCAGTGGTCGTTTGCTGTTGGCTTTTTTTCTCAAATGTTGTTGTGAGGGGAGCTACTTAAAACCTCGAATATATTCTGGCTTCAGGGGCATTCTTCACAATTCATTGCATTGTTACATTGACACACGCTGCTACAAAACCAGCAACAACGATACAGTTTAGACACAAGGAATTGCCCAGGTCACTTGATCATGCGGTGTAGCAAAAATTCCTGGTGCAGGCCGTGTGTAGTCCTCGAGCAGTTTAAGGGCAACTGCTGCTGTTGGTGCAGTGTGTGGGAAGGTGGATAATGCTTCCTTCAATTGCCGTGGCAGCATGGTTCAGTTCTCCAGGGCCTTCCTGTTATTCACTGTCACGCTTCCACCCTTTTCCAAGGCAGAATTAGCTTACTTTAATCTCTTCCTCGAGGAGGGTTCTTGTTCTGGGCACACAGCTATGGAAAAACATTAACAAAATAATCTCTAAGGAATTTCAGCCTCAATGCCCGGAAATATTCAGTATGAGACACAGCTAGTGATTAGAAATATATCTGGCAGAGACTATGGGATTTCTCCATCACTCAGCTTCCCTCTTTGTAAGCACAGGCAGGTTCACATCAGCATTCATATAATTGTGTCTTAACTGCTGTTACTTCTTTGTATAAACACTTCAAATGGTGCTTTTCTTATTAGACTTCCTAGCAGATGTTCCCATGGCACTAGGATCTGGGAGCCTCAATATGACAAATGAGTTTCCCCTTCCAATATCTTTATAGACTGAAGATACCAACTTGGTAAGAAGAATTTTATTAGCTGCTTTCCATTCTTGTGTGTTCTTTCTTTTTCTAAAGTTCTTAGCCTTCAGCTTTATGAGAAGGTTACGTAAGATTTTCCAATATTTGTAAGTATAGTGATTGCTAGTAAAACAAACCCGGTCACAAAAATCTTGTCATCGTGGTAAAAAAGGCTAATAGGGAACCAGGATTAATCAGGATTCTTCTAAACTTCAGCGCTAGAACCTAGCAAACATATTAAGCATATCTCATTTAGCACACACATTTGTACTATTGCTATAATTTGAAAATAAGATGTTGCAATATAAGGAATGGCAGGTAGCTGCAGGAATCTCTACAGGGAGAAAATGAGATCCCTACTGTTCTCTTCCTTTTGGCACTGAACTCCTTTGTCATGGGTGAGTAGAATGTTGCATCTGTTGACTTTGGTCAGAAATATACAAGATTCCTCAATTTATGAATATTTGCTTTTTTCCCCACTCAAATTTACATATTTACTTGTACTTGAATGAACTAGTGAGATATTTAGTGGAACATATTATGGATGTATAATATTTTTTATAAATAGGTACAAATATGAACACATCCTTATTTTCTTTCCTGTCGTTAACTAGATGAACTTACAGGGTACTGAAGCAGTTCAAGGACTGAGTGTTAAATCTCTGTTTCTTCTTAAAGGGCACAACCAGGAAGTATGTACCTCTTGTGTCTATAAAATTTTCGTGAACCTTAATGAGTACTGAGAATTGCAGAGCAGCATAATCAGTCAGCAGCTATTTGTATTAGGTAAGAAAATGTAAATTTGTTAGATTTTTTCAGTCACACAGAATCAGATGTATTTGCTGCAGGTGAAAGATTCTTAATTAAATGTATTTCAAAATCAAAGCTTTGGCAACTGAATAGTCTAGTGCAGCTGGTTAGATGGGTCGTAATTAAAAAACTCACTTCATAGTTTCAAATATATTATAAATGCATATTATAGTATTGGCTTTTTGCAAATAATAAAGTGACTGCTGTACAATGTTAAAGTAGATTTGCTACAAAGACATAGGGTTTTTCTTTTTGTAACAATAACTAATGCCTTTATTTCTGTAGTAAAACAGCTGCTATAGTTNAAATATTAGGGCATTTTTATCACCAGAGGGCACTATCCTTCCAGGCTAAGATTAAGCCATTGCTAGATGGGTTTACATAATTTTTTTTTTAATTTAAGAAAAAAGATCTCAGGAAATACCATTGGGGTTTTTTTTCTTACTTATATGTTCATTTAAATAACTAAATTCTGATCATCCTCTCCTTTAAGTTTTCATATTTATATATGAAAATATCCAGATTGATGTTAGCCTAGTTTTAGGAAGCCCAAAGGATTTGCAGAAAATTCAAAAGTTATATATGTTGTGCACTGCCAGAGACCTCTTTGTCACAATCCAGCTGCTATTATAGGTACAGACCTGCATTTGAAAAGCTGCAGAGTACTCCTTCTTGTCTCCCGACAGAGGGGATTGTTTAGGCTGCTGGTCTGTTTTTATTGTCTCCAGCTTACCATTGCTCCAGTATTTGACGGAAGAGGTGGCTTGCGGGTCATGCTGACCACGCCCTAGCATGAAGCGTTCCTTTTTCCAGGTGGCTCCTGCTGGCATTTTTCTCTTGCTGACTGGTGTGCTCCAGTGACCTGTTCTAGCACTGCAAGGACTCCGGTTTCTACTTGTCCTCCTCTCGAGGGAGTGTGGGAGACAGTAAAAGTCACAACTGATAGAGCAGTGACCACACACCAACAATAGGCTGCAGCAGCGTGAATCCAAGGTCTCTCATTGTAGCATACAATGATATTTTGCCTTTTGTATGTAGTATTATGCACTAGAAGCATTCATGCTATGAATATATATTTATCTTTAAGTGTTTCATTTGTACATATCCTATATTAATGTAATTCCCTTATTAACCAGACAAGACTTTAACTAGTCCTTTGGACTATAGACATCTTTTTTGTTTGTGTCATTACTAGCTATGTGTTAGTCCCTCCCAAGTTCTGCCAAGTCAGTTGCATGGGTATAGCAGTAAGACGTCACATTACTTAGAATTGCCTGCATAAGACATCATACCCCTTAGATTTGCTTGCATTGCATTAGTTGTGTTACAATTCTGGACTGAATGCCTTTCTCAAATATTCCAAAGGTTATGACCTTGAACAGATGATATTAAAACTCACCTCATTCCTAGCAGTGATGAACACCCACAGCTCTTGCTTGTAACAAGATACTTGGAATTGTCAAGTTATTAATCCAAACGTGTGATTGACAGAAGGAGAGATAAGAGTGCAAATGGTTCAATGTTTTTTGTTACCTTGCACATCACTGCTGTTTAGTTCCAAGTAGTGACAATAAATACTTCAAATTTAAGAAGACTGAGAGACCACAGCTCTCCAATCCTACACAACTTTGTGTTTCACGTGTAGCAGCAGACTATGTATGCAGGAAGGAGTTCCTGGTGTAATGTGATGGAAACTTCCACCAGAGAAGTGCCACTTGTGCAATGGTTGCCTTTATTTCTGGTCCTACTGTGTTTATTCTTGTTCTGGATATTGGTGTCTTCAAAACAGGGGCAAAGAATGATGCTGTTGGGGCTTTCTGTACCTGCAGGCTGTTGCCTAGGAGAAGAACAGACAACAAGAAAATCTGCTCTCATTGTTGACTAAAAATGTGATCCTTCATTTAAGGGCGAAAGAAGGATTTACTTTGTGGAAGGGAACTCTCATAAGGAATGGTCTGAAAGAAAAAAGAAATGTAATTAACCTTTGCTGCCCATGAAGTTTCCCATGGTGTTCATGGGTACGTCTTTTAGTAAAGCAGTAAAGCAGATCAGGTGAAACTGCCTTTTCTTTCTTCTCTGTGTCCTCTTAGCATCAGGGCAAGGTATGCCCCTTGTGCCTGAGAGGTTCCTGTGGCTGACTCCTTTCGTTCCTGAGCTGCTTGATCTGCTTTTGACCGATCAGAACAATAGCTCTAAATCCACAGCTGTCACAAACCACCACGTACAGTCACAGGGAACTGCTTGCACAGAGCAACATGTGATTTATTTTTCCATAGGAGTTTTGCAAGCAAAAAGAGTTAAACAACAAATCCTTAGACGCACACAGCCTTATCTAAATTTGGCTTAGGCAGGTCCTTGCTGCCCAGTTACAATCTGCTTCTCTGCAGGATCTCTTTTTTCCATGCTGTGGCTTTTTAACTGTTTCCAAGTTCTGTTTAAAGTTTCTGCTGAAGATTTCCTGTTCAGGAGTTTTTCTTCATGCTTTTAATCTTCTTGAAGAAGAAGCTGTAGAAAAACATCAAAAAACCACATAGTCTCAATTTGCTGCATGATTACAGCCACCAGTTGCCTTTGGCTCTAGTTCTCCAAAAGTAACTCAAGCTGATGCAACTCCTTGGTTACCTCTTACCTGATTACTGAAATCATCAAAACAGTGGAGATGCAACAATTGTTAGACCTAAAAAATTAGACCTATATTTGTCTTACCATATCAGAATATCAAAATCAGGAATCTGTTTTCCAAAGTATTTCTAGCTATGGTGTAATTAAATGGTTGTGGGTATTCTAACAGTCTACACTGACAGTAACAAATGTCAAAATGAATGTACTTTCTCTATTCAGGAAAAGCTCTAAAATATTTTTCAAGAGGTATAATCCTTTACTTATTTTATGAATAAAGTGAGTGGTATAATTATTTTCATTTGGAGAGAGCAGATTTGAGCAAACTATAACCTCTTCTGAAAATCCCAATCAGTTTCTGAAGAACTTCTAAATAATATAAAATGCAAATATTACAGTATCTTGCATAATATCTTACATGATTAGTGTCCCCAGAACTTTGCAGTCACTGGTATTTTCTTTAGTGAGGATGACATTATCTTATTCTGAAAAATATCTTGCTGTTGGCAATGTGGGTGATTAGTGTTTGAGAACATGTCATTTCTAACGCATAGTAGAACTTGCAAGATCTGAACAAACTGACAAAATAACTTTTTGTCTTTAAAATCCCAAAATGCAACAGAAACCACCTTTAAAGAAAGGTATTCTTGAATTCTGGAATCAATATGCAGCTAGCTGCTCACTTACCAGTACAGTTGGTTTTGTGCCATTTGCAGCATTTGTCACTGACTTCTGTGGCAACTGGTCTTTATGGATAAGCTATAGTCTCTTTTGTTTTATAAATACATATGTTTGTGTATGGGATAGAGAGATATATGTGCATGTGCATGTATGCAGTTGCATAAAATTACCTTCCTCAGTCACTGAATGTAGCATTGTAAGGCTGCATGATTGAAAAAAGTGTTTAGTGAGAGTCCTTTTACTATTTAAATATCACACTGAGGTGGGCAGACTTTAGAAGGAGAGTTCAGTCTTCAAAGATGAAGTAAATTCATTAAGTGCTCTCATTAGTTTTCTTCCCCAAGAGGACAGCAATGCTAAAACCTGCTTTTGATTTTGGTGTTTAACGGCTGCTTTGTGTTTAACACCTCAGCAGCAAAATTGCAATTCATTGCATGAGTTCTTCGAGTGACCTGGCTTGAGTATGTCAAAGAATTGTTAAGGATTTGAATACTTAATGGTGGAAGCTTTCTTCTGCCTTTTTGTTTTCCTGTGGCAGTTAGGTACTGTTGATGTATAATCCATCCAAGGAAAATGCGTCTGAGCTTGAGGCTGTGCAACTTTCAGTACTGTTTATAGATTCCCAGCCTACCTTTCAGTGAGGTAACTTGGGTATTGGTAGAAACCTTGCTGCAGCAACAGAAGGCTTACCATGGGTAATTTACTTCTCTTGGAAGTAGGATAAATTATCCTGTGCTGAGCATCATGTGTCCATATCTGGGCAGACTCTCATACTCAGGCTTTCTCATTTCAAGCTTGCTCAGATCCCTACACCCTGTTGTAGTCTGCAGGATAGCTATCACCTTTTCGATTGAAATTGAACCAAAACTGAGTACTAGAAAGGTAGACTTTTGAGTGACAATCAAAAAGCAGCAACCATGGGGTAGTTGGCAATGAGTAGACACTGGAGGAAGCTTCTCTGGTTTTACAGAAGACAGCTGCTCTCTCTCTAATGGGACTCTGCATGGTATAGCTGCTTTGTGTATGAAACACATAACGAAAACAAAACTTCAAGGAATCTAGCTTCATAAGACAAATGTTTGGCTAAGTCTGACTGTCCTTTTTTGCCTGCCTGGCAGTTTGCTTTTTGCAAGTTTAAGGAAGATGCCTTGGGTCAGAAATGCAAACTGAAGTAAATAGTTAAGGATATGGAGGCTGAAAAAGAATAGAAAAAGAGCAGAGAAATGTTATATCCTGCTGCTAGTGCAGAGCTCTGGTTTGCAACCCACCCACCTTCTGGATTGCCATTTAGATCTAATGCTTTATATGTCTCAGAGTTATTTTCTCCTGTGCATTCTATTATGTAATAATAAGTATCAAATATGATCTGCTCAGCCACATAATCAGCAGCTGAATTGAATTTGTCCCACTACTGAAGAAGAGGTCCATGTGCAAATTTGCATACTGGTATTACATCTTTTCCTGTTGTCTCAGCTGTTACTCTGTTGGTCCTTTGTTCTGGGCAGTCTGCCTTTAAAAGATAAGCTCTGCAAGGGCTGATTTAGGAGGAGGAAGTAAAAGTTTTGCTGTTCTTACAGGACGTGCTTTTGTGATTTAGATGTGCCAACATGGTGTTAATTACTACTTCTTTAACAGCTTAGGTGGGAGAAAGACTGGCATCAATTCTCCTGAATTTCATTGTTCTTAAATTTCAGATGGCTGCATCACATCAGTAATTACATTCAGATTTTCAAATCTCACAGAATTGATCTTAAAAGGAAATAAAACCCCAAATATTTTGTGAAAGCAGAAACGGTTCTGGATATATTCTCCAACACAGGCACTCAAGTATACAAGGCCCTAATTCTTCCCTGTCTCCTGCTGATACAGTAATTTGCATCTTTGTGGGAAGAGAGTATCCGGTAGAATTGGGTAGCATTTCAGTTGAATACCCATGTACATGATTACAGTATGTGGGGCTATGGAGGGTCAAGCTTGTAGTACTTAGATGGGAATCCAAAATTTTGAAATAATATTTCTATGACTCATTTTTCCACCTGCACAGCTGTCATGTTATGATATGTAGAAGATACTTCTCTAATCTCTCTAAAATTAGAAAGGAATATATGTGAAATGTCAAAGATTGTAGAATTTCTCCACTAAAAATTTCAGGGTGAGATTCACAGTTCTTTGGCTTTGGCATGCTACTTCTAGTCTAAGGGCTTTGCTACACAGTAGGACTTATCCTCTGCTGAAGTTTTTTGAATATAAAATATCTTACCTTCACTGGGAAATTCACTCATTCGTGATGCCATACTCTATTGCTTGGAAGTAGCAGTTAACTCCATCTTGTGATTTATTATTGCAAGTTTGTATTTGCCTGCACTGCATGGGGCTTTGGCAGGTCTCCATTTGCCCTCCCATGTTGCTCAGACCACCTGGTCTATTACCTGTGTGCCTGTAACTGCTCTGCAACTACATGGATACAGCATTTGTGCCCGTGTTTAATGCTGGGGAGCAATGATGTTCAGTTCCTTCCTGCTTTCAAGTTCTAGAAATCTGTACAATTTACCATGGTTTTCTTTTCAAGTGTTGTTTTCTTGCCTGCATCCAACCAGTTCAACAACAACAAAAATGGTCCCCAGAGGACAGAGAGTTGGGAGGGGGAAGCAGTTCTCCTAAATTCAGACATCATAATGTGGTGAGAATGCTAATGGTCCTAGAGCGGATGGTAGAACAGAGCTCTGAATTCAATATGTATGTGCTGTGTCAGAAATCATGAATGCGAAACCACCTTGCAGTAAAACTGGACATCCACTTTTTGGGGGGAGCTGGAACAGTGAAGGGTTCAAAATCTGATGATGAGGAATTAGTACAGTTTTAGCACAAGGCTATAGTGACTATTTCACCTTGGCATTGCTGGTACTCAAAGAAAAGACAAGGTCCATGGGTGAGGTCATGATTTTAGATTCAGATTATCTGGTAGTCAGGAGGCAGCCCGCACCCTAATGTCTTATCCATGTCCCCCACAAGGCTGCCAGCAGGCTGGCAGAGGGGGCAGTAAGCAGCACGGTACTGGCTTCTGCAGTAAGTCAGTCCTAATGAACAACCACCCATCCTTTCATTTTCTTCCTGAAGCCAGAGGCACACTGGATCACCCATAGTGTGCCAGGCACAGTGCCTTTCATGCTGGCTTTCTCCCTCTCTTCCTCCCAGTGAGTCCTGTCTGGCCGTACATCGTGTTCAGAAGCTCTGTGCTGGCGCTAATTGAAGGAAATCTCATAATAGAAATGTGTTTGCTGAGGGCATGTCATTCTGTAGTTCTGCAATAAAATATGTAGTACATAATGTATTTTAATTAAACCGGAAATTAATTCAATTAATCAGTACAAGTCCACCCGCCCTCTCCTTTGTAATATTGTATGCTGCAACAATAAGAAAACTCCAGATAGGAAAATTGCATATCTTCCTTAACAAGACACTAACACTGTTAACATTTAGTGTGCTGGGTACTCACTGAAAAGCAGCATTTATTGAATGGGGGCTTCTGAGTGTGTTTAAGAAATAGATTCTTAGACTCATAAAGTGGTCGAGTCAGCCCTAACTATTGAAGACCAAGGTGCCTTCACTTTCCTATCACGGATGCTGTCTATCTTCTCCAGAATGTCAGGAGAGGAACATTTCAGTGACTCATAGCAGCTGACCTCAGTCTTGCTTGTTTGCTTGGGAGTATCATGTACAGTTTTTTTCCATGCTGAACCTGGTCTTAACCTGTCACAGATGCCCAGTCTGTTGCATACATTCACTTGGATTTTGTGGGTAGGCACTTTCTTCACTTTGCTGACTGAGGACACAGGCCAGGGGTATGTCCTCTATTATTAATGGATCTGCATGCAATTAATTAGTTGTTTGCCTGTCTTCAGCATCTGTGTCACTCCTGATAGAACCATCAATACTTACCTTGGCCACATACTCTTTAAAGCTGTGGCTACAGGTAGATTAATGTGAAATGGAGTTTAAGAGAGTAGCCATCTGACATGCCCTGAGCTCAGTATGACAGCTAACCCACCTGACTATTTCAGTGTGCAAACGAGAAAGTTCTTTGTTGCCCTGGTTTTTGCTAAGCCTTCTGTTTTTAACCTTGGAGTCAGAAATGCTTTCTCACAGTTTCATGTAAATAATAGCCAATGTTTACTTAATGGTATTTTCTGTTTTTCATTTCTTTTGTGATAAGAGAACTTCGATGAGCACCTTTTTTCTCCAGTGGGATTGAGAAGAAAGTGACAAGTCCTCCAATCCCTTGTGCAGTTGAGAAATGTATAAGACGTGACATATGTAAATAATAAAAAGTCTTTCTCCTCCTTTCTGCTGAACCTGGCAGGTGTGAGAGCGTCTTTGTTGTGTTTTCCCAGACACAGTTCTTCTTATTGCAGATGCTGGCAAGCTCTGATGTTCAAAGAAATTGTCCATTTTGGTTAGATAAAATACAATATTCTGATGATCAAGAAGAGAAATGATCCATCAACCTCTCAAATGTCACATATATGAAGGTATGAGATAGTTTTCCAAGGCCGAGAGAAAGGAGACAAGACCAGAGACACCAGAGGCCTGCTTGAGACAGATGAAGTAATAGGGAAGATTTTTTTTTCTGTCAACAGGGAGAAAAGAAAAAAACTGTCAGTGACAGGCAAACCACCAGAGAGAGTAGGTGGCAGATAGTGGGGATGAACAGGCAGACCTTATTTCTGTGAGATACATTCTGTGGAAGCTGCTCTTCCAGTGGATGAAAATGAACTTTTGTTGGGACACAGGCTCGGGAGAATGTCCCATTCTGAGCCTCAGTGCTCCATAGTCAGAATGATGATTTTTTTTTTTTTTTTGATACATTTTTCCTTAAGACAAGTCACTGCACAGCCTGTCCTGTACCTCTCCTGTTCAAAGTTACCACCATCACCTGTTTACAGAAAACTGTCCTGTCTCAATTAAATTTCTGGCAAAATCTTTAGCTTCATGCTTTAACAAAGACTTTTTGGCACCTGTAGTTGTGGATGAGTGACACTGTCTGGGATTTGGTACAATATACACCAGGCCTCCCAAGACATGTGTCTTTATCTTACTGACTGCTCTCTATGATGCACGAAGGGAACACTGTAAGCTGAAGGCATGTCTGTCTAACCTTCTGGGTAGTCTTGGTGCTGACGGGATGTTTGGATGACACAGAAATACTGTAACTCTTCCTGCAACTGACTTTTTCAGAACAATTATTTTTTATTACTTCTCTTGTTTCTACACACCTGTGACTTTGAGATGTGACTCGGGAGATGCAGTAAGTCACAAGCTGCTTTCAGTGTTGTATTGTAGGTGTTTAGATCAATAAAAGCTGGTTGCACCTTTGTCTCCCCACGTGCAAAGCAGAGTCTTACTGACTAAAAGATGGAGATGGCTTTCTGAGTGGGAACTTCTTACGTCTTGGCTCTATTGTTTGTATAGGTGTGTTGGGCTTTTCATGTGCGAGCAAAGTGAGCTCTGTCTTGGATGCTCTGAACTTAAGCCTGATATTTATGACATCCTCATCTCTGGGGAGTTAGATTGGAGGGTTTCTCCTCTAACTACATAGAGGAAAACACTGTTCAACCTTTTCCATCTCACATATTTACTTCTGGCTAATCGCAGCAATATCTAGACAGGTTTTTTTGCTTTGTTTTCATTTGGTTTTGGTTGTTTATTTTCATGGGAGAAAAAAAGTCACTTTTACAATAAAGATGCCATTTAATGAATGGGTTAATGTTTAATGAGTTCTGACTCAAATTAGATGAGAGATAAGGATTGTAAACAAAGCATAAATCCTGGATTTCATAGTTAGTAGAATTCTACAGTAATTACATGAGTTGTATGACAAATCACAGAGAATTTTTTTTAACTCTACATGATTTTCACCAAGACAAAGAACAAACAGCAATAAAACATAAATGCAGTGTTAAATTTAGACACGGCAGAATATATATGCAGCTTCAGTGAGCAAAGAAGCTGGTGGGAGTGATAGGTCAATTAGCCTGTTATTACTTGCTTTGATGAGAAGGATCGAATTTTCAAGACTGATGTATATCACACACAGTGTGCCCAAGGATTATACAAACAGACTTGAACAGCAGTGCCAGAAGGTGATCAAGGGACAGGATCTGAAACTTCCTGAAAGCTCTTTTTCATATTTTTTTCTGATTCTAGCTAAAGATTTGTAAAAAAAGGGAAGCTGAAAGAGAAATCCATCTTTTTAAAGATATTGGTTCTGAATGTTGCAGTAACTGCAAATACTCAAACACGACTAATACACATGTTCTGGTTACCACACTTTCACCTTCCACTTGTAACAGCAGGAAATAGTTGGAGAGACTTGTATTGTTGTTCTAAAAAAGATCATGTTTCTAATGATCTTCAACTTGCTCCATGATCCTCCTACTTATAAAAGTTATCTGTTTTTTTTTAAAGACAAAATTACTGACCATAATTACATCTTTCTGGCTTCCTAGTTTGAATGAAAAATCTGAAGAGCATGTCAAAAGTATAGCTTCAGCACAGCTGTTTATCTCTGTGTAATACTAAACAAATATTGAAATACATTACTTCATCGGACTCGGGGGTTGGGAAAAATAAGAAGTTCCTGAATTTTCTTTAAGGAACTTTGATATCAGAATTTTTGCACTGTTTTCAAACAATGTTACTGGTGTCAGTATTAGTTATCTGAGTTATGATTCATGATGCTGAGAATATAAACTATGTGAAAATGGTTAGGAAAGAGAGCTAGAGAGGAAATGGCCTCAAGTTGTACCAGAAGAGGTTTAGCTTGGGTATTAGGAAAAAAATTCTTCACAGAAAGATTGTCAAGTGCTGAAACTGCTGCCCAAAGAAGTGATTGAGTCACCAGTCCTGGAGGTATTTAAAAGACACGTAGATGTGGCCCTCGGGGACATGGTTAAGTGGTGGACTTGGCAGTATTGGATTAGCAGGTGGATTTAATGATCTTAAAGGTGTTTTCCAACCTAAATGATCCTGTGATTCTATGAAAATAAAATAATCTATCAGTCTTATGTTCTGTAGCAGGAGGGTTTTCTTCACCTGTCTCCTCCTTTCTTGTTTTTTCCTTAAATATAATTGAAGGTTACTGTCAATAAAAAGTTTTGGTGTTTTATTGTTAGGGTTTTTTTTAATACATTTTATTTCCTTTTGAACTTGATTCTGGAGTCCTGCAGTAGCAGAGCTCAATGAAGAAGAATAACAAACCAAACACAGTCTTTCTAGGCTTCCCTTGTGCTGCCCAAGGGCAATCGACTTTGTGTCCAAAGATGATTGACTTTTACTGTTTTTTAAAAGACTTTTGACCTTTCTATTGTCCTTCTTGTCCAGCTACTTCAAGGCTGTCCTACTTCAGACATGACTTTTGACACGCTCAGACTGTTTTGAAATGCACTAATAAGGTATAATGCTGCTGACTCTTTTGTCACAGAAGGCAAAATTAGTATAACACAACTGGGATACAAGAGACACATCCACGCAGTGATGTTACCAGCCCCGTGAATATAGAATATCCCATCTGATAGCTTTGGAAAACAAAATAGTTGCTAGGAACTCCAGCTATTGTGAGGTATATCCTGTCTTGAAGTTTTGGGGTTTTTTGGGGGAAATGTTATGCTTATTTTTCTGTCTGTTAGAATGTACAAGGTACTAAATAAAACATGCAACTCAAACCTACACCAAAAGCCTACAAAAAAATTGATTTTCTCAATGCAAGTCAAATAAAATGAGTTTGTGGCTTTATTCTTCATTTTACTCAGGGAATAAGATATGTTATTATGTTTTTTGTGGTTCATTTCTTCCTGATGTGATCTCTTAAAAAGAGGAGGGTCTAGTTCTGGTCTCCTGGCTTTATTTAAGCAAAAAACCATCAGGAACATCCATTCAGTCTGATTTCTGTAGTGAAACATGTGAAACATGTCAAATATGTTAATGATTAGGGATGAGTGGGTCTTGCCATTGTGATGGTTCTGTGCCTTTCAGGGAGGAGGATGACGATGCTGTGCGGGGGGTGGGCAAGCCAAGCCATGAGTGCACAAACCTTTTGGTGTAGTGAGACTCCTTTTTCATGATACAAGTTATAGCCTGTAACCTCTTATAAGGTGAGCTGCTCTGCTGCTTTTGTTACAACCTTTTCTCATATGCCTCTGGTGTACTTGAGAATCTGTGTTCCTTTCCCTTGCTCTTAGCCAATGATAAATACGGCAGTGATTAAGACAATTTCACCAAAGCAGCTAGAGTTCAGATGAAATCAGTCAGCATCGAGCATGTGTCTAAAGGCTTGTATGCAACAGAGCATTTATAGAAATTAATTTGGAGCAAGTAAATAAGTTAATTCAAAGTGGGGTACTTAAGATCACTTTTAATTCCTGTGCATATGTTGCTATTCAAAAGTAGTAAAGTCTCACTGTATCTGTATTAGTCCACTTGAAGACTAAATAAGGCTAAATCTTCGGGTGTTTGAGCCTAAGAACCTGATTCAGTACAATTTCTGTTCGATGACAGAGGTGAAAGCTATAAATACACCCCAGTGCTCTTCCACTTGAAGTGCACATCCTCATGAAGTGCACTGTCTTAAACTGCTCCGAATTCGCTAGTCTTTGGACTGGCTTGGTTTCAGGGTATACAGCAGTTATGGATATGTTAACAGATACAGCTGCTTATGACCTTTCTGGCATACAGGTGTGCTGGCTGTGCCCCCATATAGGCAGAGGAAATAGGCACTTTCTACATATCTCCATCTGCTAACATAATAGTCTTCAAAAGGAGGGCTCCTAATGATTTTTCCAACTTTCTTTTCAGTATAAAAGCAACATAAAGCAAAAGCAGATGAAGGACTGCTTTCAGTGTGTCCATCCTCTTGATCAGATGTAGTCATACAGTCTTTAAAAGGAGTACATTCACAGATTGAGGACCATCCCTCCTCAATGAGATTTATCACTGCAGCTCTGCTTGACAGGTTTGGAGAGTAATCTAGAAAATCAAACCTAGAAATTCAGAAGTCTAAATGGACTAACCTGCCAATTTTAAGCGCTGGGGATAGCATTCACCTCATTTTCCCATTTCTTTGGCTTATATACTTATTTAACTGATTTTGTTCAAAAGGAGACAGAGTAGCAGAAGAAACATTTATTAAAGTGTAATTCCACAACATAGTGCACAGGGGCTGTAAGCAAAGGCTACAAACGTTAAGAACAATTTGCAGTGTAAGTCCTCTACTCCGTTTTTGATGCAGACTCTCGGAAGTCAGTGAAGGCTCAGGCAGTAGTATTAAGCAGATAAAGTGAGAATTGTGAAGCAAAAATTGTGGGTTCTTGTGATTTAAGCTCTCGCAACCTAAGAAAACCTTACCAGATGCAAGAGTAAAAAGGGCCTCTTTTATTTTCAGGTGTGGTTCTGAGAAGCCTTTCCTCTGCGGGTCTGCTGCTCTTACCACACAGTGTAGTAGAAAAGTACTCTTTTCCAATAGAACTTCCATTTATTTTATAAAGGTGTGCAGTGGGTGTGTGTGTAGCCTAAACAGTGGATCATGCCACGTATTAAAATTGAAGCCAGGAATGTGCTTGAGGAAGGGTTAAAATGGTAAGGTATATTCATAATATTACAGGCTTATATCTGTAATTCAAGATACGACCTTAAAACAAGGGATGATCTGATCCCAGCTGATTAATTGCAGTTTAGGAAATAAAGAAGGAGAAAGGGAGGGGTGCAGCTAGAGGGTGATAATTTCTGATCTTCTGGTAATGATTCCCACCAGTGTTTGAAAGGGCATTGTTATTGAAGGCAAGTGATCCATACTGTATCCTAGTGTAATCCTCTGTGAAGAAGTGAAACCAACACATTTCTCAAGGTTTATTCCCTTCTTTTCTCTCCCAAATAAAGCATCTGAGCACAATAAACTCTTGAGCAGACTGCCTAGGAGAATGCAGCATTTAATTGTTATGCTGAAGGGACAAATGCAAGAAGAACAAACAATTAGATAAAAAGGGGTTGAAATTCTGACTGAGAGGCTAAGATAATCTTTGCTATGCTAAAGATTACAGCTGCCGCTAATTTAGTTGCATTATCCTTCTCGTTGCAGATGTTTAGGGATGGATCTTCTAAATTACAGAGAACAAAAGCATTTCCACTATAAAACCAAATTTTATCATAAGAAATATAATAGATAGTACGATAAAAGCTTTTGATACTGAATGATTTGATAGACTAACGGGAAAAATAGAAAATTTGCACAGCTATTTATCTGAAGAAAAGGGTGAACACAATGACACCAGCCAATGTATTTCCAGTTATGTTGCTTCTGGACTAAAAATGCTTCAGAACAAGTGACTGGATGGAATTAATATTGTCTAGTGACATATTGATACCAAATCAGGATTTGTTCATTAACTGCATTGTGACCACTAGTGATAAGTTGTTAGCATTATGAAAGGTATAATGGGATAGTTTGGTTAATGTATGCAGCTCCTAACAGTTTATAAATCATTCTTGCAAACAAATCAAAGTCAATAGAAGAGTAACTGTGACCGCACATAACTATATGATGTTTTTTCCTATCTCTTAGTCATTGGTAATGTGACCTTCAGCCGTGGTAAGATGTCTGATGGTTTAAAACCTTTTTTGTTTGCTGTTTTGGCTTAAAGGAAGACAAAGCCTACACATAAAATTTATTATCCTTTAAAAAAACAGGTACAAACTATAAGCACAGGTGTTAAACTGGGGGTAAATCTCTATACTAAAGCTCATGCTATGTGGAAGCACAGAGCTCCTGAGGGCTAATTTACTCTGCTTCAAGTTGCTTAGGCTGTATCTGATACTGACCAAACCAGCTTATTTAGAGCTTGTTTGGCAGTCTTGAGATATAGAGATTGCTAGCGTGCAATGTAGGTAACCCATTAGTTTAAGATTTATGCTAGTTACTTTATTGCTAATTCTCTAGAAAGGCTCACAAATCTGTAAGTATACTTTGTGGTTAGGACCTCCCTGGATCATAATTTCTCAAGAATAATTTGCTGGTGTGCCCATTGCCCACCTTTCTATGTGTAGAACGCATGGAATTTACATTGGAAAAAATTACTTTTACTTGTAATATAAAGCAGCATGGTACACATATTTTTATGGTAGGAATTGCACTTATCATTTAATACAAAGCTCTGAAAAAAATCAGAAATAATTGATTGGCAAAACTCATCATTTTTCCTTGCAGGACTGAAATTTTTAAGTAAACCCTGATACAAGAGAGGCTACGTGTCAGAGGACTGGTCACCCAGCTGTAGTTCAGTGTCCTTGGTCCTACATACCTTCAAGGAATGTTTAACACATCACATTTATCCTGTTAAACAGCCAGTGGATCTTATGCAAAGCGAGGTGCAAGGAATTAGATTTCAGGTATGGGCTCACCATGGCTGCTATACTTTTCTCACGCCCAAATCCACGTACAGCAACAGGAACTTCACAGTAAAGCCTTAGGGAGAGCATAATGTTTCTGCACGTGGGGAGGCGGTGTGCTCTTCAAGCTGAACGAGGAGCCTGTAACCAGACACGGTGTGTTGCAAAAGGGAATGCTGATGCAACTGGGCTCTTGTGACCATCTCTGCGTGGTGTGTGCTCTGTCATTAGGCACGTGGGCTCTTTTAAGGCAAGACTGGATTTTTCCAGCATTTTTCATGTGGCACTGTGTCGACATAGATCAGCAAAGGAATAAAAAGGTTGCTGGAGAAAAAAAAGCTGAAAAACGAATCTACCTCTTTGTGCACTCTCTAGCCAGAAAATTTAAAATAGAAACATCACCAAGGAAGACTGTGTCTGTTGGATCATAGGTGGTACAGAGAAATATTTGCTCAGCATACTCCAGAGAGGGAATCTAAACCTTCCGTTCAGAGCTGATCACATTTTCTAAGTAGAGCTTATGTCTTCCTCTCTGAAACTTCTTGTGAGGGGGAAAAAAGGCTTTATATGTTATTTTTAAAATTAATTTTGTTTTTTTTTATCCTCAATAAATTAAATACACAAAATCCAGAATTGTCACATTTTCTCTTTTTTTCTTAGTTTTATTTTTTAACTGTCAAATTTTTTAAACTAAAACAAAGTGTCAATGTAGTAGAATGGAACTGCTGAAAACACCTCATTGAAGAGAATAGCATACACTCCACTGTTTGGTGGAAAAAAGCCCATCCAATGTGGAAATAGAAAATGTTCAGCTTTGAAAAATGGAATCAGGATGAAAACTTGAAGTCTAAGTAAATTGAATGCTGTAGTTTTGCAATATCCCTGTAATTAGAAAAGATAGTCAAACAAAATTTTTTCTTAGAGGAAAGAAAGGGAGATAAAGTTATTTTTTTAATGAGTTTCAACCTTTATGGATCATGCCTTCAAGATCATGGTTCTGTTTTTTTCCTTTAATTTTGTCTTGGTGCTGCAGGAGGCCATTGATGCCTTGACATTTTGTTTCTTGGAGTACCTAGTGGAAATAATGAAGTAATAAAATCCTGGAAGAGTCACTTGATGGTAACGACTGGCAATTTTTATTAATTTTGTGTGGATCTTTTCACAGAGTAAAATCTGCATTAAGAATACAGTGGTGTCAGAAATTTTCGTTGCAAACACAACAAAGAACTTGTTTATGAAATGTGCTTTAAAATATCTATTTTAAATAGATATTTAATTTAAGTTATAATTTAAGTTTCCTGCTTCAAACCAGTTTTGAGATGCTGGTTTCTGCTGTACTCCTGTCTGCTTCACGCTAGGTTTTAACAAGCAGGAGTCAAACTTAGTCCTCAACAGGAGATGCTGGAATAATAAGCTAAAACTTGGGCAGATATGGGATAGAATTTATCCCTGCACTAATGTAACTTGTAGAAGCTAACTGAAAGTTGTAAAGTTTTTTCCTGGGGGTTTTTGTTGGGTGTTTCGAGAGGCATTCATTTTTTCGGTGGTTTTGAAAGGCACTCAAAACCAGTTCTTGGCTTCTTTTTTTTCTCCCAACCTCCAAACAACTTTGTTTTGTAACTAAAACAAAGGGGAGGGTTTTTTTTGTCTACTGCAGGTTGTGTAGACCTCAGTCTCCCACTGAGAGAAAGAAATATCTTTCTGATTCACATGAGTTACCAGCAAATTTCATGAGACGCAGTGACATTTTATTTCTCTTCAAAGGCAATCAGTAAAACTGAAAAAGGTCACATTTTGTTTTCAGCAGAAACTGCCTCTGTGTCATAATTTAAAGTGAACAACAACTTCTAGCTTCATGCAGGAAGACATGTATATGTTAGATCAAGTTTCAAGGGAAAATGTTAATTTGAAGTTCATTAGAGTTTAGAAAATCAAAGTGCATGTTTCTTAATGATTACTCTTCAACAATTTTAATACATTTTTTTAATACTTTCACTTCTATATGATTTTTTTTCTGTCATTGAATCATTCCTACTGTATTTTTGACAAAATTAGAATAATTGACTATTGACATCATGAAAATACGTAATTTGATGGAAAGAGAAAAAGCACAATAATATTCAGTTATTGGAATCCTAGATTGTGATAAACCAAATTGTGATATTTTTCTGGATGCAGACTGGACATTTTCTGTTAAAGAGGACTTTCCACAGTTTCATTATTCTGGCAGCAGAAGTATCAACTGAGCGAGAGACCAGGAAAACAAAGGGCAGGTTTAGTTAAAGTACCTTGCATTATCTTGTGGTGTTCATCCTAGCTCTCAGTAAACATCTGTTTTGGAGAAACTTTATTGACTGCTTTAGAATCTGTAAAATCTTAAGTTATTTACTGATTTTCCCACTTGTGGATCTAATTGCTCCTGGTTTTGGCTACGATTTTGTAAACACTTGAATATAAAAGTGACTTTAGAAATAGAGACCTGTTACTTTGGATTAAGTTATTCATGTGCAGGGTTTAATATTTCTGGATCAGGAATTTCTTCAGTATCTTCAAGACAGCTAATCAGTGCAAAACGGGGAGAAAACTGCCAGTGACCTCATTATGTATTTTATTTAAGGAAAAAAATCTACAAACAGAAACTTCATGCTGAATGGTTATTACAAAATGACATGGTTTACCCTGAGACACGTTTTTTCCCCCTTGTTGTAGTAGAGCCTAATTATATGCGTATCTCTTGTAGATCTGAGAGGTTTTAAGAATGAAATAGGTTTTTTTGGTTATTTACTGATAATTTTGCTTGTAATGGTTGAGGAAGATGAGATGTTCAAGCTGACTCTTGTGAGATTCAGTCTAGGACTAGGCTAGACCTTAAATGTATGCTCTGAGAATGAGAACAGTGTGTAAATGCACCATTTTGAGAAGAACTCAGATTAAAAACGAGAGTTATGAATGGATCCTATGCACTCTTGAGGAGCAGTCTTCTGGATACCCTTCACCTTTCAGTTCACCCTTCAGTCAATAACTCCACTCTGTTACATTCTGCAGATTCAAATCTTTGACAGATTCAGGTGAGAAAGTGAAGAAGGGAAAGACAAAGAGCAAAGAAAAAGAGACTTGGAGAGAAGATAGGAAAATGAGGTAATAAGATACAGTTAGGTTGTGCCAGATGGGAAAAGACATGGGGTAAATGAGTCTTACCAGAAGTGAGAGGAACAGCTCATAAGCCTTGTGCAGAGCAACTGGCTTTCCTCTTACTGACTTAGTTCTTTTTAGGCTGACACGGTATAGGTGCAGTTGGCTCTCTAAAGTGCAGAAACATGGCAAATCTGGTCCACAGTGTGGAAGAAGTTGAGCACCTATGGAGAAAAGGACTTAATTGCCTTATGATGTGAGAAGGAGCATGAGGCCAATAGCTTTTTCCTTCTCCTAGAAGTCCATTTTTTGATAGGACAGGAAAAAAAAAGGGAAGAATTATCTTCAGATCTTAACGAAGTACACTTACTCCCCTCCTGCATGTCAGTGCAACTCTCTTCTTATTTTCTTTCCTCTATATTTTTCCCTATACCAGTGTCTGACTGGTATATTTGGTTCCTTTGTTACGCACAGGTTGAAAGTTCATGTTGAGTTTCAGGTCTAAGGGTATTTAACTGGTAACTCCTCTGAAATCCCATATTTTCATAACAGCAATCTCACCTTTTCATAAGCAGTATTTTTGCAGAGAGAAATATATTTTTGAGCTGTTTCACTTGTTTAAAAATAATAACTTTCAGATCTCGAAGAAGAAAAGAATATTTAAAGGGTTGTTTGAAAATCTCAGTGAGAAAGGATTGTGTTATTGACATATATATAGCTGATAAGTGTGTGATAGTCTTTGCAGCCTGATAGTTTAATAAATAAAATGCAGACAAGTTAACTCCTTTGCAAAAGGTTTCCCTTTAGAGCTGGCTAATTTAGCTCATTTACTCCCCTCTTCCCCTACTTTCATTTTTTTTGCCCAGAGGTTGTATTTTCATTGTTTAATCTCTGTGTTTCAGCAACTTGATATATCATCATTAACCACCCTCCCTGATTTCCCTATCCCCAGTTTTAAAGGAAAACTTTTTCGTTTTAGGGCTAAGGTTTACAAGGTCTAAAATAATAATGAAGAGGATATAAATTAGTGAAACTAAGTCTTTGATCCTAAATCTGTTCCATTACAGCAGAAANTATTTCTACTGCTTAATTCTTCACTTACTTCTTGTGATCCAACCCATTCTTTTGTATTCCCAGTCTAGAGCTTGTTCCCTTCTCTCACAATTAGACTGAGGTTGGGGAGTAAAAATGGAAGAGATATTTGAAGCTTCTTAGTTTTTGTGTTAAAGAATGAGTGAATGAGTGCAAGAGCTGAAGAATTTGTCTAGAATGTGAGTGGTGCATAGATACCTTCTTTGCAAGAGGGGATTAAAATCAAACCCTCTTGAGAAGAGGGATTTCCTTTCTATGGCTTCTTGTTCTCTGAATTGCACTGAATTATACAGAGAGATTTAATGGTTGTAAAATATAGTAATAGAATATAGGGCAGCCAGGTTTCCAAGTAAAATATTGAAAGCTGAAAACTAGGAGAAAACTAGGCCTTGGGTTTTATTTTCAGTACATTATTGCATCCTTCCTCTAAGTTCTTTCACAGCATGTTATACAAGTTTACTGACCTATTCTTCAATATACTTAGGAGTATGTTTCTTGTCATCTGTCCCTGCCTTGCTGTGTGGTTTGCAACATTGAGCACTTGATGTTGCACAGACTCATGAGGGAAAACAGCCATTTTCAAGCATTGTTCTGGGAAGATGGCTGAGGGGTTAAGTATGGCAGTATGGCAGTGATGCAGACAAGAAGAGATAAAAAGGGTCCAAGGGAAGCAAGTTTCAAATGGAGGGAACTCAGTCTGTTTAGGGAAAATGGTACGATCCTTTTGGCTACCATGTTTTGAGCAGGCACTGTCTAGAACAGCACTACACTGGCATGCAATGNACCATGAGTGAAGGCTGATTACTTGAGAAGCTCCTCAGCCTGGCTCATTGACTTATTTCCCTCTTAAAGGCAATAATAATAATAATANTCTAGAATGTGAGTGGTGCATAGATACCTTCTTTGCAAGAGGGGATTAAAATCAAACCCTCTTGAGAAGAGGGATTTCCTTTCTATGGCTTCTTGTTCTCTGAATTGCACTGAATTATACAGAGAGATTTAATGGTTGTAAAATATAGTAATAGAATATAGGGCAGCCAGGTTTCCAAGTAAAATATTGAAAGCTGAAAACTAGGAGAAAACTAGGCCTTGGGTTTTATTTTCAGTACATTATTGCATCCTTCCTCTAAGTTCTTTCACAGCATGTTATACAAGTTTACTGACCTATTCTTCAATACACTTAGGAGTATGTTTCTTGTCATCTGTCCCTGCCTTGCTGTGTGGTTTGCAACATTGAGCACTTGATGTTGCACAGACTCATGAGGGAAAACAGCCATTTTCAAGCATTGTTCTGGGAAGATGGCTGAGGGGTTAAGTATGGCAGTATGGCAGTGATGCAGACAAGAAGAGATAAAAAGGGTCCAAGGGAAGCAAGTTTCAAATGGAGGGAACTCAGTCTGTTTAGGGAAAATGGTACGATCCTTTTGGCTACCATGTTTTGAGCAGGCACTGTCTAGAACAGCACTACACTGGCATGCAATGAGCCTCCTGCTCTCACACTGGTGGTAGGTTGGCCCCAGCTGGATGCCAGGCATCCAGCAAAGCCACTCTCTCTCTCTTCCCTCCTCAAGTAGATGGAAGAGAAGGGAAGAGAAAATATAATGAAAGGCTCATGAGTTGAGGTAAAGGCAGGGAGAAATCACAAACTGTCATGAGCAAATCATATTCAACTTGAGAAAATAAATTTATTACCAATCAAAATCAGAGTAGGATAATGAGAAGTAAAACAAATCTTAAACCCATTTTTGTCTCATCTGTCCCTCCTTCCAGGCATAACTTTATTCCTGATTCTCCACTTCCTTCCCCCTCTTCTCCTTCAGTGGTGCAGAGGGATGAGAATGGGGGTTGCAGTCAGTTCATCACAGGTTTTTTTCTGCTGCTTCTTCCTCCTCAGGGAAAGAAGTCCTTCCCCTGCTCAAAAATGGGATCAATCCCATGAGACACAGTCCTCCACAAACTTCTCCAACATGAGTCCTTTCCTTGGGCTACAGTTCTTTGCAAACTGCTTCAGCATGTCGCTCAACAGGATTACAAGTCCCGCCAGTGAACCTGCTCCTGCGTGGGCTCTTTCTCCGGGGGTCCAAAGGTCCTACCAGGAACCTACTCCAGTGCGGGCTTCCCACAGGGTCACAGCCTTCTTTTGGACCTCCATCTGCTTCAGTGTGGGGGTCTTCCACAGGCTGCAGGTAGCTCTCTGCATCCTCACAGATCTCCAGGGGCTGCAGGGGAACAGGCTGACTTGCCATGGTCTTCACCATAGTCTGCAAGGGAATCACTGCTCCAGCTCCATCTGCTCCTTCTTCACTGACTTTGGTGTCTGCAGAGCTGTTTCTCTGACATATTCTCTTCTCTGGCCACAATTACTTCTGCACAATAACATTTTTTCCTTCATAAATAAGTTATCACTGAGGGTTAACTGCCTTTGCTGATGGGCTTGGCCTTGGCCAGTGAAGGGTCTGTTTCGGAGCTGGCTGGCATTGGCTGTATTGGACATGGAGGAAGCTTCTAGCAGCTTCTCATGAAGTCATTCCTGTAGCCTGCACACCACCCCCCCACCAGAACACTGCCGTGCAAACCCAATACAGCAGTTTCTTGGACTGAAGTTGTTCATGTCTCGAAATCCATCCTTAATTTTTGTAACTTCTGAATTAGAGTATGAAGGGCTCTTCAACAGTCACTTACAACACAGCCTTAAGATGTGTTGGTCACCTGCAGTTCCCATTAAAACGGAAGAATCAGATCCTCAGTATCACTCTGGATTTTATTTCTAAGCAAAGAAGAATTTGGTGATTTCAGAGGGAAAATCCTAAACTTCTCCTCCTTTGGACTTGAATCAGTGGTAAACAGTCCTATTTTGCCCATGATGAAAATCCTTTAACCCTCTAATAGAAGACCAGGCATAAGATTTTTATGTGAATGCTACCACAGGCACTGGGAAGAGAAAATTATTTTTGTTTATTTAACTTCTTTAGTTTTCAGTCTGACATTTCTCAGCTGCACTTAGAGACAAGATTCATTTGCAGTATTAAAGCACTTCTTCATATGGTTTTTCTTTTTGTAGGAGTGAAGAGACTTTATGGAATAACTTGAGGTTTTACAAATTTTTTTATATTAAAACCAACAAATAATTCAAAAAGAAGGATTTATTATAAAAATTCCCACTAGAGGAAAGATTTATTGGAGTTTAAGTATCTGCTAATTTTGCTCGAGACTTTAGATTGTCTTTTATTTGTCCTGAAATTATTTTTTCCTATAGATGCTGAAAAATCCCCTAGTACTTTATTTGGCACAAGAAAAATCCCTCTATGCAATCCCCCAAACCCATTCTCAAAACTCAGAGCCTTAAATGGGTCTATGCCATCTGTTCTGCTTCACTTTGGCAGCTCTGACTTGACATCTGGCAGTTACAGAACTAAGTGTGAGCTTATAATTAGAATTGGACAGAGATCTCAAGTTCCTCGTTTTAATAAAACTTCCCTGTACTATGTGATGTTGCAGAGATGCTATCTGAATACTGGTATTCAACATGCTTGTATGTTTTTGATGACTCATCTAAAGTATGTAGAAAGAAGCAGCTTTATAATCACTTTTGATTCACTTGTTTCAGTCCTAATTAGAGCATGTTTTAATGATGACACTGGAGTTATTTTTGTTGGCGTTGTAATCTTTCTCTGGATAAACAGGCAATATGACTTCTTCCATGGGGAGAGTTCTCAGCTGAAGGATAGCAGGATTAATCCCTGAGGAGGTACTGTGTTCATTTGTGGTACATAAAATGGTTGAGAGCCTCTAAAGAGGAACCACAAAGAGTTTGGAGACTGTCGGTGTTATGAACTGTGAAATTGAACCCAGTTGCCAATGGAGAAAGGGAGGGGAGAGAAAAATAAGGACAGGCAGAAATTGTTTCAAAGATGAAATTAGCTGGTAGGAGGTTAAGGCGAAAGTATGTGTAAGAGAGACTTGAGAACAGTTAAGGAGCTGTTCTTAAATTCCGCATTTCTTCCTATAGCTATCACTCTCTCTTCACTTAGGGTTTCTGTTCTGAACACCTTCTGATGGGCTCTTTTCATTCATTTGCCTTTGTTTTTCTTTGCTTCAGTAGTGGAAATCATTTGGGCAATATATCTTCAGGGAAGAGACAGCAGTTTGGCTTTTTGCTTCAGTTAACAGCTTGAGCTTTGGTTCTGCAGGGGATCTTGAGAGAGAACCTGAGCAGCTGAATTTGAATGAAAACCTAGGTTAATGTACTTCTGCTGCCATTTAAACCCATGCTGTTTAAGAAGGTTAATAATTTCTTAGAAATTCTCCCCATTGCCTTATCCCTCACTCCTCATGTCCCTGTACTCCTCTTTAGTCACTGAAACTGAATTAATGTGTCTTCTTAAAGGCAAGAAGATGATGTTTATTTTCTTCTGATTTGTCATGATGTTACTCTTATGAAAATGGTTCACTTTCTTTTTGTAACAGCTTTTCCTTTAATACAGACTTAGGTTTGGTCTGCTTCCCTGTATATTTCTTACGCAGCTCTAAATTTGAAAGAGAGCCATCATTTTGACATTTTATTTGGGCTAGAATTTGAATAAATGTAATTAGGCTTTGTGACGCTTTTGTAGACAGTCAACACAAAGTTATTTCTTTTCTCTTTGATATAAATAGCTCTTTTAGGCTGGTTCTCTTTTAATTACTCTTGAAGTTGTTCATATTTTAATAAGGTTTTAAATGTCAAGTCTGAATGAGTCAGACCTAAAATATTAGAAAGCAAACTATCTCCTAATGTTCTCACTCTGTCCCAATCCTTGTGAAGTGCCAAGAACTTTCTTTTAAGTGCTGAGGTCTCTTACAGCATTGAAGACAGGGAGAGCTGAAATTACCTAGCACCTTGCAACACAATCCCTTACCAAACAGGCTGCACTAACACCAAATATGCTTGATCTCCAAATATGCTTGATCTCCATCTTTAGTATCTTGATACAAAAGATGGTTTGACACTTTTTAAAAGAATTAAGTATCTTATTATAATTGATGTTTTCATTTCTGAAACACAGAGTCAAAGCCAGGTTGCATTTCATGTATTTGTCCCACAATATTACCTATTTGGAGATAAATTAGCAAGAGCTACCTGTACAGAGAAGTGCCTGCATAGAAAGGGGTCAGTGGGAGGCACATGAAAAGAGAACTACAGAGCTGTAGAAGTGTACTTGGATACGTGTTAGAGTACTAGCTCTGTTCAGTAATTTCTTCTCTCTTCCATCTCTGCCTTGAGTTGCACTGTAGCATGTTAATTACAATTCATTTTTACTGGGAAAACAGGTGTAGCTAGCTGTGGTAAACGGGGAAAAGAAGCAGACTACGGGTCTGATTTTATGAACCTTCTCAGTTTCTAATGCTTTAGCACTTCCAGAACATTACAGTCAGGAGGCAACCTGAACTTTTTACAAAATTTTCAACTCTTCTTCCCTCTGCCACATTTTTTTTCCAAACACCAAGGATCTTGAGACAGGTCTCGTTTTCTTCCTGTCATCTGACTTCCATGCTCTGCTGTGGATATCTACAGGGAGAAAACCTGCAGAGCCACTCTTCTGTAAGCATGTGGTGATGAAATCAATACTAAATCTCTCTTAGCTTGAACACTGATTCTGTTTTTCTATGGGGAAAGAGTTTCAGCCTTATAAATTGCTGGTGCAGTCGTTTTTGTTGCTTTTCTTCAACATTTTCCTTTTGGTTTAGCAGGTAGTGAAAGGTTGGGAAGGTGGAATTAAGCTGGGGTTCCTTGCTCAGTAGAGAAAAATAATATTTCTTTTCATTTGCATCTGTCCTTCCACATGTCCCTGAAATTTTTTCTCAGCTCACTGGCCTCTTCAGAAGGTTGAGCTCATGCAAATTAGGGCAAAGTGAAGTAGAGAAATCCGGATTAGTCTTAACCAAATTTGTTTTGTAGTTACATGACTATTCATATCAGAGTTTAAATTTCAGCATTACTTCCTCTCACTTGTGTCTGCTGTGGCTGCTCCTCCTCCATGAGTTTAGCAGGCTGAGATGTCTGGCTGGAGTTGTCTCTACCCTTTGGGCCTGTGCTGATGACTTCATTGCCTTATCAGCTGTAGTGTTTCCACAGACTTCAGATCAGAAGTCTTGTTAATATCTATGTACCGGCATCTTTAACTTGCTTGTGTGACAGAGTTTTTATGGCCCAGCCTCTGTAGGGTGGTGAGAAATTGGTCTGTGGGTTTAATGTGTTGATAATTTTTGTAATGTTCATGTACCCATATTGAAGGGATAAATTGTTTGCCTTCTCCATGTTTCCTATGCAACTGTGCTTGTCTTTTGTTTTACCGTTTTACAATGCCAGCTCAGGTTTAATATGCTGTTCACGGTAGCTCTTGCCAAACATTATTTTTCGGGTGACAGCCATTCGATAGCTTTGCTTCACGCTGTAGCTCTTGTAGTTGTTCTAATACTCTGTCCAAGGTGACCCCTGTTGTATTGCAAATTGTCTTTCTCACTTTCATATCCAAAGCATTTGCAGTTACTCTTTCCTTTTAGTAGACCTGGTGTTGTGACTTACATTCTAATCCATGTCTTCCATTTTTTCTCTCAACACAGTAAAATAACAGTTTTTCCAGAACTGTGGATATTTCCCACCAGTTCAGCTTAAATACTCAGCATCAGTTTACTGCTTCATTTGTTTTGTCAATCCTTCTGACTGTATCTATTATGAAAGTAATTTAATTTCATTTTTTGACTAGGAGATTCAGGACATAGTAAATGTAGTTCAAAATGGTGATGTTTGTCACTTCATATTACTATGCTAGGTTTTAAAAGAAAGAAAGATAACCTGTCTTCAGAGTAAGAGATATGAACTTGAATGGGAATTGTAGAAAACTTCTAAAAAGTTTGAATGAACATTCTTTATACAGCGCTTAAAAGATACAATAAAGTAAATGAGGTTGGTGGAAAAACTAGAGCTCCCATTGCTAAACTGCTTGGGCACTCTGAGGTAGTAGATGAAGACAATCTCCAAGAAATACTTGGATGATGGGCAAGAGGTCACAACAGCAGAGATAATACCAGAAAACTTCTGTTCATATTGTTCAGCACTTCCCAATACACTCCTCATTTTCAGTTGTTTGTATTTCTAGCACAGAATAAGCCTTCTGTCTGAAAGTTTTCAAGATTTTTTTCTTGTCTCAGCTTGAATTTTGAAAATGTTGGAATCAAAGCTTTCTGCATAGAAAAAAAATAGGGAGGCAGAATTAAAGATAGATAGTATTGCTGATGTTGAAAGCTCATATTGTCTGTTTTATTTGATGGTTTTTAGTTCAACTACTTTGGTACCTTGTGTTATGTTTATATACACTACATTTCATTGGGCCTCATGTTTGCTACTGTAAGGTCTTGGCAACCAGCCCTCACCTTCCATAGGCTGGACTATATATTTCATCAGCAAACTGCCTTTCATGAGGATTCATCTTTTCCAGTTTTTTAAAATGCATATGTAAGAGAGGAAATGAGCTGAGTAAAGATCCCTGTGAAATTTCATTTATGACTAATGAGAAAAACCGACAATTTAGTTCTGTCTCATTTTATAATTTCTAAGAAACTGTACGGACCACTATTCTGTTATTTGTGAGACTCTGACATTCCCATTAGAAACTCCTGGTGAGATGTTCCTGACCCATTATTTGGAAAAATTAATTTTAGTATTCTATTTTTTCTGAGCATGGTTTCCATTTCTATGAGATTTTTCTGACATAAATGTTTCCTGTACTTGTAAGTGCATGTTTTTTTGTGAGTGCTCGAATAGGAAGGAAGCTTGATGACATTCATGCTATTGTTATTTAGTGGGGGGCAGCCACATTTCCATTACAAGTAGTTGTATATCTACATTTGAATCTTTATAATTCTTCTGAATAACATCAAGCCTGAAAACAAACCCTGAAGAATGCTACTAACATATTGAATTATAAGATAAAGGGCAAAAGCAGCTGCTTTCTGTTATATAACTATTGAACAGTTCTCAGTTCCTGTCATGTAGAACAGATTGGTCTTTTGTAGTGTTAGTTCTTAAACAAGATCACAGATAGTTAATGGAGGTTCAAGTATCTTTCCAGACTACTGTATCTATCCAGTTATCTTCTTCATCCTTATACTCTCATACAAAATATATTAATTTGTTTGATGAGACCTATATTCTGTAAAATTATTTTGGCTGTCATAAATTATTATTCTGTGTTTATTAACTGAATTTCATATCAACATTTCTTTATTTTTTTCTAGGTTTATTGGCAGGCTACCATGCCCGTAATTGCCTGTTATTACTCTTGTTGAGTATCAGCAGAGCATTAGCATCCTTTCAGGCCTCTTGAATGTTCCTGCAATTCTGAAACCAGAAATATGCTCATCCAGGTGTTTTGAGGTGTAAATTACTGAAGGACTCAAGTTTAAAAATGTCTAAACTTCACAGGGCTGTTTGACATTTCCTATTACTAGTGCACTGTAAATCAAACCTTAAATCACTTCACAGAAAGACAGAATATTCTGAGTTGAAAGGGACCCATAATGATCTTCAAAGTCCAACTCCTGGCCCTGCACAGGCCACCCCAAGAGTCACACCATGTGCCTGAGAGCATTGTCCAAACACTTCTTGAACTCTGCCAGGCTTAGTGCTGTGACCACTTCCCTGGGAGCCTGTTCCAGTGCCCAAATACCCTCTGGGTGAAGAACCTCTTCCTAATATCCAACCTAAACCTCCTCTGACACAACTTCAGGCCTTTTCCTTGAGTCCTGTCACTGATTTGCATGGAGAAGAGATCAGTGCCTTCCCTCAAGAGGCAGTTGTAGACTGCTCTGAGGTCTCCCCTCAGTCTTCTCCAGGCTGAACAGTGACCAAGTGACCTCAGCTGCTCCTCAAACTGCTTCCCCTCCAGGCCCTTCACCACCATCTTCACTGCCCTCCTTTGAACACTCTCTAATGGCTTTAGATCCTTCTTACATTGTGGCACCCAAAACTGCACACAGGACTCGAGGTGAGGCTGCCCCAGTGCAGCGCACAGCGGGACAATCCCCTCCCTTGCCCGGCTGGTGATGCTGTGCCTGATGCCCCCCAGGACAGGGTTGGCCCTCCTGGCTGCCAGGGCACTGCTGGCTCATGTTCAGCTTGTCACTGATCAGGACACCCAGCTCCCTTTCCACAGCACTGCTTTCCAGCATCTCATTCCCCTGTCTGTACGTACATCCAGGATCTTTGGAATACCTCATTCTGCTTTCTTTTTAAACACATATCATAAAGCTTAAGAAACACTTTACTTTTGAACTTTATAGTGAATATCAAAACCTAATGGTGAGACTACACCATTATTACAATATATTTTGCTCTAAGTATACTTTAAAAACTTGCATTCTCATTTGCTTTACCTTTACTAGCTGTGAGTTTTCCCAGAGATTAACTTCCCTGAACATTTTACTCCTTTTTCATTTGTTATATCAAAATATATATAATTTAGAATATTTTTAATCTCCTATCTTCATTGAATATCTCTTTTTAGTAGCTACTTACATGTAGTCATATCTTTGCTTGATTATTCTCCTTCAAAATAATGGTCTTCAGATATAGAAAATTAGCTCTATTGAAGAACCTAGTTTGCACTGGAATGATGTCTTCTTTTAAGAAATTTAGGTTGTGTTGTAGTTATTGATTCTTAGATATCCACAAATTTCAGTCTGGAAATTAATTCATCTTTACGAATTGCGTGATTCTGATAAAAATTGCATCATCACTGGTGCAATGCAATTTGCATTAAAAAATTATCATCTGTATTTTTCAGGTAAAACACTTTCAAATTTTGAATTCAATAATGGAATATGCTTAAATTAATCATGCAGAAATATTTTTGCTAGAAAAAACACAGGCTGGAGAAATTTGGGTTTTATGTCATAAAGCCTTGTCAGATTTTGATGTAACAAATTGAACATAATTTTAAATTATGCCTAAAAGGTTTTTTATTGTGTTTTGAAAATATGGTTTATATCTTTTATTGTCTTCAATTAAAATTATGTGAAAGCAACTATATATAACTGCGCTTGTAGAGTACAAGAGTCACAAAGGGGAAAGCAATATAAATATCATAGGAGGGATTATGTTAAAAGTATATTAGAAGGATTTGTTAATTTGTGCATGGTTACCATAACAACCAGATGCATGTTTGAAGCTTTTTAATTCACTTAGACAGCTGAGGTGGGTTATGTTCATCGTTTGTGACCTCTGCATATGGCCTCATCCTAAGTCCTGCTCATCTGCTGTTGACAATCTATGAAGCCGAGAAAAGTGAGGATGACACGATATTACTGCCAACTCACCGAGAGATGGTGCTGACATTGTGTATGCACAACAGTTTTTAAGGCATTGGTGGTACAGGTGGGGTTATTGAAGCGTGTAATGTCTCTGAAGAATGGGAATGTTTGACAGAATACCAATGCTTTCATGACCCCAACCACTGTAATATGCTTAACGTCTTAATTATGTACGAAGTAGACAATGAAATAAGCTATAATTTAATCTTAGTTTTTTATGTAATTGAAGCAAAATTTGTAATGGCAGAGCCTCAAAAATTATCTAGGGAGAGTGTGTTGCCCATTTCTAATAAACTTTATTGGTTTGGATGGGATATTCCAAAAGAAAACTTATTCGTGATAACAAATCCACTAAGTTTACTAAACTTAATAGATTTTGCAAATAATTACAGATTGCATTGATATGAAATATATCATCTACATCAAATACCTTCAAAACAACTCATTCAATTCTGCTTCTTCAGTGCCTGGTTTTCGTTCTTCTTTTTTCCTATGGAATTGTTTTTATTTGTCACTGGCGTCCTCTGCTTAATACAATGTGCATATTAGATTGTAATACTTGTGCAGTGGAGGAGATATTCAAGACTTCATGAAATTTTTAGTGATACCTAAGAATTGTTAAGCAACAACCTTGAGTACTTCTGAACTATTGTCCAGAGAAGTCACCAATGTAAGGATAATAAACACTGCTGATTTTGTCTAGATCTCCTCCACAGATCTGGTTTCAATAGAAAATACAAACCAAAAACTGAAAAAGAAGAGTGAGAGGCTTAAAGAATGGGCCACTTCTCAGCTGAAACCTGGCTAAGGTTCTCTCTGGAGTTACTTACGTAAACTTCATTTGTAGTAAAGGCTTTAGAAAAGGTAACTATATACACAGATTTTGTTGTAATTCTTTTCTCTTACAATTGATTTTAAATCAATATGACAGTAATAAAACTAACTTCTTAGATAAGAATAAAATTTTTCTGGCCTAGCACTTTTTGTGTTCTGGATAGAAGAAAAAGTTTTGGAAGTATGCACTGAATCCTAGAGACTGATTTAAGAGGAGAACCCAGGAATGGTAAAAGCATGAGTCCTAATTCCTGGGTGAGTGAACTCATGGATAATAGTAAAAAATTTCAGTGTCTTTGAAAGACCTTCTGTAGGATTTGAAAGACATGCTACATGCCACACCCCAAATTGCAATGGAATTTGGATTACTCCCCAAAGCTTTGATGTCTGTAAAATCTGCTTCCTCCCCAGATTATAAGAACACAATGAAAATATATTGTACCTTAAAAATGAGTATGAATAAAAGAAATACTAAAAGGGATGTAAAATTTCCTCCTCCTTCAAGGACCCTCCCCCTGCTTTACACTGAATACACATTTTCTTTCTCCAAAATGTCACCCATCTGCTGGGTTTGGAAAACCTGCCTGAATTTAATAGTTCTGGATTGCACAAGAAAGTAATGTAATAAACTTAAACCCCTTCTGATAAGTGTGGGAAAATTGGTGAAGCCCACCAGTATTTCTTTACGAGTCAGAAAATCTTTACTAAATAATAGTCAGGAAATATTTTGTTAACATGAATGGGACAGAATCATAAAGTTAGAGAAAATTGCAGGAGCAGAGTATGGACACGTAGCTAACAAGAATAGCAGTTCCTTTTTCAATTATTTTGTCAGAAATCCACCCACTCCTTTCTCATCACATGGCAGGAGTACCCCACAGATAGTACTCCCTCAGGTTCTCATCCTTCTCTGTGGAGGAAACCCTTCTCTCTTGGACCAAAGGGTAGGAGTAGGCTGTATAACTCAGTAACTGCCTGTCACCAGGTCTGAAGGAACTTTTTCTCAGTCTCTTTCATAAAAAGGGACAAATATTTGTCATTACAGCTATGGGAAAATAGGTTTGATACTGAACTTCCATCTAAAGGCATCATTCCACTTGTGAGTGTGTCGAATGGTAGCAGAAGTGCAACGAGCCCTCCAGCTCTCATTTTGTCCTGGCCTTCGGCAGAAAGGAACCACACTGGGCCCTTTAGATCTGTTCTTCCTCCCTGCATGAAGCTGACCCCATTCATTAATCCCAAGAGGGTGGGGCAGGCACAAGTCTTTTTGATGAAGGGAAAATCCACCAAAGACCAAGAAGTAATGTTTCTGTAACCGTCTAATCTCATTGCAACCCCAGGACCAGCGCTTGCTGTGAAGCCTTGCTGTGAAGTCTAGTTTTTAATACCTTTCAATATCCCCCTATGGCATCATAAACTGTCAGACAGAACATCATATTCTGCTGCTCTGGAAGGTTTGCTTCTGGCACAAATCTTGATCTTTGCTTCCGTAGTTAAATCAAAGATGCTTAAGATGGCAGCTACTTCCACCTATCAACAATTAACATGCAAGTATATCTAGGGAAAGCCTGGAATTATCCATGCTGCCAAACCCTCACATGAAACACATTGAACTATTTTCTTATCGTAAAAAAAGACGTCTAAGCTTCTCCAGGTAATTTTTAAAAGCATTTCAATCAGACTCCTGCTTTAAATTGCCCTCCAGAGGAATTCACCTCTTCTTTACATGGAGCCGAAGGAAGTAAATGCAAGGAAATATCGAAACTTATTGCATCCCATTGCTGGGTAATTATCAAATGATTTCCACTTGTAGTACTGACTTCAAAGAGTCATTCTCATTATACAACTAGTGTCAGAGAAATATGGCTTTGTAATCATGCAAACCTTCTCCTCTCAGGTAAATTAGTACTTTATAATGTGAGTTGGGCATTTAAAATCCTTTGAGCTTCTAATTTTTTGTTTCGAGTTGGGCTTTTGAATTCCTTTTATTTGATTGAAATAAGCTGAAAAGGCATACTGTAATCTGAATATTCTGATGCAATTTTCATTAAAGCTGTATTCTTGGAGGCATTACCTTAAAAAGGGTTGTAAACATTGTAAACATGGCTCAGAATTAACATAGCTGAAGTGGGAGTAATTTTTCATTTTTATCACTCTCTGCCATGCTTCACTTACCTACTTAGTGCAGTTTGTTCTGTGCAGCCTTGATAGATGAAGCAACACACTTGTAAATAATAGATATATTTATATTGCTTGTTCATCGCAAAGAAACACGATTGCCCCAGCCATGTATCCATAGCAGCTGTAAGACTCTCAGATCAGTTTTATATTTTTACAACATGATGGAAAATAACAGAGCTACAAAATTGCATAAAAGTTAATTTTACTATCAATATTTCTGTTTTCTACTGGTCTCTATTAAAACTATTTTCATGTTCTTCACAACAAAGGGGGAAACCTTGGTTAGGACAGAGTTTAAATCCAGCTCTTAACTTTGCCTTTCAGGCTCATCAAGATGCACTTGCATGTCAGTGACCTCTCACTTGTTTTAACCCAGTGAGAGAGAAATCTAGAGGTCACTCAACCAGAAAATCTAGATCCACTTGAAAAGGTCAAGATCTTTAAGGCTGTATCAATAATTATAGTTTGCTAAAATGTAGAATTAGCACTCTGAAATATGAGAGCTACCTTTCAGGCATATGAAACTATTCTGTCTTTTCACTGGCTGCTAAATAATGCAAAATTGTTGATTGGAACATTGACATGGTAAGCAATTAATAAGTAACTGCAAAATATTATACAAAATTCTAACTTGCTCTAAGTTATAAACTAGGAGGTGAAAAACCACAAGAGAAACGTTACTATCAAAATATTCATATATGCATTTTCATGTTTAACAAATTTCTAACTGAGGAAGCTGAGAGAAGGAAAAGTAAAATTTTTCTAGTGTGGAAGAAGACTTGTATTCTATTGCTCATTCTTCCAACACACAACTTTTGAGGACTAAGATTATAAAATCAGATTTTTCTTACATGTAGTTCACAGGCAACAGGTTTTGAAATTTTCAAAATCTTTTGCTGATTTCATGGAATCATCAACCGAAATTTGTAACCCAAGTTTTTTCTCTGCGTACCTGCAAACAAGTGGCCATTTTTCAGCTTAGAAAAAGAAGGAACAAGAAAGCTTTTCTTCTAATGACAGTAAAACAAGCTCTCTAAACGGGGATGAAGGCTCTGCGTGGGGCAGAAGAATGCTGTCTGGATCAAAGAGTGGACAGCTGTACTTTGCTGTTGGGGGTGAAGAACAGGATATGCACACACACAGCTGTCTGTGAATGCCTGGGCTTGTTAGGACAGTGTATCTTACTCTGCACTGGTGACAGGCAGTGTCATAACACAGCTGACTGTCCTGAAGAAGTATTCTTCACCCAGCATCAGGCTGTTATTTGAGTTGAGAACAGGGGATCTATTGCATTAATATATTTCCTTTAAGGCTATGGACCAATGTCTTTCCTTAATACATTCCTAGGCAACTGTAAAGAAACAAGGTCTCTTAGCTGCCTGAGTCTTCTGAACTGTGTTGGCAGTCTTGCCAAGAGCATACAAAGGAAAAGAAATGATGAATGAGGTTTGAAATAGGCATCTCCCCAAGCTGTCCAAAGACTTTAAGGCACTGGGCCTAGTGAGGAACTATGCGGGAGCGTGTATCAAATTTATAATGGTTCTAGCCATGCCGCCTGTAAGAATGAAATAGTCCTTGGGTTTTGATATGAGTTCTCTTGGAGGAACCTAGCTGGCCTCCCACAGGGAAGGAGCAGATGGCCCACAAAGGCTGTAGATAGAAGTCGCTGTTTGACTGTGGGGGATAGGCAAAGGAAGAGGGTCTGGTTGTAAGCTAGTGGTGAAACAAATGGAAAGTGTAAGGGCTCTCCTTGTTGGCTTAATCTTGAGTACTGAGGGAGGAACTGGACCAAGGCCAAATCTATCTCTATCTTTGACCCACTGAGTCAATTGACCTGGGCACTCCATGGTCTATTTTCTTCACATTTTCTTGTGCCTTTTGTCACTTTGTGGTGTTATTTCAGTGCATTTTCTTGCTTCCCTCTTCCATGCAGTGTGACCTATATGTTATCTAAATTTTCCATTGCCAATCATGAAGGTCTGTGTTCTCTTAAGTGAATTAGGAAAGATCATCTCAGAGATAAGTTTTCTTCAGAGGATGACAGTGATATACAAGAGGCAATTTCAGTGGATATTTTGTGCTCCCATACTGTTGGAATTTCTGTCTTGGAAGGGAGTCTGTTACTACTCATTGGTTTGAGAACCTGTAAGAGTTTGAGGGGTCTGTCTGTTGGTTTTTTTCCCCTTCATTTGAAGTCAAACATTTTTCTTTTCCAGATTAAATGTTATGGATCAGAGTGGCTTGATCATTTGATCCCACAGAGCAGTTGGTGTCCTCAGAGGTTTCAGAGAGTTTGGTTTCAGGAATACCAAGTGTGAAATTTCCATTTTATTATCAAATTTCAATAAAAAGTCTCTGGACAAAATGTCACTTTGTTGATCTCAAGGGTATGTCCAGTTTATGTCTGGATCAAGAGCTTGCTTTGAGGCGAATCTGCTCATTCCTGATTCATGCTTTGGTTCACATTTTGGAGTAGTTCCAGTTGATCCTTTCAGTATAGTTTTTTGCTTTCTTCTGGATGAAACTGACCTGAGAGATGTGGTCCAGGAGCAGCTTCAGATGCAACCTGTCAGTCAGGCCAAGCTAGCGCTAGCCCAAAGTTTAAAAAGCAAACCCCTCTACTACTGGAATGAGTATAATGTGGATATTAAATCCTTATCACCAACTATTGGCTTTACAGGTCCACTCTGACTTGTCTACATTACTTTCTAGCTGGACGTACCCCTCATGAGACTGTGCTGAATGAACAATGCTTGCACTATTGAAAGTAATATCGTGACAATGCAGTCGCCCTTTATTACAAGCAGATTTCAGAGCAATGTGTACTTGCAAGAATTTAATTGCATACTTGTATTAAAATATAATTGTATTTGCACTGTAATATAAAAGCAGTGGAAAATGCATTTGGTTGGTATTTTATTATTTAAAAGGAGTATGGTAATTTTAATCATTAATATATTTTTAAGCACCACTCACTGTAGAAATTTAAATTAGTAGTTCACTATGATGGGTTTTAAGGTAACATTTCTTATTAAAAATAGAGCATCTGAAAGTTTTAGGTTCATAAAAGGTTTATAATTAAGCCATGAAAATTAATTTAGCCATGTAAAATGGATTGTTAATTAGTTTGCTAATAAGGCTGTCACTTCCAAACTCATTGCAGAAGGTGAATACTAAGTTAGTTCTGTCTCTAGAGGTTTCAGGGAAGTTTACGACATTCCTTATAAAAAGTATTACTGTCCACATTTTCCTTGCAAAGAGAACTTCTCTTTTCTGCCAAACATTTAAGGAATATTATTATGAATGCTGATGATTTGTATTCTGCTTTATCTGCTTTTTGGAATAAATCCTGGGTAATCAATGCCTTTTTTTTTTTTCCCTACGTGGCACTGATAACCACAAATATTAGAGCAAAATGGAAGTAACAGGAAATCTTATCTAAGTGCTGGAATGATCTTACTATACTCCAAGCTTGGAGTATACCAAATACCTCCTAAAAGAAGATGAACCGAGTCTGCTTGGAAAGAGTCTATTCCAGGAACCAAATTGTCTTTATTGCAGTGATATTTGTTATAAATATTATGCCAGCAACACTAAATCCTGAAAATTACAGTGAATAATAATTCAGGTCCATTCTGTGCAGAGGTCAGAGGGTATACAGTGTACCAGTATTTTTCTATACATCCCATCTTCAACTAAGCCCTTCACAATGACAAAGACGGGTTGCTGGTCCCTTTTCCCCTCTTAGTTGTTGAGCGCTCTCTCTGGTGGCATTAATGTGGTGGTGTTACAGCTGTCATCTCTTTGACTGAACAGAGCTAAGGTAACTGAGAGTTTAAAGACTTCTGACTGATCATTCAGGTTTCTTCAGACACAATCTGTCATTACTTTTAGGTGCATTTGAATTAATTGATTCTGCCACTGTAGCCTCTAGAAACTTTAAAAGAACTATAATTAAAACATAAGCTCTACAAGCTCTAGTTATAGACCAAGAGTTTGGTTTTTTTTTTCTGTAGTTAACTACAGCTTGTTAAATCACACAAATTGGCTTAATCCAAGCCTGGGATATGAGATAAATTCAAGGTCCATGTTGTTCCAATACGTTGAGAAGCAATATACTTGAAAGCAAAATACATCTAAAAGATGTATTTGCTTTTTCAATACGAATGGAAGTAGTTCTGTCTCATAGTTTTGTCAGTTTTGTTACATATATAATCTATGACCAGTTGTGTCATACCTGGAGTTTCCATAAAGGGGTTTAACCCTGTCTTAATTTGGTGTAATATAAAAAAATGAGGCATAAATATATACTGTATGAAGGATGTTATTGGAGTGAAATAGGAGATTCTCCAAAGCAGGAAGTCATTCTAGATAAGAACTATATTACAAAAAAAAAAAAAAAAAAAGAAGAAGGTATGGACTGCTATTGGAATTGTTTTGTGGATTGACTTTAACAACAGAATTTTAAATGATGGCACAGATGAGAACTTTTCTAACCAAACACATGCAACTTCACCTTATTCACCCCTTCATGGTTAGTCTTCTGATGTCCATATACCACTGTTTGTGTCATAATCAGGTCTGGTGGCAGAGTGAGAAAATAATCAATGTCAGTTCTCTTATTTCTGTACTTACTGTCAGTGGCAGCATATTCATGGTGTTTTTACTTTATTTTTGTCATGGCTGTTTTGAACTGGGGAGAAGAAATTCCATAAGCAATAAAAGGAGAAAATTTTAATGGATTCATTTTCAACAAATAAAATACATTTATTCAACATAAATCAAACACTTCAGGTTCTGTAGAAGTCTCAGTACAAATGCATTAACTTGATAGTGATTAATAAATGCAAGAAGTGAAAAGCCTGAAAGTATTTTTAACCTACTTTCTGAGGCTACACCAGCTTACTAATTTTGGATTCTTTCCATAAGGGAAATATTACCATTTTAGAAATTGATTTTCCCATTTTGCCTTTATCTTAAAAGTATTATTGCTTTTAAAATTACTTTCCCAAAGATTTCTGTAGTCCTCACAAAAGGTTCTTGAATTCTTTATTGGTTTCTAAAGAAAAAGCCTGAGAAATAGAAATTTCCTTCAATCTTTCTGTTAATAATTAATACAATTAAACACAATGACATACAGAGTTGTAGAGTCATGAATTCAGGGAACAAAAATTACCATAAAGTTCACTTACAAATGAAAGCAAATGTAGGTCTCAAATACTCTGGTTTTCAAGGATGATTCTGGAAACAGTCAGAGAAAAGGAATGTATTAATAACTTCAGTGTGAGCTGCAATAGAATGAAACCTGTGGCGGTTTTTTTTTGAATGGAAAAATTTCGATAGAAGCTTGTTAAAATGTATAGAATAGAATTGCATGTTTTTAATTTGGCCAAAAATATTGAAAAAGAGATGGTAGAAAAATATGTTAATGAAAGAGTTAATGTCCCTTAATCTCACTTTGAATAAGGTATCTCCACTATACAGATCTCAGGCTATTCAGTGACAGTAAGACAGCTGGGTTTTTAAATTACTGATATTCAAGGTGGAACCTTAATCCCTTTTGTTTTCTGATCTACTAAATAAATGATATAGAATACTGAGGCAAACAAATTCAGGTTTGCCAAAATTCTTAAAAAGCTTCAATTAGCTGTTAGCACAGATCTGCTTTTAACTTATTCATTTAGAAAACTTTACAAATGTTGTTAAATAAACTTAACAGATTAGTAAAAATAAGGCAATATCTGATTAAGCTGGTGTATCAAGAAAGAAAATTGTTACCAAAATGAATAAGAATTCTAAAACATGGAAATTATTACCAGTAATCTGATATAATTTATATTCTTTCTGGAGTATTTATATTTAGTTGATATCTGATAATCATGTACTTTTGTGATAAGAAGACTTAAAACAAAATATCACCCACCAGAATGAGGATTGCATATTAAACATATTGCACAACTTATGTATACACAATGTAATGTATATGTGCACTTTTTCAATTACACTTTTATGCCTTGCCATAGTTGGAAAAGTGACTTCCACAATGCTTTTCGCAACATTCCCAGTTTTTAAATTAAAGCCCACTGTATTTGTGAGAAAGTAAACATATTTATGTTCTGGGAAAATCACTTTCTGCATGCTCTGTATTTGATACATATGATTCTTATTTCTAATCTCACTTTCCAGAAACTGTATTTTAATAGCTAAAGTAGCTTCCTACATAAAGTGTGGGAAATATGTGATTAGAAAGGGGTAAGAAATGGAAAAACTATGGTGTGTGGAAAGCAGAAAGGTTTCCTCTTTGTTTTGTACTTAGATTGTTTCTTGTACCTGCTTTTATTTCCATCATTGCTTTGCTTGCAGGTGGTGGATGCTCATAACCTTTTTGCACATCCTTGCTTCATATTCTATATGTCCTTATACCTAAGGGAAATCAGCAGCCATACAGAGTCTTGAGTGATTTTTCTTTGTTTTCATTTACACAGAAATAATTAGTCGTCAGCAGGTTGTCCTTCTCTGAGATAATTACCCTCATAATGGCTGTGATTTCCATAGCCAAGCATGAATACACCTCTAGTTAGTTCTTCTACTTCCAGCTCTAAGCCTTTTGTCATTTAGCAGAGCAGCCAAAAACCTCTGACGGCTTTCTTCATAGTCACATAATCAGTGCTTCTCTTGCCACAGACACAAACAAAAAGCCAGGTACCAGCATTTGTAATCTGCATCACAGATACCTGTGCTTCCAAACAACCTGTGTGGTGTTTGTGTTGTAGTCAGTTGTTCCTACTAACCTCCAAATAGGAGTTTAACTTTTGCTGACAGTTGTGGTAAGTGAAAACTGGCTGTCTTACCTTTACCTTCGTTGAGGTTTCACCTAATCCCAAAATAGCAATTTCTTCTAGAGGAAGAAAACCTAATGTGAAAAATATTGAAATATTAGGCATTATACGGAAATTAAGTATGTCATACTGAGAATTCAATGTTTATATCCCACAGCAAGTCAAAATGCTTTCTATTTTAAGGCCTTGGATGAAGAGCTTTGCTGAAGACCCAGAGGCTGAGCACAGTTCCACAGCACTCCTTCCTATATACGGTCTGCAGAGGGGAAAAACTCAAATCCTGATATGATTTTTCCCTGGTGTTTCACAGTGCAATGTGTTTTTTTTCATAGTCACTTATTTTTTGTTGCATTAAAATGATCAAATTTAAATATTAAGTCTTTCTGTCTTGTCCTTTATTGTCCAATTTCTGTAGGAAAGGGACAGGACACTGCATTGTCTAAAAGAATCTTAGTAAGTAGGCTATTATTAGGATAGAAAGTAGCTGTTTTCATTTTAGCCTAAATACGTAGTTCCGTCATGTTTTAGGCTGTTCAAACAGACAAAACTCCATCCATCACTGAAAAGGTGGTGGAAAGGTATCATATAACTTAAATCTGTATGAATATTGGGCATGAATTTAAGAGAAAGAATAAGGCAGCACTTAGTCCAGAGACCAAACTATCTTGGAGTTTGGGAAGGGGATCACTGTGTTATGAAACAAGGCATTAATGAAAATATGTGATTTATACTATCTTACATTCAGTCATTCATTCCTTCCTCTCTGCCACACCACTTCTACACCAGCCAATTGCTCTCTGATATTTTCAGAACTCTATTGCAAGGTCAAAACCCTATTTGTATCTTAATTATTCCAAGGCTATCTTTTATGATCTGGTGCATAAATGAGGTATTTCTGCCTACCCAGGCCCAGTCTCTTTTCAAATTCTCTTTAGTAAATCTAGTACATTTTCCTTATTCACATGCAATTTGACAGAAGGATGCTTTCAGCCCATTTTGCATCTTTCTGCAGCTTGATCCACCGTTTCTCCTGTGTCAGATTCTCTGACTTTGTCCTTTGTGTTTGTCCCATATATTTTCATCTTTCACAGGAAAGACTGGCAAGGGTTTTTGAACTCTCCATATGGTCTCTGTACTTGTTATTGAATCCTTTAAATATCTAATCTTTTTCCTGAGGCACTTATTTTGGGATGCATTTTAGATATGCCTGCACTATCCCAGGCTAAAAATCTTATTTCTTGTGGTAAACACTAGTTTTCACACTGTTGTAACAGTAAATGACATGGGAGATATTGGTCACTAACCTAAACATCACAATCTCTACAATTTTCCCACTAAACCACCTCTCCTCACTATGTTAGCTGTGCCTGGAGATGACGGGATGTGTTTACCATGGGTTCTGCTCCTTTCATGCACCACCCAGTGAATCTGGCAGTGTGCAGAAAGGGGAGGAAGCTGCTCTCAATACAACTTTTGCTGGATTGAGTGTAAGTGGAATGAACAAGCATTTATGGAAGATTTCTTCTCTTTCTTTCTCTGAATTATTTATTTCAGAACTCATTGAATTGTTTAACATTTCTGTTTTCTAATGAAGGAAACAATAGCTAGAAGCATGTAATAAGGATATTTACAGTAATCCATCTGTAAATGCAGCATGTGTATGGTACAATCCATTTGAATGTAGAAGCAAAGATGGATTATTTTCATGCTTCATTTATACCTGTTTTTATATTCAGCCATATTATTTTTGTTTGTCACTGGCAATACAGACTTAAGGTCCTTTTGCACAAACCCTTACTAGTAAGCCTTCTGTCCTGTAAGTTGAGATACTTCTCTGAGCAAGGGCAGGTCATGGACTCCAGTTTGAAACATTGGCTTCATCTGAGTTATTCTACTGTTAGAAGATGAATGCTGAATGGGGAATATAGAGCTTAGTGAAACAAGGAGGCCAGTGTCTGATATTAGATAACAACAGCTCTACTGCAAAGTCAAAGTTAGAGTGAAAAAAAAAAGAAAAAAAATCAGTGAGCAGCCATTTCAAATACAATCCACTTTGAGTTAAGGTCTTCAGATAACAGTGGAAATTCCTGTAGCTAAAACTTTTCAGCTGGTGAAAATGCAATTTGATTTCTTTGACTGTAAAAGAAATTCTATCCTTTAAAACTTTGCTGACATAAAAGAAGACAGTGTTCCGCTCATATTTTGCCTTGCTTGTATAGTGATTGTCCTTTAGAAACTTTTAAATTGTCTTTGTATCTACTCTAAAGATTCTAGTTATGTTACTACAGGCAGAAAGCATGGCAACGTTCTCCTTAAATAGCACAGAAATAGTGATTTAAGATTATAATGGCCCATTTCCATAGGGATCTAATTTTGATCCAGATGGCAGATGCTGTTTAAGCTGTTTCATGAATTAAACAGAAGAGGCTGGTTTAAGTTGTTACAAACAAGATGTCTCTCAGCACAAAAAGAAAGTCAAATGTGGTTCTATTTTTCTTAATGACCAGTCTGAAGTGCTTATTATTAGTAAATTCTTAAAATTTCTTAAAGGAAATGTGTTTTTTCCTGTCCTCTGAGATATAAGACAACTTCTCTATCCATAGAAAGAAAATACTTCATATACTCCCTATTGTGATTTACCCTGGAATAAGGCCACAATCAGGACTACCACAGGAGTTCTTGTTTACTAGCATGCCTTTGTTTCCCGAAACTAAAAAATGCTTGGTAGATGTGTCTTTAGCCTGGCTGATGTCTAGCCTCTGATGAAAGGCAGGAAAGCCCTCCTTTTTCTTACAGCTTTCTCCTAGAAGTTGATTTGGCTGTGCAAGCTTAGTGTAAGTGTGTCTAACTCCTTCCTTAAACCTCACTTTCCCCTTGTGAACACAGTCCCTGCTCTATATGGATTTTATTACCAAACACTAACCAGTACGAGTATGAGAGGGTTCATTAAAATTTATGTATGTAGCCAAGTCTGCAGCCTCTATGGGATATACTTACTTTGAAGAGCAGTCATGAGCATAACAGCTTGTCTGAGCTTATATAGCTCTTTATTATTCTTTCAAGTACATGGAAGCAAGAACTCTTTGACTTACTGGATCGATACTGCTGATAATTATAAACATATTTCCACCACTAACAAAAAAACTGTCTGTAGTAAAGAGCCCTGAAACAGCAATAACTAAAGCCAATTAGATAAATGAGAAATGGTCACACTATCTAAAATATCTTATGCAGCTTTTCCAGAGTCAAAAGTAAACTTTAAAGGTTATCAGAATTGTGTGCACTAGAATCAATTTATTTTACTCTCAACATTCTCTTTTTCAACAATAAAATAACATTAAATAACAATTGTTCTATTTTGTGCTAAATCATTGTCTTTCTTAGTTCTTGGTCCAAGGGCAGTTACCATAAAAAAGGAAAAATATTTTAAGCATAGAACTCCTGTTGTACTCATTGTACAATACAAATGCTTTCAATAGCTCCATAGTAAATTTCTGTTTAAAGAAAGGAAAACAAGTAATACTATTCACTTCATTCATCCATTAAAATATAATTTATATTGTTTAAATGTCCCTTTCCTGCCATGCTAAGGTGGTTTTAGAGGAAGATTAGTGCCTTTGTGGATGTTTGTGTGACTCTTTTTTAAACCGGACTTTCAACTGTTTGAGAAACTCTGGCTAGACCAAGCCTGTAGCCTTTAGGTAGTAAAATCTCCTGCAGAAAGGCATCAGGCCAGAGGAAGAAAGGTGTGTTCTGTCTTTAGCAATTGACAGATGCAGAATTGGCTGCTGTGACACACTCATTCACTAACTGGTTTCTGTTTCATCTTAGTAGTTGAAAAGAGAGCTAGAGAAGACTGTACAACTAGGTTTGAAAATGTCTCCTCCCCCTACTCTGCCGTTAAGGATAGGACCATTTGGATTTTGAGATCTGAGCTAAGATTATGCCCTCTATAAATATTCCTAAAGATGAACCCTGCCTTTCACAATGGAGTGTCTATTTAGGCTTTCTCAAGTGTTGTATTGTCTATCCATGTTTGTAGTGAGATGTCCATGCTGTTGTTTTGGCCTTGCTACATTAACTGTTTTATGAGTTATTCATGTGTGTTCCTGCAAGTTGTCACTTCAGAAAAAAGTAATCCAATTCCTGACAATGAGTCAGAGATTTTCTATTTATTTTCCCCTGATGCTACAGTCCAAGAGAGATGACCATCAGATTAGTTTTTTTATAGGGTTGCAAAATCCCCAATGCTTTTTAAATTTATCACCCCTGTCTCAGAGGAACATATCTCAAATTTTCTTAAGGAAAGTTACTCTCAGGTGACCCTTCTCTGTCACTGCTCTTGATGGAAAACTCCCGGTTTTTAAGTATGTTTGGAAATCTAGGTTTGTAATCCTGACTATCTCTATTGTAGTCTTTGACTATATCTAAATTCCTCATTTATAAACTCCTAGTATCTCTTAGTATGTGATGGTGCTTCTACATGTTCTCGGCTTGTGAACTACTCATATTGATTTTGGGTGTTCTATTTTAAGATTATCTTCTTATCTTCCCTAAGCTTTTTTTTTTTTTTTGCATTTCACATGCTTTCACTTTCAGAATGTAGTGAAAGAGTCAGTCCTAAGAATGGACTTACAGGATTTCTTTCAGGATTTTAAAATACCTGCAGATGGATAGTCATCTCTTTATAGATGGGGGAGTGGAGGTACAATCTACAATCAAGCTGTCATCATCTTGTAGCTTTCACTGTCTATAATTTGTTCCTGCAAAGCAAAATTTCTGCTGTAAGAAGCATGGTTTTCAAAGTCTAGAAAAATTTTCAGGAAATGGAAAGTCTATCAGCATTGCCTATTTGTAGGAAATGGCATAATAAAAAGGTGAAGACTGAGCTGCATTTCTAGCAACTACAGATTGACCCTGATTTCTCAAACTGAAAAGATATCACAACCTTTTCTATTAAAGAAATAATTTTCATTTAATTAGCCAAGTTGTGACAGGTGGTTTTTTTTTTCCCATGAAACTTACTCATCAGGGTTTACAGACACAGACTAGATATAAGGAAGAAATCTTTCACAATGAAGGTTGTCAAACACTGGCACAGGTTGCCCAGAGAGGTGGTGGATGCCCCATTCCTAGAAACAATCAGGTGAGGCTGGATGGGGCTCTGAGCCTGATCTAGCTGAACATGTCTCTGCTCATTGCAGGGAGTTGGACTAGATGGCCTTTAAATGTCTCTTCCAACTCAAACCTTTCTATGATTCTACACTGCAAAGGTAAAGGGATAAAGAATTGAGTAAATTATTTCTGTATGTATAGAGGTAGAGCTGGATTACTTTTTGGTTTGTAGTTTGCAATTTTTGCTGCTTCCTGCCATGTTGCTTTCCAAACTAGAGGCCCCTTTTGATATTTCTCAACATTGTTGCATGATGGTCAGTAGAAGAAAAAATGGAACAGGAGATTTGCACGAGGTGTTAAACTACCAGCATGTCACTCTGACCTACGCAATGGGAAGTCAATGGCCCAGAAAATCATTTAGTACCTTCCATAGAAGAGTCAGTGGTAGGAAAGACAATGCCACTGTACAAAGAAATAAAGCAGAAAAATGATTCTGACTAGTTCTAATTTTGCTTCTGGGATATAACAGCTGGGGTTATGAGTGCAACAGCTGCTCAAAAATATTAACAGGGAGAGACCAGGAGGGACTTTTACAATTAATTGATATGACTGCTTCTGTGAAGCATATTTTGGTATTTCTCCTAGTAATTCTAGCATTCAGTGCACAGTCCTTTTACTCAACTATACCATGTCTTCTGGAAGCACAGCTCACCTTGGTTTTGGTAAATCCAGTGTATCAAATTACAACCTGAATGTCGTGCTGTGCAAGTAGCCTCCAATAATTTAGGTGATTCAATGCATAATACAGTTGGAGAAGCAAATGAGGAAATGGAGAAGGAAATGAGTGGCAAAGATCCCAAACTTAGGGCTTTTTTTTTTGAAGAAGAAGGAAGAAGTGGATGGACAGAGGACAGCTCAAAATTTTGAGATCTACCAAGCCAATTAATGAACTATGCATTTGCCTGCCATTTTACTTCTGGCTTAAAAAGGTTATACTGGATGGACTTTACAAAAAACTTGCTTTTCTAGAAGTATCTCCTTAGTGAGAACAAACTGTGTTTTCAAACCTGTTAAACTTATGTATAAGTGTCACCTCAGGAAAAAACCCAAAAATCTTACTTCCTCTCACTAATGTATGTTGCTGTATTTCCCAAAATGGTCTTTTCTTGTTTTAATCCTCAAAGAGTTGGAGAAGCACACACATATTTAATCCATGAACTACCAGAGAGACACACACAGTTTCATATCTCCCAGTGGTGTGAAATCACTTATCATTAAACTAAACTGTCAGGACATGGTTGTTCAGCTCACACACCCTCCCTAGTCATGTGCTTCATTTTCCCTCGGCATCCCTCAGTGTTTACATTTACTGATGGAGCAGCTGCAACTTTTTTTTTTGCCAATGAGACTGGTTTTTATAAGACTCAGTACAAGCATGTAACTAAAGATGGTCCATATAACCAATGTTAGGAGACCCCACATAGTACAGGAATAGGTCTTAATTCTTTAAAAAGACTTCAACTACAGAAATTACACCGTTTCCCCTAAGCAACCTATTCTAGCATTTTTTTTCTATTCTTACCTCTACAAAGATTATCTTAATAATTAAATTTGCAGAAACTTCTTTTCCTTATTGCTAATTTAGAGCATATAAATAGGTTTCTCTTCCTTAATTTGAAAAGCTATCTTTTTTTCAAAAGAAAAATTTGAAAAGTTGCATGCATG
>VYXC01001190.1:589615-628851 GCA_013397175.1 Platysteira castanea
TTCCTGCCATGTTGCTTTCCAAACTAGAGGCCCCTTTTGATATTTCTCAACATTGTTGCATGATGGTCAGTAGAAGAAAAAATGGAACAGGAGATTTGCACGAGGTGTTAAACTACCAGCATGTCACTCTGACCTACGCAATGGGAAGTCAATGGCCCAGAAAATCATTTAGTACCTTCCATAGAAGAGTCAGTGGTAGGAAAGACAATGCCACTGTACAAAGAAATAAAGCAGAAAAATGATTCTGCCTAGTTCTAATTTTGCTTCTGGGACATAACAGCTGGGGTTATGAGTGCAACAGCTGCTCAAAAATATTAACAGGGAGAGACCAGGAGGGACTTTTACAATTAATTGATATGACTGCTTCTGTGAAGCATATTTTGATATTTCTCCTAGTAATTCTAGCATTCAGTGCACAGTCCTTTTACTCAACTATACCATGTCTTCTGGAAGCACAGCTCACCTTGGTTTTGGTAAATCCAGTGTATCAAATTACAACCTGAATGTCGTGCTGTGCAAGTAGCCTCCAATAATTTAGGTGATTCAATGCATAATACAGTTGGAGAAGCAAATGAGGAAATGGAGAAGGAAATGAGTGGCAAAGATCCCAAACTTAGGGCTTTTTTTTTTGAAGAAGAAGGAAGAAGTGGATGGACAGAGGACAGCTCAAAATTTTGAGATCTACCAAGCCAATTAATGAACTATGCATTTGCCTGCCATTTTACTTCTGGCTTAAAAAGGTTATACTGGATGGACTTTACAAAAAACTTGCTTTTCTAGAAGTATCTCCTTAGTGAGAACAAACTGTGTTTTCAAACCTGTTAAACTTATGTATAAGTGTCACCTCAGGAAAAAACCCAAAAATCTTACTTCCTCTCACTAATGTATGTTGCTGTATTTCCCAAAATGGTCTTTTCTTGTTTTAATCCTCAAAGAGTTGGAGAAGCACACACATATTTAATCCATGAACTACCAGAGAGACACACACGGTTTCATATCTCCCAGTGATGTGAAATCACTTATCATTAAACTAAACTGTCAGGACATGGTTGTTCAGCTCACACACCCTCCCTAGTCATGTGCTTCATTTTCCCTCGGCATCCCTCAGTGTTTACATTTACTGATGGAGCAGCTGCAACTTTTTTTTTTGCCAATGAGACTGGTTTTTATAAGACTCAGTACAAGCATGTAACTAAAGATGGTCCATATAACCAATGTTAGGAGACCCCACATAGTACAGGAATAGGTCTTAATTCTTTAAAAAGACTTCAACTACAGAAATTACACCGTTTCCCCTAAGCAACCTATTCTAGCATTTTTTTTCTATTCTTACCTCTACAAAGATTATCTTAATAATTAAATTTGCAGAAACTTCTTTTCCTTATTGCTAATTTAGAGCATATAAATAGGTTTCTCTTCCTTAATTTGAAAAGCTATCTTTTTTTCAAAAGAAAAATTTGAAAAGTTGCATGCATGTTTTACGTACCTGGATATATTACATTGTCTTTTAGCTTTTCCTTTTCTAAACTAAAAAAAAATCCTATAATTTCTTTCCTAACAGTTTAAGTCTCCTAATCTGGTTGTTGGCGTTCAGAAAACATATAACCACGCAGAGGCAATTATATGTCAGTGCTTTATTGTAGCACGTGGGGGCACGGGGGCCTCGGCCCAAATCATGTGCCCACTGGATACACAGACGCCTTTTTACACCTTCACGTTATGCATATTCATGATACATGGTAATTAACGCCTCCCCTTAACTACCAAACACACCGATCTTGGTTGCTATCACGAATCACACTTGTTCCTCCCCTCTTTGATTGATTACCTGGACCCAAAGTTATACTTGATTTGATTAGGACAATTCCCAATGATTAACTACACCGCAAGTCACACGCGATTCGTTTAAACAATTACTCTAATCTAGACTAAGTAACACTCGATTCGGTAGAAACAATGACATGCTGATGGCTACAGTAAACTAACATTCCATTCTCAAGGCGTGCCTGTCCCAACCACCACTACTTTGGTTAGAGTTTAGAGAATTACTTTAGAAAATCATTTTAACCCTATACTATCATGATAATTATCTCCTTGAACTCTTCTGGGCTCTGCCTAGTCTTTTATGTCTTTCTTGGGGGCAGAAGTAGCAATTACATAGAATTCTCTTTCTGGAGCCCGAAGACTGGAAAGGTTTTTTGCAACATACTGACAGAATATTGTTTGTGTATCCCAACACGAAGTCGTAACCTGTCCTGCAGAATACTGAACTGTATGTTGCTTTTGCCTAAATTTCTTCAGTTTTAAAAAATTGTTCTTAACTGCAGCCTTGGACTTTTCCAGATGCGTAGAACATCCTTTTGGATGTCATCTTCTAAATGTATACTCTGTTTCATCCAACTACTTAATAACAAATTACTTTACTTTTTCTAAACCCAGAAAAGATGGATGACTTTGGGTCTTTCTGGTTTGAGAGCTGATAATTATTGCTTTGCATGTGTCTCCTAATAATTCCATTTATCCCCTGCTGCCTTATATGGTGCAAAACCACGTCAAAGATCCCCTTGAAGTCAGGGTATCTATAGCCCTGTATGGTTCTCCTTTTATACAAAGGAATATTGCATTTGAAAGCTAAAGAATAGGAAATCATCTAAGTAGTTTCCTATTCCCTCCTTCCTTTCAGTCCCTTGAAGTGAGATATATAATACAAACAAATATATTTTCAAATATTTTGTTGCTTCATCATTATTTCCCCTATTTAATTGGCAGTTGGCTGGTCATTTCATATAGCACCACATCTGTTCACTGATACTATTGGCTCATTTCTTGTTTTTTATAGAGAGATATACTGTAGGAATAAGTGAAAAGATATAACTTTGAAAAATCAGTTCTTTGTTTTTATTTATTTTTTGTTAAAAACATTCTCTTTTAAAGGAACAAATAACATAAAATACGCATGAATGAACTATGTTGAGCTGCGTTGTTGCTTCTATTTCAATTACTATGGTTGATAAGCTTGAAAAGGCACTAGAGTTGATTAACATATTTTCTTGGAAAACACTTCAACAAGAAAAAATTAAGATGTATTTTATTATAAAGAGTTCTTCCATCATTTGTAGAGTTTTATAGAAGAAGACCAATTTTTTGGGTACTACAAAAATCACTTACAAAAAGTAACTTTTATTGTAAAAAATTAATAATTCACACAGGGACTATCATTATTGTCCTTAAGTATGGACACAGTTTCTGCAACAGTGAACAGGTGTGTCATTTCTTGAGGTTTTAAAATCCTCTGAAAAGCAAGAACATGCTTCTCTTCAGTAGCTGTCTATTTTAATCCTGAATATTTTTATCAGTCATGACAATTTTTGCTTTTCTTAGCTCCCTGTCTTCAGGTCTGAAAGCTGCTTCTCCCTCCATGTTAGCCACAGCCATAGCAATGAAGAACATTGCTCAGGACTTTGAAACAGTTCAAGTTCTGGTTACCTTAATTTTCAGGTATTACTGTAATTTGTATGGAATGTCTTCTCTCTTCTCTCTGATCATATCAATCGAGTGCCTACCGCTGTCAACAGAAATCTTCATTTGGCTTCAAAATACACTGAATAAGCTTCAACAAGCAAATTATATCAAATCAGTAGCTACATGTTACTTCCTCCAGTGAGGACAAAGGCTGTGGGCTGGATTTCTTAAGGAGATAGACTAAAGAACAAATGAATATTAGTGGGAGATATAAGAAAAAACAAAGTTATATTTGCTGGAACTTTTTCTTGCATTCCTTAGCACGGTGCTTGCATTTAGAAAACTTGTCCAGATTTCTCCCTGTCCTTTCTGCATGCCAACAATACATCTTAAAATGGTAGAAAATCAAGTTTGACAAGAAATTACACTGGAATTTACGCAGGTCCAGGGTGTGACTTGCTCTTTCTTTCTAGAGCCAAAATAGAAAACCATTTTCAGTGGGAGGACTTTGAGCCTGAGAACCTAAGAATAAAAGGGATTCTTTAGTTCTGAGAATATGTGAGATATTTTGCCCTAGTTTACTATACACTGAAGTCCATGAAAATTTTAGTTTTGGACATGCTGAAAATGTCTGCCCTCTCTGTTGTAAAGTTATTATCTACTTCAGAGACATTTATAGCTATAAATGCCTTTCTTTTGGCTGTTACAGAAAGAATATCCCCTGCATCCTCTGCAGCCAGTGAGCTGTATATCATCGTTCCTATGGTTTTGTTCAAAGTGATAGAAACAAACACAGCAGTACTTGAAATAGGAATGAACTTCACCCTAGCTGGGTATTAGAACAGGAGAGAAAATGAAAGCCTTTAGCGGATGAAAGTGAAAATGTGTCTGGTGTTTCTTTATCGAATCCTGAGTCTAAAGAATTACACTTCAGAGGGGATGTGCTATCACAGTACTATAATGGAAGTTAAGCTGTCAAAAAAAGGATGTTAAGGTTTCTTTACCAAAACCTGAATTATTTTAGCCTGAATGATGGTACTTAAATGAAATCCTTTCCTGAAAATGACATTTTTTGAGAGTATAGAATAGAATTTCAGATCAGAAGCTCAGAAGCATCTGTGAATCTGATCAAAGTCTCAGCATGAATCCACAGTTAAAGTATTTTATAAGATATAAATTATACAACTGTCAAACTCTATAACCATTAGAAAAATTAAAAATTGCCAGCAATCTTATAGTTCAGTTCTCCCTATAATTTCTAACAATTGACAGGATCAGCCCTTAAGAAGTTCAGTTGATCTGGTAGAAGATATTACCTTACCTTCAAAGCTTGCCTAGGTTGTGTTCTTTGAATATGACTGCTACAACCCAGACACTGGTTTCTTATTATTTCAGTTCCTGGGAGATGAATGGACATTTAATTTCTGGTCTGACTTCTCCAGCCCTGCTTTTATGAGTTTTCTTTTCAAAGACTGGATCTGAAACAAGTGAACTGATAAAAATATCCTACTTCATGTGTCTTGTATCAAAACAACTTTCTTACTAAAGTTACTGAGAGAAAAGTTAGGAAATATTCAAGTTTAGACTATCATATCTTATGATAGTGTCATCAATACCACAAAAAAATAGCAAAGGAATAAAACAGAAACCATGTCTCCAGCAACTGAATGTATTTTGGAAGGAGAGTATTTGAAAATGTAAAGATTTTCATCTTTTATCAGAAATAATGTAATAATACTCAGAAATTGAATGAAACTATGTCACAAAATCAGAGTTAAAAGGTAAATAACTATTGTTGATGTCAGAAAGACTTTCAGTCCATGTCTCTAGACTTTGGGTGGCTTACATGCTGCATGCACTGTAAAATCATTCCTTGTCACCCAGATAGCATTATAATACCTTATGAAAATGTCTTACAACCATTCCTGCTTTATTTATATTAATATTTCACTATACTAATTTGAAGGAGAAGTGTTCTGCCTCCACCCTAGTGTTTGCATGGTACATGATTGTTAATCTTTCATCAGGATGTGTGCAGAATACGAAAACAAATTAATTGCATTATAAATCAATGAACAAAGTACATTAATTTATTTGAAATTACTATTTTGATAAAAAATAAGGTAATGAGGGTTTAAATCTTCATTGAAAATACAAAATGTTTTTCAATTTAATTGTTTGTGAAAAAAATTTGCATATTAAGAACCAGGCAAACAAGAAAACTACAAAATCCCATCTAAATGAGAGATCTTTAACACTAGAAAGGAATAAGCATAGTAAACCAGCAATAATTTAGAACCATTTAGTATCATTTCACAGACAAGAATACTTATTTTGTTGTGGGGTTCATATGAAATCTAGAGATAGTGTAGGATATGAAGAACACAAGAAAAAGTTATCTTCATTTTTGATTTTTTTGTATGTGTGTATATCTCTATCAACAGGGAAGGACAAACTTTAGATTCCTCACCACAGATTTCAACACAGCATTAAGCCTTAAGATCCAACATGTTCAGTAAGATATTTCCAAACTATGAGTTCCTGGAGAAGTCTCCCCTTCTCTTGTCCAGGCAGATACCCCTGTTGCATCTTGATTCTGAGCTGGGGCGAGATATATGTGTGCATCATCCTCTCCTTCTGCCCTGGTTTCTATGGAAGACAATCCAAGGCCAGGGCCTGGAGAAGATTTACTACTGACCTTGGCTGGGTCTCTCATTTGGAAGACTGAAGGACTTGGTCTTGCATATGCTTCATGGACTATATTTTTCCTGTCATACATTGGAAAAATTAGCTATAATTTTACTTGTATACATGATGCAGCACAGTATCCATGCATAACTTGTTCCTGTTTTGAAGCCCTTAGAAGGTATAGCGCTGTAGGATGTGTGGAAGACAGGTACCACAGTGAGATGAGACAGGGTTCTAGCATCGCCTCAGAGCCCCAGAGCCACAGTTCATAATCTATTGGCATTTCTGGATCTGAGCCCCCATGGATCAAGCATTTGGTTTAAAATAAATTCATGTGATATTTAGAATAATATGCTCATTTAAAAAAAAAAATCCTACTGTTGTTTGAGCTTTTAAAAATGCTTATTTTCAAGCTTTGCTCTTCAACTACAAAACATATGTATTTTTCTTTCACTTGAGCCTCCCACACCATCACAAATCTCTGGGGATTAAGACTCTCTGGACAAGTATCATGTATCTGAAGCTTATGATAAAATAGTAAGAACTAGCAACTCTACCTGTGTATGGTGGGTCAGGTGTGCAGTACGACAGGTGGCTAGGAATATGTGCTCCTTTACAAACAATATCCATACTTTGTTTTAGCCACAGTGTTTGCTGCTATTGACTCTCCCATTTTGTATCTGTCACTTGAACACCCAAGATATGCATGTATAAGTTTTGAGGCTTTCTAATGATAAAATAACTTGAAAATTTCCCCTTGCACTCTAACTTTAATAGGATACTGTCAGTCTAGTAACACAGCTCAGGTGTGCTTGAGCCAGTGCTCATTGCTTGTCTGTAAGGGAAGCAAATGCAAACCTGAGAATATGTATTACGCTGTCTAGCCTTTTTATAAGGCTCAGTGATGAGAGCATAGATGTTAGAACCTATTTTCTGTTTAAAATGAGACAGATATTTCTTTCTCCTATATCCTGTAAATTATCAGTTCTCTTTTTATCTGTTATCTTGATATATACTGAGATATTGCAACATCTGTCATGATCTCAAGATGTACAATTGTCTTTCATGTGTCTGTAAAGTTACACCAAGCTAAATGATGTAGTGACATATTGCATTGCTAAGCTAGGTTTAAAAACTAATTAGAATGCAAACAAGAATGAATGTATAATGGTTCCTTTCTGGAGTTGAGCAGAAATTTGACTGCAGTACAGTTAAGCAAATAATTTCCAATGAATAATTGATATCAATGTCACCTTTTCTCTTTATGAATTACCCACTTGCGTATTACAAATTCCACTGGTTTGTTAATTTTATCCAATCTGTGAATTTTTAAATTATTGGTCATTTATTGAACACTGTAAGTGAACACAGACAGATAATGTATGCATGTTTCTTTTATCTGATGACTTAGGTAACATAACAGTTCTGTGAAAGGTGGAAATTCTGCAAATAAAAAGTGAAAAGCATATGTTTGGCAGGTATTTCTGGATTTTAGTTTCGAAGCCAAGAAAATTTGAATGGCAAATATACTGGTAATACTCAACTGCTCTTGAGAAACTGTACACAAGAGGATCACAAACAGAAGTAAAAAGGAATTTTGCTTTTGTTTAGGTTGGACTGAGTGTCTTTCTACTTTTTGCTCTATGCTGATTCATAACTCAAGCCACAAAAACAATCCCCAGTGTTTTCTGTTAAAGACTGGGACAAGAGAAATGTGTTGCATGAGAAGAGAATATTATAATCATTACTTAATATACAAAAAATTTTTGCCAAGGCACTCCTCACGAATTCCAAAACAGGATTGCAGCTGGCTCTTTGAATGGGTTCATAGAATAAGCAAGGCTGTGTAAAAAGCCTTGCTATTTTGTGCATCTCCAGCATCAGTGACTGATTCTCCTCTAATCCTTGTTGTATATCAGGTCTCTCTCTTTGCCTAAGGGATATATATGAAAGGATAGTTTCTCTTTTAAGGAAGAAATTGGGACACACTAGCCTCATAAGTTTTGACCTCTTTGCTGTATGCATTGCCAAAATCAGACAGCTTTTCAGTGCTCATCTTGACTACTCAGAGGGTATCACGACCCTTAATTAACATGGCAGCTGGTGAACAGTGTTGCTGTCATCCTATTTCCCTTCCCAAAGCCAAATCCATGAGTTGGTGCAGACCTTTTATTCTTCTCCTCCTTTGACTTCCTACTTATGTGTATGGAGCAAGGTGTTGACACTCTTTTTTCCCCCTCTGTAAAATACTTGAAAATATGATCTGCGTAATTGCATTCTACATCAACGGCCTTTTAAAAAATATAACTGATCTTGTTTTTAAACCAATGCAGCTTCACTCATTTCAGGGAGTAACTCTCCTTCAAATGAGTGGAAAGAAACAGTCCTTTAAATCTTCCAGAAAATTGAAGGTGAGCTAAGATACTGTATTCAAAGCAAATTCTGTAGGTGGAGTAATATCTGCTAAGGAAAGCTCTGAATTTGAAACAGAGATACATCATTACTCCTTTTTAAATTCATCATACTGAAGTTTTAAGACACTCAGAATAATCGAGATTTTTGGGCCATGAAACATAGAACCAGTTTCCAAATTTCCAGATGCACCTGCAAAATACTAGTAATTGGTGGGGCTTCTAAAGACAGTTAGTTAGGTGATATGGTAGTTTGACTTTTCCCTGTCAAAAGGCAGTATTTTTGTTATATTTACCTCTTAGTTGGTAAGAAATGTTGATTGGCAGACAGCATCTCTATTTCTTTTCTCAGTGCTAATGGATTTAGCAAAATGAAAAATGGCCCTGCATTGGCTAACACCTACTCTTTCTAATTCTGAAGCAAGCAGAGACAAGATACATTAGCATGTTAATAGAACTTTGCACCCTAAGGTTCTGGTTTATCAGACATTAAGAATGCATTAGCGATTCACAAACAGTGATGGACAGGATTCGTTAGCATGCTAATGCTACCTGAAAATATATGGGTATTGTGGTATCTAGAATCACACACACTATCAGTGAACCAATAATTTAAACATGAGCTTCTCATTTTAGTAATCTTTCCCTGTAGCCTTGTTGGATAAAACACATTGCAATGTTTTCAAAGATGACTGTTGATTTTAAACATCTTAAAATTGAGATATTAAGATTCTTTTAAAAGGCCAGATTTTCAGATAGTCATGTTTAGATTATGCATCACATCTAATCTAGTGATTAGATCTCTGTATGTAATGTAGACACCCAGTGACTGGTATCATGCAACCATGGTGAAGACAGCCAAAATCACTAGCAATTTCCGTTTGCACAGTAGACCCGTTTAACCTCATTGTCCACTTACACAGACAGGATTTATTTTATAATGGTTTCCAGCTCACTGACAACATTTCCCATCCTACAGTCATATATTGTGTTTTTGATGCATAAACATGTGGATCAAGCTAGAGAAAGTGAGTCCAGATAGGTGAATTTGAGTTAAATTATATTTGGGATTCAAAGCTCATTGAAAACACAGCATTTTCACCAGACTTGACCTTGTTTGAGGCTGAGTTTCACTTAGTATTTTAGTTTGTTTAACTTATTGAGGGAACTGAAATACAAATACATAAAAAACATACAGCACATTTCCATGAAATTGGCTGGTCTAAAAATTCCGAGTTTCCCAACACTGTAATGAATGATAGTTCTATTTGATTCATCTTAGCGCTTGAAGTGAAATTAATATCTATCTTACATAAAAACAGGCAGATTTATCACTGTGCCTGTGGTGTTTGCTCTTCCTTATCTTTTTTCTTTTCTATACACTTTTGATTCATAGTGCACCTCAAGCTAGAAGCTGGCAGATTATCACTTGCACAGATAGATGTTATTCTGAAATACCTTTAATAGGTTTATGTTAAGGTAACATGGAAAAGAGACAACATAAAATATAAGCCCCAGAATAATTGTTGGTAAAAATAAAATTTTGGATGTGAAAGCTTACCAAGAAAGCTGCAAGAACACTTCTAGTTGATTGAACATATCTCATTATTATTATTATTATTATTATTATTATTATTATTATTATTATTATTATTATCCTAAGAATAATAACATAGCTTTCACATTGTTTATGTAGATTAACAAATTCACTTGGGTCCTGGCCCATATAGTTAACAAAATTCCCAGTCTTTAAGTGCAGTAATGCAATTGGACAAGACATGGCCAATGAACCACACATCTTAGATCATAGTTTAGCCTGTTCTGGATACCTTATAACACATCTCTACTTTTCAGTCACCATCTTCATATTTTCAGGTATAGGCTTAACTTCATACTGAATTCCCCTCTCCCTCACATTATTCTACCCCTCCGAGAAAAGGCACCTGGTGTTTTCTGAAGGTGTACTTACTATGTAGTACCTCATGTCTATAGATTTGGGATGATATTTAATTTCTTTCATCTGGATGGTGGTTTTGGGTAGGCATCAGTCTACACACTTCCACCCCTCAGACTGTGCTGACCTGATATGATTGCGTCAGCGAGTTTCATATGAGGACAACGTGGCCATATCTCAAGCAGATCCCACCTCCCTACGGAGCTTCTTCCAGCACGTACTGAGTCCATTAAGTAGTCATTAGAGAGAGGTGATCTACATCCAGGAGTACTACAGCTGCATTGTGAAGGAACAATGACAAAACTTTATAGGATCTGTGGATTTTTAGGATCTATTTTCACTGCTCTTTAGGCTAAACTGTTCCATCTCTTCTAGCTCAGCTACCTGTAATTTGGGTGCTAAATTGAGTGGCATAGCACACCTGTAATTGATAGGGGTTTTGTGATGCCCTCCTTGACTTTTCTCTGAGCCAACTCAAGTATCTGTATTTCCTATTTTCCCTCAGTGAACTAAGAGCAAGTTAGAGTGGTGGGAGAGGTGAATGAGCACATTATATGGCACATGAGGATGGCTCATCTCTGGTGGATAAGCAGCATCTCTGGATCTTAACCAGCACAAAGTACTTCTACTGGAGCTCAGAAATCCAACATGCTTGCTGCTACGCCTACATCACCTGGGTTAGCATTGAAAAATATTAAAAAGGATACAGGTAAGCACTTTATATTACATATGCAGCTTGGAGGAAAAAAAATGATTAGTGCCAACTCAAGATGTTATTTAATGGTGTACCTGTATCAGAAATCACTGTTCTTTACAGGGAAGGGTACTTCATTTAGTCCCTGCAGCTAACTCTAACCATATCCTGTATCAGTGAAATCACTACTCTTTTGTTTCATGACAACAGAGCTATTGGTACTGCACCTGTTCTTGGGAATCTCTTCTTGTGATCACTAAGTCTTTTCTTCTTAAGTTCCTAGATATAAATTAATGTGGAAGCAGTAGAAAATTAAGACTTGGAGAAGGAATGCTGTATTCATATTAACATCTTTTTTTCATTTAGCACTCTTGTGTTAAAATGCCCAGAATTTATAATCTGAATATGAACCCAGTCATTCCACTCACCATAAAAAAAACTTAACAAAGGACGTTTCTTCCATCAGGAGGCACTAATAATCATACCTCACTCTTACTCAGGATATTTCATCCACAGATCTCAAAGCACTGTACTAAGAATTTTAAAAGTTATTTTAAAAATTGATTGAAGACGTTCCTGTTTTATGTAATTTAATTTTTCCTTCTTTCAGTTGAAACTTTTGACATTTCTCCCGTAACAAAAAATAACTGAAGATACACAACCCTGAATATTGGGTGAGTCAGTGGTTCAGATACTTGCTTAAGATGTAGTTCAGGACTTGTTCAACCTCCTCCAGACTTGAAGGAGTAAAGATTTGTGCATTTATAATAAGCTCTTTTCAAATTTTTCAGTGCTAAATGTAGTGAAACTCTTAGCTGAAAATAATTAATATGGTCAGTTTCAGTCTTTTCGTTTGTGCTTTGTAAACAGACCTCGGATCTCATTAATTTGTTTGCTATTCATTATTGATTGGGTATATCACAAAAATGAATTTCAGTTTATGTGAATGGTGTTTATTGGCTGCATCTGCTGTTCAGTATTACTGCTCTCACTGATATGTAGAATTGGTCACTCTAGCCCTACAGCTTTGTTTTTCTCCCTTGACTTGTTTAGTGGTCAAAAAATGAGGCCAATTTCTACCTTGGGGTAGTGATTGTGATGCTGTGGTCCTAGAATCAAGGAATTCTTAAATACTGTGAATTAATAGATGATCTGTTAATACAGAGCTGGATTGAGACTCTCCAGACAAGATTGAATGTGGAGTGGGCTGTTTACATTTTTGTTAGCTCCTTTTGACACAGACGGACACTAAGTGCTTGGCTGAAACAAAATAGAATAAGCCTGCAAACAGAGCATGAAATCACTATTAAGTGAGGTAGGGAGGAGAAGGGATAGAAAGAGTAAAGGAAGCAGGAAAAATCAAGAGTAGAGAAAAACTATAATCTAGATGAAAAAAGAATTAGCAGTTTCATTTCTCAATGCTCTCCTGTGCAATTGCTTTCTTTTCTTCCCTCCGTTATCCTGTAGACTTGTGGCAACAATTCTAAGCTGCTCAAGTACGTAGGTTTGAACTGTTCAGGACTTCCAGACTGACTCCCTTAACACTTAAACAAGCAGCTTTTATACTCCCACTGCATTTATGGGGCATCATCATAAATTATATCCTGTCTTTAATGTTTCTTATAAATGAGATAGGGAATAAAATGGAAGAGGAATTGACTTTGTTTGAACAAACATAACTAATGTTATCCAGATTACTTTTCAGTTTATTTTGAAGCCATTTTTGTTTTTCAGGTATGCCAAGTCTATGACTGCACTAGGCCTGTTCATCTTTAAAAGAAGCAAACTGTTAACGATGCTTCTCTGCCCCAGGTATCCTGTAGCAAAATCTCAGTCTTTAAGTACAATAAGATAATTTATTTGGGTGACACAGTGGTAGGAACAGCTCAAGTCATGTGACTCTGAAGAGGGATCCCTAAGCAATTATACCCTTACAATCTAAGTTTCCTGCCCCTCATGGGAAATTCGTCCAATTACAATATTAGTGTTTGGGGTGTTAATCTCCACTAGTTTCCTTTGTTGTCTCTACTTGGGCTGTTTCTTCTCTCATTCCTAAGGCTGTAACTTCTGTTAATGGGGGTGGTGGCCTTTCTTGATTCTTTATCTTTCAGGATCAATTGGCTCTGAGGCCTTCTTTTACTTAGGTAGATAAAAAGCTCAGGGTACGTAGGTGAAATTTCACAAGTTGCTGCCTCAATTTAGTTCTTCCATCAAGACTCCAAACCACACTGCTCCTTGCTTGCTCCCCTTTCTCCACCTCCATTCTGCTCCTCTCCCCACCCTAGAAGGGTGGCCAGAAAGGAGAATTGGAGGCACAAAAGGCAAAGAACAGGGGTTGGGAAAAGAACAACTTAGTGGAAACAGCAATGAGATAAGAAAACATACAACAATGCTAATAACAAAAGTGTACAAAAGAGAGGGTGATTTACATGTGAAATGCTCACCGAGGACTCCAAGACAGTGAACAGTAGTGGAAAATTATGACATTTGGTTTTCTTGACCGGAAGCCAGACCCTTCTTCTCAGAAGCCAGAGAAAGTCCCTTTCCCATGCCCCTGGCAATGATGAGAGGTGGTACTGAATGACACTAAAGTCCTGGCTGAAACTAGGACAGTAAGTGACTCTAAGCAGTTATTTTCCTTTATTTCTTTACATGAAACAAACTAGATAATATCCATTCTCTCCGTTTCATGGTATTGCAAAACTGCCTTAAATACTTTGGATTGGAAATTATGCCGACATATTTCTGGAAACACTTGATTATGTCTACTTTGGCAGATTTGCTGTCAACATTTTTGCATTGCTACATGGATATCCAGACCAGCTTAAGTACTGCTGAACTTGCTAGTGCTAACCAATTTCCTCTCGCTATTAAAAATAATGAATTTACAGAAATCAGGTTCGCAGAGTACCTGAGAAATAAAGTTGATGAACCCTGAAAACCTCCATCTTCCAAGAACAGCTAATTTTGCAGCTGATCTTCCAGTGTTTTATGCTTGTCTGGAGATGGCCAACAATGTTAGCATTTCTGTGGTTGAAGGAAGAATGATTATTTGCTTATGTCATAGTTCTACACCTGGTGTCTAATTACTTCTTGAAAGAGATGATAAAAGCCTGGTAATTCTGCCCCAACTTCACTGATACTGCTACTGTACTGTCTTTGGTACCTTGCCTTCTGCTTAGGTAAGCAAGTACCAGTGGGAGTGCATGAGCTAGCCCAGACAACGTAGTTACTGATCAGGTACGATTTGCTATGAATTTTTTTTTCCTACTGTGTTTTCTGACAGCACGTAATTTCCTTCTTTAAGAGGACACAGCTTTTAGGGCAATGATGATGTGCTGGGTGATCTACTGTTGTGCCAAGCATTAAATAACTAAAATAAAGGTAGGGTTGTTCATTTAAGCAGAAAGGAGTTGCTTGTGCCTTTGATAGAAGTCTGTCTTCCAGTACCGCCTCCATGTGACATTTCTGGCTCAATTTTCTCTACTACTCTGAATCATCAGTGACAACCTTTTCCTTTAACTACTTTGAGTCACAAAAGGAAGCTTGACTATGGAAATTAACATAATGTCAGAGAAAGAAATCATGAGTTATCATGATATACTTGGAAAATATCAGTCATTTGGAAGTGTATTTTCTAATGTCTTCAAAGATTAAGCCCTCAGCTGCCATAAAGTAAGGTTAACTGTTAGTTTAAGGTAACCGTTAATTTTAATTAGGGTAACTGCATTCATTTACCCCGGCAAGAGGTGGCTTTGTGTTTTAGAAAGCGTTCTCCCAAGTCTCAATAGATAGTACTTCATCAAGCACTTTAATTCTACCAACTAAGCCCTTTGCAGCTTAGAAATCTTGGGTCATGCTAAAGTGGTGTTAGGTTGGCTGTGTCCTGGGGATCAGGTAAAAAATAAATTTAAAGAATGAGAATTTTTAATGCTCACAAGTTTTTTTAACTCTAGCAGATGAATCTAAGTCATTCAGATTTTCAGCAAAAGGGCTAATATACTAGAAGGACTAGGGAGACTATCATAAAGATATATGATATCATAGTTATTTTACTTATTTAAATGCACCTCAGCAGTGAGACTATAGTATCTGGCAGCATTTAGAAAAAAACCTTAAGCTGATATGAAGTGGCATGCTTACTGCTGCTTTTCCATATTGAACAGAAAATTCTGTTTTTGAAAGCTGACTGTCATGGTTTAACCCCAGTCAGTAAATAAGCTCAATACAGCTGCTCGGTCCCTTCCCCTTTTGTGGGATGGGAGAGCAAATCAGAAGTGCAAAAATGAAACAACTCACGGGTTGAGATAAAGACAGTTTAATAGGTAAAGCAAAAGCCACACACATAAGCACAGAAAAACAAGGAATTCATTTACCACTTCCCATGGGCAGGCAGGTGTTCAGCCATCCTCACGAAAGCCAGTTTTCATCACATGTAGTGGTTACTTGGGATGACAAACTCCAGAGCTCTGAACACCCCTTCTTCCTTCTTCCGTCTTCTTGTCTTCCCAGTGGTAGATGCTGAGGATGACACCTTACCTTATGGAACACCCCTTTGGTCAGATGAGGTCAGCTGCTCCATCTGGATTTGCTCCAACTGCTCGGATACCCCAAACCTGCTTGTTGGTGGGGTGATGTAAGAAGGAAAAAAGGGCTTAATTCTGTGTAAGCACTGCTCAGGATTAGCTAAATATCTCTGTATTTTCAACACTTCTTTCAGCACAGACCCAAAATGTAGCTGTATACCACCTACTATGAATAAATTAATTCTACCCCAGCCCAAACTAGGACACTGACTCAATGAAACATGCTACAATTTTTGATTCAGAGTGTGAAGGTCCAAAAAGCAGGTGTCTTGTTCTAACGCATTCAGAAATTGTTACATTTGTGAAAAATATGCTTTGTGGTAAATTGTATTAATTGCCTTTTTTTTTTTTAAAGTTCATTACCTATTTTTCCTGTCTTACTTATTTGTTTGGGGTTACTATGCTACAGTTCCTTATCCATTCTTTTCTTTTCTAAGGATTACACTGAGCCTTTGTCCATTTAGTTATTCTTGACTAATACTCCAGCTATCTATTTCTTATTGAGAAGTCAGCTGTCCCACTTTTTGCTTTATTTATCTGTCATTACTGCTATAATGGTTAGGTCTGTGGTAATTTTATAGCAGTGTTTTCACTGCAGATAATCTTGTTAATTTAAAGGAATAAGGTTCTGAATGAAAATAGTACAATAACATGTTTATGCACAGCACTTCAATAATCACCATGTTATAACCACTCAAATATGTAGCCAACACAACATTGCCATCCAAAATATGCATAAGATTAAAAAGATAGAATGTTTTGGTTTACCTTAATAGGAACTCCTGAGTATGTAATAGAAGTGTTAAATAATTTGAAGAATGAATATCTGTGAACCATCCAAGGCTTGGTCTCTTTTGAGCTATAAAGGGAATGAATTTCTTGAAAGGGTGCTTGAAAGTAGCCTGAATTGCTCAAATATGAATGATTCTACTCAAGGTTCTATTTGAAAAAACTTTCATTTTTGTGTTTTGATGAGACAATCTGTTCACACATTGTGAGGTCTCAACCAAGAGACTGTGCTCTTATTTGGATATACTCCTATTAATGACATAAGGGTCTCCTCATGAAATAGAAGCCTAATGTCCAAGAAATCTGTTTGGTTGCAAAGCAAGACAAGAATTTCAAAAGAATTATTAAATCAGCTGGAATTTGATGCAACATAAAAGGTGAGTTCTAATTCATTCCATAATTTGACTAACTCATTGACACCTTGCTCCATTTCTCATTAGTACAGGGTTTGAAAAAATAATTAGTTTCTGCCACTCATTTATATGTGGTGATGTTATTACGGCATGTCAAAATAAGGGAAAAATACCTTGCTTTATATTTCTTGACACTCGTGAGGTCTTTGCCAATAGAAATATGAATCTAACATGTAAATTCATTATTGCCTTTGAGAGTTCTGTCGGATTTTGGGTTTGCCCTATTCAATTTCCTTCCTTTCCCCCCATCCTCCTTTGCTGCCATGACCTTTGAAACAAGAATAAGAACTGACAGACTGACTAGCTACAGAAGAGAAAATAATTAAGCTGACCACCTGCAGCACTGTCAAATGCAGAGACAGCAAACTGAAGGAGAAAAAAAAAGGAGAAAACCTCTGCTTTTCCTCTGATCTTTTTCCATCATACTTCGTCTGGGCTATATATTACTCTTTAAAGATTCTCTATTTTATCCATTAAAAATAGCATGTTATATAATATATTCTTAAAATAGAATGGCTATAATCGAGCTCTGACTTGTTTTGATGCATTTCCAAAAAGAATCTGCAGTGCCTCATAACATATTCACTTTAGAGAGAGTGTTGATAAATATTCAGTGTATTACGCTGTCCTGCCATGCATTTTAAATATCTGCAAAACCTATTTATTTAAATAATCGGGTACCTGTGCAATTAACAATAGCTGCTACATTATGCATGATTCTTGGCTACTAAGAGTGATGATCAACTGCAGTGTTCCGTTAGTGATTTTCAATTTGTTGCTAAGTTTTCTGTAATTGATTGATGCTACTTGAGACAGTCCTCAAAGCTGCAAAACCAAAAATAGTGTGCCTCCCATATCCGAGAAAACCCTTTCCCAAGGGTTCCCTTTCCTTCACAACTAGAATGAGAGTCGGCTTGGGAGACTAAGCAGATGTAATCTCACATTCTCCATCATGTGTCAGGATAAAAAGCTTTTCCTGGCTGCCCAGCAGGCAGTGACATTTCGTTATTCCTGCCAGTTCTGTTTGCAGCACAGGAACTTGCTCCATGGGCCATAAAATGGTCAGGTTGTTGTCTGTGATTCCGTGACTGTACTTATGAAAGTGACTGTAGTTATCCCATCATCCTGATGGGAGCAGCTTCAATCTGGACTGCAGAGTTCTATTACATAACCTGAGAAACCTTTCACACCACACGCGCAGTGTAACACACCTAAGTGTGAAGACCTAGGCTGTGAGGAAATGGCAGACAAAGCTGGAAGTTTAACTTGTGATCAAGGGCACTTGGACCAGCTGCATGAATCATGCAACAGGAGGTTTATGGATAGCAGGTGGCGGTGTGCTCATGGCTGGCTTTAGAGCTGGTAACTGAGGGGATCTGGGGAGCTTTCTCATACCTTGCTCTGTCAGACTGTGTTCTGCATACCTCTACAAAACACTACTAAATCCAACTGTACTCTGACCAAAGTGCTGTAGCAGCTTTGGGAAGCATGAGGTAATTTCTCCATGTTAGGTCATGTTTAAGAACAAGTTTTGCCGAATCTGAAAATGTTCCTAGACATCATGCTGGCCTGGGCTGTGGCATCTGCCACCTGTAGGTGCCTTCTTAGTAGAAACAACTGGGGGGACACATGGGAAAACATGTTCATAAATCCTCTTCAAGAATCCCTAAATGTCTCCTGCACAAGGCTTAAAACTGTGTTTTTGCAGCCATATTTATTCCTGACATTTGTAGAAACTGCAGGGTCCTTCCAGGCATGTCCCAATAACAAGGCAGCTAGGGATTCCTGCGTGTGTCTGCTTGCAGAGCTGAGCTGTTCCCCGGGTGTGATAGCATGCTGCCAGACATGTAAAGTGGGAGAAGGGGATAAAAAATCACAATGAGGAAGGAGGAACCCTGAAACTAATGTATGTCAAAGTGTTATCTAGATCAGGGCCTTTTCAACTTGGACATTGTACAAGGCTGTTTCCCCTTGGGAGACTGGCTTATTATTGGCTGTTTCTGAAGCAGTACATCTATCAGAATTTGAATATCTCTTGGGTCTACCCTTGGGAGAAAGGACTTTTGTCTGTCTCTAAGAAACTTGGCATTATTCAGCACATATGATAATGCAAAATTTAGCATTCTGGTGATATATGATCTTTCCCTAATAGTTATAACTAATGCAATTTCTACTGAATCATGGATGTCTTGAGTCAGATTTTAATTCTGTGGATGTGCTGGTTTTAAGATCAGCAGGGAATTAAACTCCAAATATGCCACTTCCCTTTCCCTGACACTTTCAGCAGGGGAGGGACCAAAAAAATAAGGTGGTACTAGGGCTTGAAATAATTTACTGAGAGCACAAAATAATGGAAAAAGACACACAGAGTAACAACAGCAACATTAATTGCAAAGCGTGAAAAAAATGAGAAGGTGTTTTATCCAAAAAAGGTGTTCTCCACTGAGAACAAAACCAAGATGGCGGGTGCTCCCTGTAGGATGCATTCCTGTGGTTTCCCCAGACAAAGGTAATATGGTGACCATTCCCGTGCCCTGTGCCATGTGGTATTTGGGAAAAAAAAGCAATATGGTGACTGTTGCCTTGCACCGCCCATGTGGTAGTCATGAAATAAAGGCAACGCGGTGGGGGAGTTCCTACAGCTAACGTTTCCCCCCTTCCCAGCATGAAAACAATGAAAAACAAGGACAAAGCAACCCCTGTAAGAGAGGTGGTCTGAGTAGGCGTCACGCAGCCGCTTCGCTGAGCTCAGACCCATGCAGTTGCTTGAGCTGCTAGTTCTAACTCTGAAATGCTCCCGCTCCAGTGCCGGTTCCGTGTCACCCCGGCCTCTCTGGGTTCAGCCGTGTCCCTTCAGAATTATGCGTAGGAGTGGTGCTGCCATCCATTTTAGCACCAAAGGTCTGAAGTCACACTGGAGAAAAAGTGAGGGGGCAACTGGTGGGTGGCAGAGAAACTGAGTCTGCAGGGGTTGATGGTGACAGTGCCTTCACCGGAGAGAGTGAGGTGTGATGACTCACTTACAGTCTGGCACCCTGTCTCTTCCTGCTGAAACCCACAGCCTCAGCGATGATGTCTTGATATAGAATGAACAACTCGGTCACACACAGAGCACTAAACTCTACTTCTTTCTCTGTAACCAGGACAGTAGACAAACTCTTTGCACAGCCAATTTTTTATTTGATGTCCACTCTGTGTTGACATAGCATTTTCAAACATGGAACCAATAGATCCATTAACTTTGAATGTTTAGCATAACAAAGTAATCTCTGCATAGAAAATACGTGTTGGTATGCAGAGTACAGATTTCCTCAAACCTGAAACCCGCACAGCACGGATCAAAAGTTACAGCTGCATGTAAGCTCCAAGAATGAGAATCTGATTTCTCAGGAACAAGACTCAGTCTGAGATCAGTAAGTGGTGAGGTGTTAAAGCCATTAGGCAGTAAGGCTGACTGCTGACAGAGTAGTCTGGCACCATTCCTGTATTATTACAGAAATGTTACCAGTATATTGCTTTCATCTACACACAGACCTACAACATCTGGTTCAGTTATTTCACATATTTTATAGTGTAGTAAAGCATTAAGGTATATGGTAATAAAATAGCCAGTTGTTATACACATTTCACTTCTTCTGTTGGTCATGCAGTGTAATTTGCAATATATTCTGTAGGTCCACAGAAGTAATGTGTTATCTTTTGTGTTTTCTGAGTTGGCTGAATTTATGTGGGAGTTTTTTTGTTGTTGTTAGTTTTGTCTTGTTTGTTTATTTTTTCAGGACTGGGCTTTTACATATCAGACTTTAAACCCCATAAAAAGTGGTTGCAAGAGCAGTTTGATTTGGCAGGGTGGTCAAGTTGTGCTGTTCAGCTGCAAGACACTGCATAGCAGCCCTCGGGCTGCAGTTGTTCTTGTGGTGATTGTGTTGAGAGAAGGAGCTGGTACAGCACTGTTGTCCAGGACACAGATACTAGGGAGAAGAAGGGTACTTTCATATCCCAGAGCTGCAGAATACATGCAGTGTTCTGGGTAACACTGACTACTGCTGGGACCAACAGAGAACCTGACAGGTTAGAGTGGCTGCATCTGAAGGTCCTAAATCTTGGACAGTGGTAGAGCAAACCCTGCTCTACCTATTTCTTGAAACTTAATGGTCCTGAAATTCCAAGACACTGATTGACACAAAATGTTGAGATACCTGACATACCTGAATTTGCTTCTATCAAAATGAAACAAGGATAAACAAGAGATACATACGGTTCGCAGAATGGACACATATGGATCCAAGTGAGGGGCAAACTTCACGTCACATATCCTTGGATCATGAAGAGCAAGGTTTACCTATAGTCACCCTCACAGTGCAATAGAAGGGCCCCAAGCAGAAGCCATGGAATGATATCACTTACATTATGGTGTTATATTGTCTTTAATCTCAGGTAAAAAAATATGGTTTCAGTATAAGTGGTCTTCTTATGGATGATGGCTGTAAGTATCCAAAAGCAAGAAATAAAATTATTTATTTAAATGCAAATATTATCTCAGTAAAAGGACTGAGAGATTGATAATAACCTGTATAAATGCATATGCACACATAAATATATATTTGAAGCACTTCTTGTACAGCCAAAGGGTATCCAGAAAAAAAGACAGGCAAGTGGCTTCTGTCCCTTCAGGAACCTATTGCACGTAAAACCACAGCACAGGCACGGCAAGTAGACATAAGCCATGTGATCAGAACAAGGACAATGGTTCTGTTCAGTGTTCCTAATGCCAGGAATACATCTGGCAGCTGCTGCTCACCTGCAGAACAAAAGTGTATAGACTACATGCTGTACATCTGGAATAGAATGAACCTTTGAGATGGACTGACTGTTGATGACCTGCCCTCACAGTGAGTTCTTTGTGTTCAGTAAGCAGTGGCAGTCTATTCTGAGCACATTGCTTGTCAGTTTGCCATGTGAGTAAGCCTGTATAGAATGGTCCAGATGCACAGCACGTGCATCACGAGGTGCATGCACCTCTTTGTGTGCAGGACTGCCTGGAATTGAGATGATGAAGTCCAGCTCCTTCTGTTCCTTTCTAAACTAATCTAGTAAAAGTACCCCAGGCTGCAAATCTGATTTTTCTTATGCAAATTATTTTAGGAATTTCAATTCTCTTGAAAGCTATGCACTTCAGTAAAGCAAACAGACTTTAACCCTTGGGAAATAATTGGCATGTAATAGGTTACAGAGCTTGGCAAGGTAGTTTGTTTATTTGGGATGAACAGACTCTTCATGTGCTGCAGTGTCCTAGTGTCCTCACAACTTCTGTGTGACATCAACTGAAATGTACAAAGTGCTGCGTTAGTGAAAGTGCTCAGTTAATTTGAAAATATTTACTTGCTATCCAGCATTCCTTTTACAAAACAGACAAAGAGGAGTTGTTTAATTGAATGAAGAATTCATTGTAAAATACATAATTTTAAGGGAAGATAATGAAAGATTTTACTAGGAAAAGATAAGCAGAAGACAGCTTTAAAAACAAATTGTGTCAGAGGGAGGCTCTTTGGCAGACAGAGCATCCAAATTATATCTGATAGAGTTTTTCTGAAGCAAAACCACAAAACCAGCTAGCAACCCCCAAAGTCTGAAAAATTCTGGTCTATTTTTCAGAAAAGCATTTATAGATTAGATGATAAATGATTATAAATCCAGGCAGCTCTTCATACCACATCCCTGCTGCTGGGTAGTGATGTTGCTTAGCAACACTTGAACAGGAAGAATCTTGGATTGGCTTGTGCAGAGTGTCAGTGCAGGTTATATTATTTGTTCAGAGAAGATACATACTGGGTTCATAAGCCATCTTTTAGGTGTTTCCTTGAAATATAATTTGTTTTGTAAATATGTATTTTGATTTCTTTAGCTATTTGTCGATGCTAGACATTTGTGTCTTTCACATACACGAGGAACTATTTGACTGGGCAGAACACACTAAGTGAAGTTTTAGAGCTATAGAGGTAATGATCTATATTTTCTGAAGGTTTGCTACCTCTTTCTATGATATTTGCAAATATATCAACTCAGTAATGCAAAATCTTGCATTTCCATTCACTGCTATCCCACCCACCCCACACGTATATTATCTGGTTTAATGGGATAAACCTTTAACGTACTCACTGGTTAAACAGGTATTTGCTTTTCCCTCTCTCTTCTACCCCTCCTCATCCTCTCACCCCGTCCCCTCCCTGGGTCACTCCCTGCCCTGCCTCCCATTAGTTGTTTGTGACCCTTCTTACTCACATGTAATACTTATCTAAAAGTAAGAAAGGTTCTTGGAAACTGCCTTTCTTTTCATAACCTATTACAGCAGTACAGGTGAACAGGAAAGTGCTTGTTGTATATAAGTACTAGTTCTTGGTTCAATTCAGACTGCATTTGTAATTTATACCTCTGCAAAATGGACGTAGAAAGCTACCGTTCTGATTTCATTGCACTCTCTACATGTTTTCGTAATTTATACTTTGCAAAGTGTTTGCCAAAATCCACAGATGATGTCCATTTTTTAGAGGTAAAAATTTCAATAAAAATTGCACGGCAGTGCTGGATTTGACATGAAGTGCCTTTATGGAAACATACGAAACAAAGATACCAACCCTGAGGTCTTTAACCAGATAAAATTCCTACCATAATTATGGTTACATAAGAATTGTAGGGTATAGCTTCCATTACCTGTGAAATGCTTTCCAAGTTTTAGTGCCAGTCTCTTTATTAAATATTTGCACAGATCTACCACTCAGCTCTGGACTTACTCAATGTAATCCAAATTAAACAGAAAACTGGGCTGATTTTGAGACAGAGGTCTCTTGTAGATGTCTAGCCATAAACACAGAATATCTAAACCAGAACTCTTAAATGTCTTCCTTAAGCCCTCTCTACTTCCTGCTTTCTCACTCACTATTTTTAATAATAACAGTCTACTTGTCTTGAAGATGTATCGAGAGTGTCTTCTTTTGCCCATCTGAGATATAAGACTTTTACTTCTGAAATACAGAGGTATTTCAGCTTTAATACCCTCCATCCTAAAATCCTTGTCCAAAATATTTATTTTCTGAGTATTGCTCTCTTTTGAGGCTTGACAAATGTGGTCTAGTCCTTCCCATCCACTCAGAAAGTTATTGCAAAGATCATCTCTTCACAACCATTCACTGACTGTGCATCTCTCCTATCAAACATAAGGTCCCTCTCTCCACATGGACTCTTAGCTCATGCTCACCATTGCATTGCTGGTTTCCTATTCCAAGTGACTGTAACTTAATGAATTCCCCTAGGAAGTATTTTAGTTCAGGGCAGGAACCCTAATAGCTGTGAAGTTTCTAAATTTGTCAGACTGGTTCATTCATATTAAGGCCACTCAAAAAAAGCTACTAATCCCGTGGTTTGTTTGTTGTCTTCAAAGCTGACACTGAGGAGCAAAACAAAGCTGTCATGCTATGTGATGTGGGTGGCAGCATTATAGGGATCCCTGCTCTCATTTCTTCGTTACTCTTAATTCTGAAACTTGTGTCAGCTGCTTCTGTTTTGATTATTTCTGACCTGATGACTAAGAGATAGGAGCATCTGACATTTGAGCGGAGGCTGACATATAAGGAGAGAGCTGGGATTGTTTAGTCTAGAGAACTCAGAGGGGATCTTATAAATTTATATAAATACCTGATGGAGGAAAGTAAAGTGAACAGAGCCAAAGTCTCCTCAGTGGCATCCAGATAAAAGACAAGAGGTGAAGAGGAAAAAATAATTGAAGAAATTCTGTTTAAACAGAAGAAACAACCATTTTTACTGTAAAGGTGTCAGGGCACCCAGAGAGGTTCTTGAGCCAACATTCCTGGAGAACAACTTGTTCTAGATGACCTGCTTTGATCATGGAATTGAACAAGATGATCTCCAGAGGTCACTTCTAAACTCAGTAATTGTGTGTCCTTCTGAATTTCTGCTCAGAAGTGCAGCCTGCAGTGATTAAAAGAAGTGAAAAGCAAAACCAAAACCCCCTAAAACCCCTGAGTGGTTTTTCTTTCCATGTTGAATATGTATTTTTTTGAGATTTTTTTTTTTTGGACTCATTTGGCTTTTGCAGATTCTTTTTTGACCACAGACACCCATGAATCTTGGGTGCTCCCTTCCCTATAGGAGTAGGACGCAACACTTTTACTGGCTTTTTCTTGAGAAATGTTGAAGTGTTTGCCCATACTCTGTCTCTGTAAGCAGAGATGAATGCAGAGACCATGGTTCATTGGTGAGAGTAGTAAGGTGTCTTCCAGAAGGGATCACAAAAATGTTGCCTCGTTGAGTTGCACCGTTGAAAAACACCATGAGAAGACATACGGTGGGAGAAGCCTTTTGGGGCAAGGCAGCCACTTTGTTATCAATAGATCACTTGGATGTCTAAACTGTCAGATGAATATTGGCCTAGCTGCTGAGCTTCACTGGGACCTGGGAGCAGAAGGGAGGCAGGATCCTGGTATGAGTCTGGGAGGAAAGGATTGTCAGATTCCAAGCGATGTGCTTGTTACAAGGTGAGTGAAAGGCGAGTTGGCCTTAACTGCCATGGGCCCTTGACCCTGTATACTTCTCACAGTTTCTGGATGTGCTGGCAGTGCTGTCACTACTAATTTTAGCCAGCCAAATTTATCCTACTGAAAGAGGCAATAGTATAGATTCAGTTTTGTAATAACTACTTTTTTTGAAAGACTTTGTTCAAGTGCCTGCTTCTGGAGGTTATTCTTAGAACATAACTGCAACCTCAAATTCTCCCACATTTTCTTCAGAGTTGCTGCTTTTATAATTTATTTCTTGAACTGTATTCACTGCATACAGCTAGCAAGCCTTTTTCCATCCAGAGTAGCAAACTTCATGCAGATTTGCTCTCATGGAACAGTCTAATTTTCTTCAGTTTTCTGTGTCTAATACATCATACAGATTCACTGAATTATGCAAGAAATCTTTGACTTTTTTCTGACAGCTCTAAACATTATTCCTTGAAAGATAAACCAGAAAACTTAGTGATATTTTGGCCTTTGGAGTCTTTAAAAAAAACAGTTCAATGTTTTCAGCTAGACCTTGATGTTTAAAAAGGAATGCCAGAGATGAATTTCCTTGTATCTTAAACTCTTTAAGGGTTGTAACGCTGTTGAGGAGAGAATAGTATTATAATTTCCAAGATCACAAATTCTGCTGCAAAGACTTCTACTGTGTTTATGAGTTCACTTATAATAAAGTTGGATATAACTTCAGTCTTAAAATTTTCTTTGCCTGCAAAGCACAGGCACGGAAAACCACACTATGCTACATTAATGGAATAGAGACATGTCTTTATTAAATGTTGGCCTGAAGGTATATCGAGCACTTATTTTCTTTACTCTCTTTATAGGAGTAACTGATAGCCATCCCAAATGTACACTTTCTCAGAAGACTGGAATCTTCATACCTTGGGTGTACATTGGAAATGGATCAAATAGAACATGTAAAACAATCAAACACAGAAAAAAAAATAGGTTCTTTTATAGGTTAAGATTCTTCTGGGGATGTTTGAGTACTCACAGTTTCATAGTTGCTAACTATACCCACTGCCAACATTACTGTGATGCCTTAGGTTTTAACTTTTATATTTTAACAAATTCTGTATCGCCTAGTGTGTAACTCTGAAGTTCCTTACAGCTCGTTAGCTGCTCTCTTAGGCCAGATAGACACAACAAAGCTTCTCTGAGCTTGCTATTCAAGGACACTCAAGCTGTCCTAGGCCTAAAGGTGTAAACTATAGCTGTGAGCGAGATGGAGAAATTGAAGAAATGACATTATTAGCTAAAGTTTTAATTGGTGAATTTATGCTGATATGCAAATGGACCAAATGTATAAAAGTGTGAGGAACTCGTGACTCGTTGTCCGTCTTGGGGTCCATTTTGGAAGTAGCCTCTGGCTTCCCAGGGTGGTACCTTTGAAGGCCTTTCAAATAAATACCTACCTTTATTCCCTTACTCTTGTCTAGTCTCTGTTTCTAGGTAGCTGGAGAAGACATCACTGCACACTCACATTAAAAAAGCCACAAAGGCAGAAGGTGAATTTTGCAGAGACTGAGAATACTAAAACTTTTCTGTTCCTCCTTTGGATGGTTTAAAAGGGGGGAGGGTTTTCACCTTCTAAACAAATACTGTGATGTAGCTATTAAATCACTGCACAGAACAAAGGGAAACTATAAATAACAGGGCATTTGCATAGGGAATTTTAGGAAGCATTGCTATACATCTGGTTAATAGTTAGTATCTCTGGCACCAGGTTATCTCTTACAGCACTGAAAAATACACCAAATGTAGCTAAAATACTGAGTTTTTCAATCCTGTATGTCTTGTGTTTATTTGTATGCCACAATGCATGAGACGCTGTTTCTAAGCCCAGAAAATTTGTTTTTCAAAGCCTAAGGGAAAATTCTGTTTTCCCAAGAAGCCTTACTGAGAAAAGATGCAGTGTGATTCAGTTTCAGAAGTTCAGTTATCAAAAAAGTTGACTAATGTGTTTGAGACATACATATAGATTTCACTAATACATTATTTGATAAGAAATGTGAAAATGCATTCAAAAATTTTGAAAAAGAGAATGTATTTTCTCTCATGCAACATCTTGGAACCAATTCTTCAACAATATTGTTGTCTGAAAGCTTAGGCATCTTCAAAACAATTTTGATTCAAATGCTTATTCTTCCTACATATTGAAATCTTTCAGCTGTATTTTCCAAAATCAGTAATGATACATTTTTACACTTTTTAATATAATACGTATAACTACCAGGAATTCTGGTTCCTCAAAAGGAAATCTCTGTTTAGACTTACAGAAACTAAGATAAACAGTTATATAAAGTATTTTCTTTACTAGTCCTATATTTCTCATTTTCAGCAACATTACTTGCCAAATGACATTACAAAGGTATTCTAACATTACTGCTGAATATTAGGATAAAAATAAGCTCTGTGTTAAACTCTCCAAGTGAAAATGGGCTAGGCTAATGGTCCTTCCACAAGTGTGTTTGGGAGAAGCAATAAGTACACACATTTACTAATTTTTAGATAGTAAAAGAAGAAATAAATTACTGCCCATCACTATTTTAGCTCTTTTCACTAAGGTATTTCTGAAGTTAGTTTTTATTTTTTACTATGACAAATACTAAATAAAAAATCCCCCTCCCAAAAATCTTCATTAAAATCAAAAGTAGAAAACCAAAACTCAAGAAAGATAGAGATGTTAAAATAAATAAGGTATAACAGCCAAGTAGTTATTGATCACATCTTCTAATGACATTCATACCTAATGGACAAACATGGCATAATTTGTTGTGTGTAGGGAGTTTTATATTGTGCCATTTAGCACAACATGAGCCTTTCAGAATTTATTTCTTTTTCATTCCCTTCTAGGTACTCTTTTGAGTCCTGCCACTTCCAAAGAATAATTGTAGCAATCTGATACAATAAAACAAATCCATAGAATGGATAAATTCCATTTTTCAAGGAAATAACATACATCAAATGTTATTTCTGCCTGCTGGCTTGTAAAACAAACAAACAAAACTCTCAAGAAAACTCCAAACCCTGAGATTAGAAGCAATCCTACAAATACCCTCAGTCATAGGCTTTGCCTATGTATGTAAAGTCAGCTAGGCTTGTAAGCATTAGCAGAATAAGTCTTTAGTTTATAAATCTAACTTGCCATTCCGAGGATTTATGGTTTCAAATTCACATATTATTACCATTTCTGATTCATTCTTGAACATAAAATAAGGTAAAAAATGGCTCAGACTGGCACTTATTCAACAGATGTGCACTGTGTATCGTGCTCAAAGGAAGAATTTATAAAAGCCCTCAGCAGTGTCCTGTCTTCACTCCACCTGAAGTGAATGGACACTTTGCCATTCACTTAAATAGAACATTTGGGTAAACACTATGCACCTCTGAAACTCTAATACTGCTGTATAAAAAGAATCAGATTTCTTAAGCTTCTATTACCATATGCTATCATATTCAAAAATGAGGCAATTTTAATAATGGATGGGAGATAGCCAAAATGTCAGTGAGGATCCTCGTAGATTTGGATTCAAATAATAGTTCTGCTAGAGAAATATCACCTCCAAGGCCTCTTGCTAAAATATGCTATATAATTAAAAGTAAAAAAAGGAAAACCAGATGAAACCCATGCTAAACTTGGAATGAGAGTAGAATGCAGAGTTATAGTGGTCAGCAATATGAGCAGGCAAACACTGATCACAATTAAAAATATTTTATATTCATGTTAATAATCTTTCCATCATCTGACCTTCAAGAATGCTTAAATGATCACATGCGGAAAAATTTATTTCCTCACCTCATAATGGTTCACTCTTATTTTGGCCTTCAGAAAAGCACACAGTGTTCTGGGACCTTTGCCATACCTGTGCTGAAGAGGGTGGGTAAATCATGAAGTGTGACTCTGTTCTACGTTTCTTTTGCTTACAGCAGTTCTTACTGGATGCCTTGATTCATTTTTTAAAACTGGACACAAACTGAGCTGAAAAAAACCCATACTTGTATCCTTAGCAAGCCTAACAATTCAATTCTGATAATGCAGTGGAGATTTATCAACACTTTCTCATCAAATAGATCTTGCCTACAATCTGTTAGATATTTTAAAAGAGGAAGCAATAATGACCCCAGTATGAAATGAGGTAATTGGATCAGCTTTCATTTATACATTGTGCCTGGCAGGGGGAATTTGACTGTTATCTAATAGTATATAATCTATGGATAAAAATGCAATTTCCAGGTTATTAAAATGTGAAAAGGTCATACTTCAATAACTGAATAGCTATTAAAAGATCTTTCAGAGGACACTGTAAATCAGTACTGTTGACAACCCAAGTGACAGAGATGTTTAAAAGAGGAATGCTCTTTGCCCTCGCAAAACCAGAGCTGCTTTCTTTGATCTTGCATTATACCCATTCAGAAGTCTTGTACTCCTGTATTTACTTCTTAGAAATGAAACTACTGATGCACTGCACTTTTAACTGTTTGTTCATTTTTAAAATCTATAATCATTTTATTAAGTTCAGAAATATTTTTTTCAATTTCTTACTGATTTTTTTAAATGTAAAGCCTATAGCAGCAAAGGCAAATTTTGAAATTAATAATAACCATCTAGGTTTATTTACCCAAGTAACTTCATTTAAATCATATTGATATTTCTGAAGAAGGCGGTTTAATTTCTTGGCTAGTAAAATGAAATGAAAATATTAAATAGAATATGAACTGTTTTAATAGAAGTAATCAGAAATGACTTTGAAAGCCAAGGACACATTATATTCCATACTTATTACAATTAATGCATTCATTTTCTTAGAGCAAACACTGTGAGGCATTAGATAAGAATATTTTACAATAATGGTCTCTGAAGTGCAGAGAAGATGTATACACATTCTAGGGTTTGTTTTAGGATTTGATAAACTGTTGCTTTGGTATTTTGCCTGTAACTGACCCAGAATGTGCAAATGCTTCCTACCTGCCATATTCAGATCAGTAAACTAATGTAGAGGGTTGGAAGAGGAACCTATATGTCACAGTTGGCCTAATCCTTTTCAGTCAAGAAAAGTCATGAAATGACTGCCCTTTTCTGCTTAAGGGATCTATCAGCAGGAGGCCATGGTGGGGACTGTGTCCGTGTTCGTAGAGACAATGTACAAAGTCCTACAATGGCAGGCCATTTTTGAACATCCAGCCTGTGCAGTCAAATCACACTGGCTCCAAGTCATGTGTCAAGTGATTTTTTAGTGGTAACTGGTGCTGTGCTCAGCTGGCATGTGCAGTGCTTGATTAAGCTGAGATCAGTGGCACTATTGCTGCTTTGAGTAATGTCTGTTTCATGAGCCCTTTTTGTGCAAAAGCATGGAGACCTTGAAACTTTCTTGTTCTCATTGTCTAATGACAGAAGCCAATACTTAGTTGAGGAACCTTGGAGCAATATTGCCAAATCCCACTGCCAAATCTCAACAGGTAGTTTCCTTCCTGCTGGCAACTTGTCTTCGAAGAGCTGAAGTTATAGAAAACTTACTGAATGAATGCCTTTAAGGTAGGGGCTACAAAATTCCTCATCGGAAGAAATATCTAACTATGGAGTATAGATATTCTCCGCCTGAGACATTAACCGCAGCAGAAGGCTGAGTAAATAAGGGATTAGATATGACCTGAGACAGCAAGGCAGTGAAAGGGCATAACAAGAGAGGAGTTGCTACCTCATTAATTTCAGATATCTACAGACAGGCTGTAGGTAATCAGATTGCCCCAGAGAAAGTCATGGTCTTAATCACTGAGATTTTTTATAAGAAGAATTGGTAAAGAAGTTCATAAGCTGGGTATTTGGACAGGCAAAAGAGAAGGTAGAAGGTGCTTGTGAGGAGCTCTAGCCTAGGTCACTCTAGCGCTGTTTGCAATTGCAGTCAGTGTGGCAGTAGATGAACTTCAGGATGTGTTTTGTCTGTGAGTGATAAGGCTTACCCAGCATGGAAAGGTTGTTGTCTTGGTTTAAAAGACAGGTGTCTGCCTAAGGAAGGCAGCAGCCTCCCTTGGAATGGGAAAATGCAACTCCCCTCCCTCCAAATTTATAATTTTGAAATTAAGAGGCTTTCAGGCAGAGATATGGGGGATAGGAATAACAGTTCCTTTACTAAAATATATATAAATATATATATATATAACAAAACAATGATACAAAAAAAAAAAAACTGCTTTAAGCTAGCAGTTAGGGTATGACCTGGCACCCTGCCAGGCAGGGTGGGGGTAGCAGTCCGCTTTGATGACAGCTGCAGTTCTCCTTGAAGTAGTTCTGTTGAAGACAGTGATCCTGCAGAAAAATCTGGTCCTTCTCTGGAGGTCTGGTGGTGGTTAGGGAGCTCTGGTCCTCTGGGAGTCCAGTGGAGGAAAAAAAGCTCTCCTTTTGCTGCTCTGAAACCCAGACTTTAACCTGGTGGGAATGCTTGGTTCCTCCCCCCTGGGCGGAGCATCTCACAATGGGATGGTGAGTCATAGGGCAAAGCCTTGATGGGCCATTAACAGGAGATAAGCCAGGAGGAGGAGGAGCAGGCAGAGAGCACCCCCACCTGGCCTCAGCAGTTCATGAAAATGGTAAAAGAATACTTTTTTTGGGAATCCATTTTACACTATAGCCTATGACAGTTGTGATGGATCTAAGTTTCTCCAGCAGTGTGGAGATGATGACAATTTGCAGAGGGGAAAACGTTGCATCTTTTATGTTTCTGCTTTCTTTCTCTCCTTTTTTATATGCTTATGTATTATTTCAAAGGAAGATAGAAATAACAGTATGAGCTACTTCAATATTTTTCTCACCCAAACGGAGAGATACTGGTTTTTACCAATTAAAGGCACCTAAAATGGAATCATTATCAATGCATATTTCCATGCAATCGAAGTGAAAGCAGAATATTGTTACAATGAAATAATAATATTTTACAGTTCACAGATTTCTATATTTTAAAAGGTTAAGGTATTCAAAAAGATATTACAATTGAATCTAATTTAGAAATAATTTGAAACAGGTTTCTAATGCATTTAACTATTTGATGTGGCAAATTCTTCAATGCTAATTCTTTTGCTTATGGGAGATCTAAAGGCAAATAACAGGTTAGTCAATTTCTCTGTGTTTTGTGAGTTTGGAGCTCTAATACATGTTGTAGTCATGCCTGTATGGGCTTTAATCTCAGTGGGCCAATGCTGCAGTTCTTAGATAGCAAGAAGTTTCTAGTGAGGACTCTCTTTATGTTCAGCAGACATCAGCATCAGGCTGTGGTCTTGGCTGAAGCCTCAAACTGTTGTGTAAAGTGACAACTATGTCTTTAGCAGTGTTTGGACAAGGGTGGCTTATTATTAGTCATAGATTCATTGAGGTCTTCAGAGGTCACCTAGTCCAGCCTCCTTTGACAATACCTATGGTAAAATAACCCAGCAAGCAACAAAACAAGTTTCCTTTATTCAAACTGGAATTTCCTACCACATCTCATGTCTGTTGCCTCTCCTCCTTCCAAAATGTATCTCTGAGAAGAGTTTGGCTCCATCCTCTCTATTCCCTTCCCACTAGGTAGCTGCAGACAAACGATCTCTCTCGAGCCTTCTTATTTCTAAGGATGAATAAACCAAGCTCCCTCAGCCTCTCCTCACTAGTCACATGCTCCAGGACTTGATGCACTGTGTGAAAATCTTTGGAGAACTGGTCTCATAAATGCCACAGAGAAGGCAATAATCACTTCCCTGGCTTGTTCTCAGAGCCCAGGATACAATTGCCTTAATGGCTGTGAGGGCACAGTGCTGACTCATGCTTAGTTTCTGTTTTCCAGGACCTCTAGGTCATTTCAGCCAAGAGGTCCCACAGCCTGTACTGTTGCACAGGACTCTTATATTCCAGATACAATATTTTGCCTTTGCTGAGCTTCATGAGCCTCCTGTCAGCCCATTTCTCCGGTCTGCCCAGGCTGCTCTGAATAGTGGCCCTGCACTCCAGCATATCAACTGCTCTCTATCAATTTGGTGTTATCAGCAACACTTCTGTGCACTCTCTTCCATCGTCAGGGCCTACAGCTATGTTTCACAACAATTTGGCACAATCAGGTGGTCACACCTATGTGCTTGTGCTGTACAAGTAACTGTATGCTGATGAAAACAAGATGTTATAAACTGTGACACAGAAATACCGAAATAATTCCTTCTGTTGCCAACCTCTTTTGCAGTGAAATAAAGCATTCTAGAGTCTACTACATTGCAAGTCTTCTTCCTTTTAAAGCCAAATCACAAATAACAAGGAATTTTATGTAGAGATATTAGAATATTATGAAAGAGACAATTGAGAAGTAATTTTCTCCAGGGATACAGGGGAAACTTCTAAACATTTATGCTTTTGTGAAGCTGTTGGCAGCTTTAATCCTTTTAGAGTGAATTTGCTCTTCCTACGTATGTGAGCAATTGACCTCAATAATAACACTTGCTAACTACAGTGCTCCATCTGGGCTATCAAATGCTATGTAACCGTAATGGTATTAGGATGAATCAATACACACAGGTAACCGGGGCAACCTCCAAACCTAGGCTGAAATGCAAAAAGATTTATTTCATTACCTCCCTAACAATGCCGGGCGGCAAAGACACGTGGGGACACAGGCTCTGTTAGGCATAGTTCATCCTCGAGAAATGGGACACACAGGGACACAGGCTCTGTTAGGCATAGTTCATCCTCGAGAAATGGGACACACAGGGACACAGGCTCTGTTAGGCATAGTTCATCCCAGTGAAAAGAGACACATGGGGACACAGGCTCTGTTAGGCTTAGGTCACCCTAGTGGGCAGCGGTGGGGAGGGCACTGCCTGCCCAAATATATGAAAGGGCTTTACCATATGCAGTTTATCATAAGGCTGTGCTTTTATGATCTCTATCTCTCCCAGCAGGAGGCTCAAACCTGTCCGTGAGAGTGTGTTATCTCTACACAGGAATTCTACTTCTCAAAACAGGCAGAGGATGAACAACACTATGCATAATAAATGGAGTTTTCCCACACCCACATTCTCAGCATTTCCTGCTGCAAGGTCACTTTGAGCTTGAGTGAGACCTATTCCCTCCTCACGAAATATTTGGGTTTTAAGTCTTTCTTCCCAACATTTTATTTTGAAAGGACTTTCAGTTCTATGTGTTAATAAGATTTGATTGTTCATGTCATTAGGCTTTTAATGTATATTTTCAGCATCTCTATTTTATTCAACCTGTGAAATGTTTAATCTGCCTGGATCTGGTTGGATCCTGACCTAGCTGTACAGTCTAGGAAATGTGACTGTGTTCCTCAGAGTCACAGCATATATTACCTTAAATACAGTCATATTTTAACCAAGTTGTATGGTTTCTTTTCAGCTAGGATGGAGATTAATTCATTGTATCCCATCATGTGTATTAATAGCCCCTGGTACACAGCAATAATGACAAAAACACTGTCCACTGCCCCAAACCACAAATTAACTCTGCTTTTGGTGAGACATCCTTAAGAGAAATGAACCAGTTCCCTTCAAGGGGGCGCCTCAGTGCTTTCCGCACTTGTTTGGACATTTCTTCTTAGGCAAGTATGACAGATTTATTCTATAGAAGCCTACATACTCTAATGGAGAATTAGCCCTCCTTCCTATAAAGCTTGTTTTTATTGAATCTTGCTAAGTCTCAATGATGTTTGTTCACAGGAGGTTTCATCTAGGAGTGTGATTTCATTTTATTATTTCCAGTTGTGCTATTATGTATTTTAACTACACTAGGGTTTTTTGTACAGTAGGAAAAAAGTTAAAGCCTTCTTGAACAATACATTACTTTGTGAGCTCCCTCCAGGGAGCCACTGCACTGAAGGAATTCATTGTACTTTTGCAATTTGTCACCATACAAAAACCATAAAGCTTCTTGACAATGCTTGTAAATTATCAAAGCAAAAATGTCTGGTCCATTCTGTGTATAAGGGCTGCAGTTGTCCCATGGGTGTTGTAGTCAATGTCAAAGGAAGAGACTGGAATATTGACTATGTTCTAGAAGGTTTTGAAAACATTCCACATGTGAGGCCAGCTCTCTAATGACTACCAGCTTTAATTGCTGACATAGCAATCTCTTGATTTAGTCAAATAGGGGCTTAAAAGATAACTTCAAAGAGAAGAGCAGTTAACAATCATAAGGCAACTGCAGGAAAGCAATTTTTGCTGCAAATAGGAGAAGCAAACATGCAGAAATGTTTTATATAAGCCAGAAAAACCTGATGTTTTACTGAAAAGATGAAAGACTTCTTTTTTCCTAATCTAAAATAGTGGCATGACCCCCATGTCTCTGAATTTCCAGCCAACATTTGATATGACGCCCTTCAGGAATTACTCTTATCAGGGAGATTGCACCCAGAGCTGTAAGGTTGAAAAGCACTGTCTCTAGGGAATTACTGCCTGGAGGGAAGTTATCATTAAAGCTCTGTAAGAATAGACTTTTTTTTCTTTTTTTAACTCCTTGAAATCTTTAAAAATTATATTCTGCATACTAACCTTTGGTATGGTCCTTTCTCAAATGAAGTAACTATTGCAGATTTAACTCACTTATTGGAGAGTAGGGAAGCATAGGATATCAAAATTGTATTTTGTAAATTTTTGTCTCCTATCCAGAGCGTAACTCCACGTAGTGCCTGAACATCGGTCCTATATAACTTCATGCTCTCCAAGTGACTAAAACCAAAGATGTTATAGGGAGTGACTGTTCCATGCAGTAGAAGAAAGGAAGACTTGTGTTTGGATTAAACTCTCAGGGTTATGAGCTCTAACTTTCCTGGTTCATATTTATATGTAATATGAATTATATTCACACTGCACACATACATACATATGTACATACACGTAATGCATATATGCATTCAGTCACATTTGTAAGTGATAAGAATTATGTAATAACAGTTTAACTCCGCACGACAGAGTCCTCATCTGTAACTGGGACTATTCCAGTACAAGCACAGAGTACTGGGAGGTCTATAGGTTTTGTTTCTTTTTCAATATTTGATTACCACTTAGTTTTCCATTCTTGGCAATAACTTCTGCTGGTTTTTCCCAACTCAAGGCTCTTTATGACAAGTGTTTCAGAAACACCGGATAAGACAGGCCTTGGGATTAAGGTTCTAGTTAGAGTTCTTGAACTATGATCTGCCCTGGTGCAGGAGGTGGTTCCATGGATCAAGGTGCACATTATGGCTTAGGAAAGCAATAAGCAATAGTTTTTGTCATCATGTTTCAATTCTGTTTTGCTACTTTAGGACCTCTGAATCTTACCTCATGCTCACAGGTATTTAATTATTGCCAACCCAACATTAAGCTTTTATTCTTAAATTTCTGATTTTTTTCTACATTTCTGAAATGTCCATAGTCTATCTGTAGAGACTGTCCTTCTTTAAACTCTAATAATGATCATGATATCTGAGTGCCAAAACTGATTAAGGAATATATGCTTTTAGGACTTTAGGATTGGGTTGAAATATTTGGATGTAACATATGTTAAAATCTCAAACTCTAAAGTAGCTGTAGCTGTCAGCCAGACATGTGAGGAATACAGCAGATGCCTTTACATGAATCTCCAGGCACCGGCTTGAAAACAATTTTGCAGTTATAACAAAAACAACAAAAATAAGAGAGGAAAACTTGTGTTCCTTTGTGTGAAAGACAAACGCAAGGTTGCAAAATGATTGTTGTCAGTTTGTCCAGAGTACATATTTTAGGAAGTAGAACACTTCTGAAAGAGCAAAAATTCAAGCTTTGCTACAGAGACAGCTCATCATATGGGTAAACATGCATGTGCTGTCTGCCTCCTGAGATAAACTGTCTCTTCAGCTTTCTTTCAGCTGTACTTATTTGCCATCAGTAGAGAGATGGTGTTCCTGTAGGAAAAGATGGTAGAACCTTACATAATAATATATATTTGTTTTATAACATCAGAATGCTTTGATGCATTGTAACATCTGGCACAAGTATAAAGGAATTTCTGTTACTATGACTCTAATCAAATCCTCTTGGAATGATAACATTAGGTATGTACATACTGGTACATCAAAGGCCTCATTTATCATTTATCAGGAAATAGATGGGAAAACCCAATTTTTATGTAAATGCAGAAAAAATGTTAATAAAAAGTGCTTAGTGAAGCTCTCAGTATTGCTACGGGGTAAAATAACTAGCTTGACTTTTTTTTATTTCACTGTTTGCAATGTATTATTTGGGATATTCTAGCAAGTATTAAGTGTTAAAATCTGATTAACACTAGCTGGACAAACAGAATTTTTGTTCTGATATGAAATGAAAATCAGAGTTGTCACTGGCATACAGTTAAACAGATGAGAATATATTGGGATTTTTAAGTGTATAAAGGAGAACTGCCGAAGAATAATCATGCATTTCAATTTGCAAGTCAGGATGGAGCAAGGACAAGAGATATTCAGAACAGTAGTTCTTTGAAGCCAAATCACAGAAGACTTGTGCTAGGTATCAGGCAAAACTGGAATGTGATCTTGAATCTCTAATTAGTGTGTTGTTGGCTATTCTGATGACTATTTTTCCCTCTAATTTTAAATGGTTTAATTTTTATTTCAGAACAGAAAAAATTTTTGTTTTCTAGCTAATCTCCATATTTCTAGTAATTTTTTTCTGTTGGTGACTTCAACAGTACAATAAGACTCGCTGTGTCAGGTAGTACGTCCTAATTCTATTTGTGCTCAGAAAGCATGCACTTAACCTCTGGTTCAGACAGCTCATCAAGGGACAGTGACAGCCTTTAAATATAGGGACACAGAACCTAATGCTATTCAGGCAGATGAAAAGCAAGCTATCATACTACCTCTGTTTCAACATGGATGTTAAAAGTGCCTGATTTTCCAGTCACTGTTTCAGAAAAGAGATGAAGAGCTGAGTTCATAAAATAGATACTATTTATGATAATATAACAGAAATTCCTAAACTGCAGAAAAGCCAGACAGTGGAATTTTCACTCACTAGACACAACACTTAACTGCTGTGAAAGAAAGCTGTCAGTACTGTCTCTGATTATTTTAATTTTACTTTCAAATTTTTTACATACCACCTGCTTATGCATCCTTTATCCCCTTTGGCACAGATGATGATATTCAAATAAGATATTTTTCTTTATCACATTCAAAGATGATATTTATGGTCTAACACTCTGACTCTGAAGCTCCAAGTACCTTTTGAACAGTGGTTACTGAGAACTTGGAGTAATTCTGGTGGCATTTGCAGCCAGAGCTTAGTGAAGGACAGAATGGTTGCTTCTCAGGAAGCTGCTGTTGCTGTCTGTCCTTGTCTAGAGAGAAGATAGAAGTGTTTCAAACTTCTCATGAAAAAAATCAACAAAATATGATTTCTGAAAACATTTTAAGAAAAAATACTTTAAATAAAATTTTTTGAAAATGTATGCCTTTTTAAAAACCATTTTACTAATGATACAGTCATCCTGTAGGGCACCCTGACACTTTTGTTAGTAGTTGCATTGTGTAGCAATATTCTTCCTGTTGTTTATAGTTTCGTTCAAGTCCTACTAGAATAACTGTGCGCAGTATAACATGAAATATAAAAATGCTGGTATCAGACAAATATTAATTTTGGAAAAAAAAAAAATCTCAGAATCTTC
>VYXC01001190.1:636785-684941 GCA_013397175.1 Platysteira castanea
CCAGTGGCTGAACGTGAACCCTCGAGACCAGTCGTGGGAAAGCTGTCATCGAGGGAAAGGGACTCACACCTGCCAACAGTAACACAACCCGGGTAGCTGTTGGTGCCATGAGAAATTGTCCTCATGGTAAAGTGCCATAGCAACACAAGAGACTCCTCTCCTTACATGGACTGATGAAAAGTTGTTTTAAAGTGGTCAACTGACTGAAATGAAACTCAGTTTGTGTCTTTATGTTGGATAAATTGGGGAAGGTGCTGAAAGGAGAAAGGGAGTGTTTTTGTTTTGTTTTGTTTTGTTTTGTTTTCTTTAATTCCTTCTTATTTCTTTTTACTTTTAGTTTTAGTAATAAATTTCATTGCATCCATTAAAGTGTAGTGCCTGCTTTGTATTCCTCCCTAATTCTCATATCACAGAAGGGACAAATGTGAACCAACCCACTACAGCAATCCAGAACATTGCTGAATTTGTGGTGACTTACTTGGCTGACCTACAGTCAGTTCCTTCATCTTAATATTGAGTATCCACAATCCAGACACTAGCTTGGTTGGACAACCTTGAGCTTTTCTTTAGTGGAAATAAAATAGCCTTTTATTTGGCTTTGCCATTTTAGGATATATTCAAGGTTCACTCTTCAGATTTTTACAGGCCTAGCTTAGTTAAAGCACAAAACTGGAAACTGTAGGCCCTTAATTTGCTCTGTACTAGATCCTCTCCCATTTCATCAGCTGGTCTTGTGCATCTGCTTAAGGAATTTCGCTGATATAACTAATTTTAGAATCTTAGTCACTCTTGGCAAATTCTTCAGGTTTTGGAATCAGAATATTTCAAACACCCAAAGTCACCAAACTGCAGATAATTTTCTGGAGGTGCCATTGCTTCTCACTGGTATTAGAGGATGCCTAGGATAATGGGTTCAAGTGCTCAGGTTACTCAGCTTAGTGCCGGTTCTGTTCAATGCTCCTATGAATGAGACTTCCCAGTTCCCTCTTGGCAGTCAGGCAATCTGGCTCTCCATTACCCTGGTCTGTCTTCTTCCTTGCTGTTGTACAGGTTTTGCTCAAAGATTCCTAATACACAGGTGGAAAATACTGAGTCACTTTAGAAGTCTATCTGGGGAGAAAAATAAAAAATTGAATCATTTGACTTCAGTTGCCAACACTATCTATTTAAACAGTTGTCAACACAAACCAGTATTACTCATTGGTAAAATTTTAAGATCAATTTGTGTTGTCATACATCTCTATGCCATTACTGCTGGTAAATTTTGGCTTTGCAATGACAGTCATTATGCGATACTGTCATAATGGTTTAATGTGTATTTGCCACTGTGGCTTATTGATCCTTTTCTATTAGAGGAAAGTTTTGGCAAGCAGAGGGAAGATTATTAATGATATTTTTCATGTTTCTTCTAAGTAGTTTGTAGGGGGAAAACTGTGAACTTGTTGAGAAAGTAATAATAAAGCATTTTAATGAGGCTGTGAATATGTATAGCTTCCTCAGACATTCACATGTACAAAAAAGGAAGCCCAACTCGTCATAGAATTAGTTCTGCAGGATGGACATGTCTCAATATCTGATTTGGAACAGTTCAACAATTTAACTTCTGGTTTGTAAATGTGCAGGAGTCTCAAAGATGTGCACATTTCACTATGTATGAGGAGTAGTTCCTGAATCTAAACAGAAGGAATAATTAGCCACCTGCATGGAAGGGAGGTGAATGGTGAAATCTCTCTTCTCACCTGGCAAAAATGTTTGAAGTTTCTGATGGGAGTGGTAGTTGACTGAAAAAGCAGCTAGTCATGCTATGGCAGTATTTTGTTCTTAGACTTCTGTTCTAAGGGAACAAATGGATTACTTTTAGGAGACAAATCTACATTTGATAGCCATCACTTTTTAATCTTCATTGAATTTCACTTTATTGATTGTTTATATATCTTAGAAATATAATACTGTGTTTTAAATCCCCCAGATGATATTAGGAGAATAGTTCTCTCTCACAGCTAAAGCATAGAGTATATTTTAGAATATGTATTTATCTCTGTTTAGTGACACAATAAAATATTTATTTTGTAGGAGCTGTATTTTTATGTTAAAAATCTTTGCAATTGTGCAAAGTTGGAATTGGCTTGCGATTGGCTCATAAAACTACAGATTAATGGCTCTACACCCTATTTACTACTTCCTCTATCAATGTCACTCTTTAGAATAGAAAATGTACTCTCTGATCATTAAATACCAGCTAAATTTCAAATGAAATCAAATTTTTTCTGTTCACTATTATTATCTGAATAATTCTAATTTTCTTACTGAATGAAAAATGATTTTTTCCTTTTCCTTCTATTCATAAAATAGCGGTTAAATTCAAAAATCTTTCAAACTTCTCTTTTTACTGCTATTGCCTTTAGGAAAATCAGCACTTTTAAAATAACAAATTTAATCCTACTTTTGTAAAAAATATTTGGATGGATGTCAAGAAAACATTGTCTATTTTGTGGTTAGAGCTGAATATCTGTAGTGGCAGTATATTATTTTTGATTTATAACATGTTTTTTTTCAATGACCTCATATTTCAGTCTTTCCCAATTTGTCCACCACATACAGCCAAATTATTTTATGATTAGATCATTTACTTTTGACATCTCATACTTCCACCAAGAAAAATGCATAGGGTTTTTTTTCCCGAAATTTAATAAATTATTTCCAATCTCCTTTTATATCTCTTCTCTTTACATAATCATGCACATATGTGAAAATGTGCATAAACAACAACAAAAAAGCTGTTATAAAAGCCATACATGAAAAAGTTATTCCACGAAATTTCTATTAATTTAAGATGAACCACTATCTTACCATTTATCAGAAAAAGGTTAGGGTAACAGCAATATTAAAGATTAGAGCTTTAATGACTTTCTCATTCTGTACAAATGGCTTTAAAAGACAATTTAAACTGTTATGCAGAGAATTTATCCTGCCATTTTCACAGCATTACTGCCATTTCAGTTTTACCTACCGCATATGTGACACAAGTCTCCAGTGAATTTTTACTCACCTTAAATTAGAGGAAGACAGTCTGGTTTTGGGAGCCGGGTGTCTGTCATATGAGAAAATTCAAAAGCACCTCCTAGAAATAGTGCTGCTTATGACATAACTTTTGCAAAATAATGCTTTAAATGTTCAGCTATTATCACTGTGATTCATTTTATACTGGACACTTTTCTCTATAATAGTATAACACAACATTGCCTGCGGATGGATACCTGCTTATAATGATAGGTACTAATGTTTAATAAAAAATATCTAAATCTTAGCTCAAAGACGAATTCTGACATGACTGAAACTAAAACCAAATTTTGCATTTAGATTGGTAGAGTCAATAAATAATAGCAAATATTATTTAGGATTTTAATTCCATAATTTTTTGGGAAAACATAATCACATGGACTGTCTCTTGTTTTTATAGTTATTCAGTCTTATAACTCACCTTTAATTATGTAAAACAGTATTGAAAAGATAGCCATACAGTACTAGAAATGGGAGTCCCCTTACCTGTGTAATCTATTCCGAGAATTGATCAGGAATTTGCCTAAAAGTTAGAGAAACAGAGATATCCAAACTGTTTGACAGCAAGAGGTTAGAAGTTCATCAAAATGCATCAGATGGCATTGAAAAAAAATGCAAATAAGGAGCAATGGCCCTAGGCCCTCCTCTGTTTTGGGCTGCTTAGTACATGACAACAGTCAGTTCTACCTTGCACTAAAGCTGAAAGGTGAAAGAGTATCGACACTTAGAGTCTTCCCGATTTTGCTTGTGACCAAAATTCTGTTTAAAAGTGTAAAATATTGTGTTAGCTTTGTTACTGAGTTTATTAAAGTTGTTACCTTCTGCATTAAAAAATTATTTATGTGGAAGAATATAAAGCTGTTTTAACTTCTCTATCACTAGCAAACCAATTATTTTCATAAATTTTGCTATCCTGAAGCCTGGGCAGAAATTCATGACTGTAGAGAAGAAATTCTTCAGTCTTCTTCACTTTAAGTGTCTATAAGGTCATAATAGTCCTGAAAAACCAACAAATGTCAAAACCCACTCACCTTATATCCTTCAACCCCCATCCACCTAATATCCTGAAATCTGAAAGTAATTAAGAATGTGTTAATAAATAAAATAATCAGAAGAAAAATGCAAGTTTGAGAAGTCTGATTCTTAGCCAGCAGTTGTAAAGTCTATGCAGGAAAGAAGATATTTTAGTTTTGTTTTAAAACTCATGTAGTGAGATATTAATTGTATTAAAGGGCTAGATGAAAAAATGAGTACTTACTCCATCCAAGCTGACAAGGTTGTGACCACAGACAAAAAGAAAGTAGGTACTTTCAACATGAGGAATATATTAAATGAAACTGCTAAGGAGACTATTTAAAATACTGGATACTCAGTTTTCAACCTCTCACTAGTTCCCTTTTTATTTCATATATAGCTTCTCTTTTTGGTCCTTATATAGAGACTTGACAAAGATGTGACTATATTGCCTCAAAAAGGCATGCCCTACAGTAGTAGTTTAGGCTGGGAAATATCTCCATGTTGGAGATGCAGGAAGAGTCAAAGGAAGACGAGAGAGAAGAACATTTAGCCACAAGCAGAACTTTGCACAAACGTTAGCAAAAAGCTCTTTTTTCCTCTCATGATCCATCTTCTCCCAGACTGCGCAAGTTACAGCTGCAGAGAATGTTCCACCTAATCTCTGTCTTCCTTTCTCACAGAGACCTGCTCCATCTCTCTGCCATGGACAGACATTTCCAGTCCTCGCTGATTCCTTTTTGCTCTGCTCATTAGTTCTGCACTGTTTGATGATCCAGCTTCCCCAAGCTATCTTCCTGGGAAAAAAACTAAGATTTTTTTTCCTTAAGAAAGAAAAAGTAAAAAGAAAAAATGTTTTCCTTCGGTGCCTGAATTCCTCTAGTTTGAGGCTGTGATTTCCAATGCTGCCACCAAGACTCTTCACCAAATGCCGTCAAAATACTTTCAGATGATATGTTGTTTTTTTGTAATTTTTTTGGACAAAATCTTAATCTTGTTTCCTGAGGTGAAAGGTTCCATGTCCTATTTTTTGTATAGAAAATTATCTAATTCTTTTAAACTTTGATGTTTTGTGTTGCCACTGCTTCATTGTCACAATATCCTGTTGAGCCTGGTGAAAGCTGCACATGCCAAGGAGAGTTAACACTTCACATGATTTTTTTCTTCACTTCATAGACAGAATATTGAAGATGCAGAATTTGTATGAAATCTTTTTGTCATTTACTTTACTTAAGAAGATGGGGCAAAGATAATAAAAAACCCTGACAACCAAAAAAAAAAAAAACCCCAACCAAACAAAAAACCAAAACACCAAAAATCCACACCCTATCAAAGAACAACCTGCGTGGATTTCAGGAGAGAAGATCTAAATTATCAATATTGTACATCAGAACTGACATCTGATTTATTGCTCAATAGTTCTTTAGTTAGGGGCTTGAACAGACACAGAATTCTTGCTATACAACACTAGAATTGAACTCACAAATCTTCTCAGAAAGAGAAGAGAAAGTGATTGCACTTCCAAAAAAATCGATATCATGTTAAGTCCCATATCTTTTGAGAAAAGCATCTTTCTACGTGTATCTAACTTTATACCATAACTTCATAACAGCCACAGTTCTAGGATTACTAACAATCGTACTTAAATATGAACCTTCCGTATTTTTTCATCTACTTTTTTTCTGTGTCCTCTTGGATTTGGATTAAGGGCTGACACGATTAGTATCAATTTTCTTCTTGTATGTTTGCATCCTATTTTAATACATGAAAGTTGAAATGGGCTTTGTTTTGTTTAGCCTGAATAATACATGAATTATTGGATTTCAGATCTTTCAAGACCATTTTTCTTAAATATGTAGTCCTATTAATTTTTATAGTATAGTAGTAGAGACAAAGTAAACTTTGTTGATTAAACTTGATGAATTTACTTTGATTCTTTCCTGACAGCTCATAAGACTTCCACAAAACATGAATTTAAAAAAATTAATAATTCTATGGCAGTGATCAATTTGCTACTAGGTGGTGACAGTCAAGGTCAGTGAATTCTTGCCAAAAACATAGACAGCAACTGCAGGGAACTACCTCCTTTGGAGACGAAGCGATTTTGTTGTATGTACCTGGAAAGTTTTGTATAACATGGGTTATTACTCATATCCAACTGAAGTGAAACTGAATGTTAAACCAGGCAGAAGAAAGAATCAAAAAGTATATATTGGCTTTGAAGCAGGTGTGAGTCTCTAGAGCCTTCTTTTACCTTGTCTCCCTTGTTGATGGTTTGATAGGTTCTCTCTTACCACCCCTGTCAGCAGTGTTGTTCTGTTCTTATTGCTCCTATCTTGCCTATTTAGTGACAGGGATTATTGTGTTCTTTATCTTGGTGGAAGACAAGAAGAAAAATGGATGGATTAGCAGGTGTGTAGAGTTGAGATTGGGAGGGAACAAAATGCCTTGTCTCAAAAACCCAGCAGATGGGAAGGTGTTTATTATTATTCACTGCAGTGGCCAGTCTGTTACTAAAATGAGTAATTAAAGTGGTCTTCCAAATGCAGAATGTCACAGAGTGTTTGCACCTCAGGGTGAAGATGATAGGGTAGATGAAGTGCTCTCTGTGTGAGCATTGTAACAGTTACTAGGCAGAAAAGTCTAACAGTTTCAGACTTTAAAAAATCTGGTTTGAGGGGTCTTTCCATAGAAAACCTTCTCTCATGTTTGCTACTCTTTCAAAACTGGAGAGGCAGGTTTTTAACCTTATGTGTGTTAGAAACAAGAAATTGAATATTTTTAAAAACTTCATCCTTTTTATTGAAGGTTAATAGCAAGACTTTTCAAAGCTTCTTCCATATTTCTATGTTCTATCCGTGCACAGAACCTCCACTTTCATCTTTTCATATGCAGTTCTTTGCAGGGATAGGTAATGACAAAAAAATTGTATCCCCAGTACAATGCAGACCTTATTTCACTGCCTATAATACTGATTGATGCAGGTGACAAGCAGTTCCATGACCTCTAAAGAAATAAAACTTGAGTTTTCACGATTTGGGATAAAGAAAAATGGGCAGTAGCAACCTCAGGAATTGCTTGAATCATGCACAAAGCAGGAGCAGTTGCACACACTCATGGACAAATGGAAGTGTAAGAAGCTCTGGCAGAACTCATTTAGGGTGATGTACAAAACCAAGCAGATAAGTGACAGAAAGTGAGGCCAGCTCTCCGACTCCCTCGCTTTGAGTGATGGCTGTTTCAGAGATAAACTGTGAAAACATTGTGGACAAAGAAAGGAGCAGTCAAAAATTTCAAGTTGCAATGGACAAAAGAAAACAACTCAGACTAACTCTAGCAGTTACAAGTATTGTTGTTAATAAAACAGATGTCCATGGGCAGGATATTTTTTGTTAATAGTGAGTCCTAAAGTATGTGATTGTACTTGATTGTTTCTTCTGTTTACTGCAATGTATGGCTCTAGGTATATCAATATGCCTCCCTTCTAAATTTCAATGGTTATTAGGAAAGGGATATCATCAATTGTGTGTTGAAAGGACTGTAGAATTGTTACTGTCTATACCTATACTTTTTAAATTACAAAGGCACCTACAACATTTGTCTATTGATGAGATTTTGCTCAATAACCTCAAATCAATGGGGCAATCATGGCAAATGCTGAGATTAGCCATCAAAGTTTGTCCAGATGCTTATTTTCTCTTTTAAGTACTTAGATAAGATGGCTTTATCTAACTCAGATAAGGTAAGGAAAACACATAATTCTTTTGGTTTACATATCTGGTAGTATTTTCAAGACCGGTTTTCGCTCAGTCATAACAAGTGGCCATTTCCAAGAAAAACTTAATTTCGTTTTATAAAGTACCTCTGTTGTTTAGAATTCATGAACTTCAAGCTACCTAACTTCTTACAATAGGAGGGACACGCTTTGTGGAGAAGGAAGCAAATTTCACACATAACTTGACTTTCAACAGAATTTGTTTCTCTTGCACAGCATTTTCATAACTGAGATACAGAAAGGTTAGGAAATTGGTGTAGAATGTGTAAGCAAGTGGCTGAAAATTCACACTGAGTGTAGCTATCTATTGTTCACAAACTGAAAAGAGGAGCAAAGTGAAGTTTCTCAAGTTAATTATTATTTGTTTTTTTTCATTAAGGTTTTGGACAGCAGAGTAGAGAACGCCCTTATTAAACTTTCAGACAAAAAAAAAAAAAAAAGGCAAGAGCAGGAAAACTACAAGCACTTGGGAAGATTAGAATGTGAAACGGTGAAATGTTGATTGATTGGAGCAATAGGATGAGTCAGACACAAGGTAAATCAATCAGAGAAGGGGAAAATTCCCACACATGACTATAGTAAGCTATGTGCATGCAAGATGGGAAATGCTAGAAAAGCTGAAGTTCCAAAGAAGAGGATCTGCAGCTTTTAGAAGAACAGCTAAGCAAGAGACAACAGTGACTTGGTGCCCTACTTTGTGATAAAAGGTAAAAGGTTTATTAAACTGAACCAGAGAAAATGCTTGCTAAACTGTAGAAAAGGGATTTGGAAACACTAAAGGTAGTCAAGTCCCCAAACAGGATGATTGCCACTGTAGATCTTTTGGTATACAGAGACAAACAAAGTACAACAGTAGTTTAAATGTTCATTAACCAGTCATATTTCTGGTGGTTCTCATTCAAGGTGCTGTTTCTTTTTAAATGCTGTTCATATATTGAACATATGTTCTCCTGAGCTGTATATAACGAAAAAGGACAGATTATATATTGGTCTATAAGGCAATATATCTGGAACAAACGTTTTGTCATAATTTCAAAGATAACTGATAAAATACTTGGATTTGACATTTCAGATATTTCTGAAATTTCTTCATATAAAGATGAAAAATTGGGAAAGATAAAACTGGCTCATAATGCCTCTAGGTGCTTAGCCCCATTGTTGTTGCACCTGTGGGTGCCCTATACCATTGCCTAGTGTATTTGTATGGACCATAAAACAGGTCGTTGAGCTATAAGGATAGCTCCAATTAGACACACAAATCGTTTTAATGGAGTCAGAAGAGCTGCTTCACAAGAAAAGCCATTAGCAGAGCTTTGCTTTGAATTCTGGTATTCTAAATCTCAGAAAAGCCCTTAAAACATAAATTCTTTCTGTTCCTATTAGAGTGAAAGCTTCTCTTCTGGCATTGTTAGCTAATGCTTAAGCATTAAGAACCAAAGCACTGTAAAAAAACATCTTGGGTAGCTGGGTTGCAACTGCTGACAAGAATTCTTCATATTTACAGGGATGTTTATAGTCTTAGGTGTTATAAATGAAAGCAAAATTATATTGCAACAACAATACAATAGTTTATTAAATTACCAAAAAAAGTTTCAGCAGAAAAACAAATGCCACGATCGAAACCTAAAGTGCCGAGTCCTGGGATATCGGCGCTGGGTGAAAGGCCCGTGAACGTAGCCTCTGTCGCGCTAGTTCTCCCGTTCACCGAAGCAGGTCTGTTTCAGTCTGTTCTTATCCTGTTTATTTGGCCTCTGGCTATGTTCAGAGCCTCCTTCTTTTTGGATTCAAGAAGGGACAAAGGTTTTCCGGGGTGTCTTCCTAGCAGTTCTGGGTGTGACAATAGAAGCTCCTGAGTGGAGTGTTCTGCTAATGCGCCGTCTCGAGGTCTTCTCCTCCGGTGATTAGCAGTCGTTAACGCAGCCGGGAGATACAGGAAACCTATTCAGTGTCCAGGATGGAGAATTGATGTTCCAGATACGTCTTGGCTCCAGCCTTTGTATATGCTAATTCTTAGTCTGAAAGGAGTCCCTTCTTTTGTCCCTTCTTGTAGAACTGTTTTNGTTTGCAGAAATCCTACACATAAGTTTAGTTTTGCACATATGGAGCACAGTGTCAATACAGGTGAAGGAATTTGCTCATTGTTTTCAAGAGAATGGAGTTGGCCTTTGGGAGTGGTTCTACTGTCTTTTTGGATATATGTGTGTAAAGCTAAGTGTGCAGGCAAATCATGGCCAAAATTGCCCCCTGTATTCACTGTTGTGAATGGAAAATGGCCAATGCTCCCACAATCCTCTTAAGGTTACACTTTAGGGTTTAAACAGTTATGAAAAAGATGCTTTATTGAGATAGTAACACAAGTATAACAAACAACCACATGAAACACTGTCAGGACAATTTTTTTTCAAAAGAAACACTGTCTTTCTTGCTATTCTTCTCTGTCCTACTTCTCTTTGCTTCAGATGCAAATGACCTCATTATCAGTATAGACGGGAAGGCGTTCAGAGTAATTTTACTCAATGGCTCGATGCACTAAATACTTGAAACTTTATAGTACCAAGCAAACTTATGTAACAGGATTCTGGACAACAGAACATGAGTGTGAGATATGTTCTATCCTCGGCCAAGATAAGAAGAGGTTAATTAGCTGCACTGGGAATAGGAAAGAGGAGCAGCCTTTTCCAGTAAACACTGACCAGTGCTCATTTTCTAAAGGGAAGGCATTATTGCTTTGGCTGATTAGAAACAGGAAGCAAAAGAAGGAAGCCAGTTAAATTTGTGTTTGCACAGGAATGGGCAGCAAAAACTCTGTAACTAATTATGGAAGAAATAAATGTTCCTCCCTTTAGCTCCAAAGTTTAAGTTTGTCAAGAGATGTAATTTGGACATAAAGAGTAATGACGTGGGAAAAATTAAAAAAGAACATGTAATCAGGTCTTAGAAAAAGTTCATTTGACCCTAGAGTAAAGACCTGAGGCTGATTAAGAGGGTTTTTTGGTAATGTTCTTGTTTCTTTCTCGTCAAACTGTATTAGTATGCCAAGAGCACAACCACTTTTCTTCTCTGCCTATAACTCTAGATGTTGAAGTACAGAGTGTTCTTCACTGAACATGGAAACATTGTGCATGCTGGCATGTGATTTAATGCAGAAATATATGAGGGATTTATGAACTTTCTGGGAAGCTGCAGACAAATATTTGAATGAATGCATACTTATATATGCAGAAATCCTTGTCCTGGCCCTTTTTACTATGCTTCATTTAATAAAAGCTTTAGGATACATGTTTCAGTCTTATTATTTTGAATAATAAGAATTTAAATTTAAATATTAATTCTCTTTATATTCTCAATACATTCTCAATATTAAATTTCTCTTTCTCTGACCACTCCCAGGTCATGCTACAGCCTGGTGACATTGTCAGTAGACCAAGGTATCTTGTTGAGTTTCTAGGGTAGTTTTGATGCTGGTGACCTCATTACCTACCTTTCTAGTATGTCCAGAAGTTTCCTACTCCTTAGAGGTGATGGAGTGCTTCCTATTAAAAATTGCCTAACTAATCACATCTTAATGCTTCAGATAGCAGTCTAAAGGAAAGATACAGAAATTAATGCCTTATTAAAAGACTAATGGTTCTTTCAGCATACCAGAGTCAAAACACGCCTCTTCTGCAGAACTGCTTTATTTTCATGGCCCACGCTGACAGGCTCTTAAAACAACTGTGGTCTGTCATCTTCTACAAGTTACATTCTACACACTGTGCATAACCCTTGCAAATACTCTCCTTTTGACTACAACAGACAATGTGAAAGTAAAGGAATTGAATCAGCTACATGTTTCAGAACAGGTCTGTTGCCATCTGAAGTGTTAGCAAAGAAGCTTTTCTTGTCTCTTCTGACAACTGAGGATGAAAGCCTGGTTACACAGAAGTCAACACACTACCAGCTCCCTCACAGAGCTTTTCTTTCTGTGAACAGTGTCAGAGTTTTTTTGAGAATTCTTTTCCTGTTGCTAATTATTTTTTTCTGTATGTAATATATATTGGTTGTAATTCGTGCTTGTGTGTAAATATAAGTTAAACCTCAATGTATAAAAATGAAAAATCTCTCTGAGAAGTTGAAGCCTAAAATAAAGAAACCTAGCTCTGTGGTATGGACAAAGGATGAACACCAAGCTCCGGCCCGAGATTAGCACATACAAAGGCTGGATTCCTGGAAAACGAGAATTTATCCGGAAGATCAGCACTCCGCCCAGGATACAATGGGCTGCCCGGCACCGGTGATGAGCGATGATTGCTCCTCGCCCAGGACATCGAAACGAACCATCAACACAGATGGGCAATCTACTCCACCTAGAAGGCCCCATTGTCCCACCCAGAACTGAGAGAAACACCCCGGAAAATCTTTGTTCTACCTGGTGTTCTGAAAAGAAGGACTCCAGGAATATGTCATATAGCTGGAGGCAAGAAAAACTGTATAAATTCAAACTGTTCCAAGCCAACACTGGTGAATAGGGGAGAATTGGTGCTACAGAGGCCAGTTCTGTGGAGTTCACCCAGCGCCGAGTCCTAGGCTCGGCGCTTTCCATTTCTTTCAATCGTGGCGTTTGTTGTTATTGCCAATATTTTTGGCAACTTAATAAAACTTAATTTCTTTATTAATATAAAATTGGCTGACCTATTTATTACATGTATAATGCTAGCAATACATCCTAAACGTGTAGGACAGGGAAAATAAATTAAGACTTCTACATGTTTACAAATAGGCAAAGTCAGATCCAGTGATGGGAAAAGTGTGATTCTGTTCATTATCAGTCCAACTTGATTCTTTTAACTGTCTTGTTTCTTTTAGTTGTCACAGCTGAGTTTAGGTTCTCGACAAAATTTGCTCTTCCAAATCTGTTCAGAAGATTTTTTTGTCTTAAGGTTGCATTTAACACAAATGAAAAAAATGGAGATAGCTCACTGAATGATAGTGGCTTGAGATCCATAGCTTATAAACCAAAAATAATCCTGGCTGACACAATGTGCAAAGTATCCAGTTGCTGAATGAATTATTCAGTTAATGGGGCAGTTTAGCATTTGTGGCTGCATTCTACGATAGTATTAACATGGCAATCAGTACAGAACTAGCAGATGGCAGCTCTGGAATAGGATTGCCCAGAAAATAAAACAGTTTTTTAAAAACAGTGAGAGGTTTTGACACTTCTTTGGTACATTGAAATGAAAACGATACCTTCAAAATGTGAGCACTAAATGTCTGAGGGACTGTGGGAAAATTTGTTCGTAGTTTACACTAGGGAATAATTGGAGAACTATGGTAGCAAGGGTCCCTTAATTGCAGCCAAATGTTGTCCACTTTTGTACAAACTAACCATTAATTTTCTCACACAGAGACAACATATTTTAATGAGAAAGCTGAAAGATGAGAGTCTGGGTGTCCTGGGTTATGGGGAATTGTCCCAGACAGCAAATTTACCAGCTGAGGTGAACAAGTTTCTTATTTTTGAATAGAGCTCAGATTACGGAGCTAACAAAACTAGTTATAGCTGGTACTATATTTTGAAATTTTGGATTACTTTGTCTGTAGGGATGGCAAACAATACTGCAAACAGGTTTTTAAAAAGCACTGACTATAAAATTGAAGACATAAACTATAAATACTATAAATATGTATGTAGTTGTGAAGTGTTAGTCTTCCAATTTTCTCCTCTGTTCTTTACAAATGCTTTGCTTTTATTTGTGGCTCTCCAAATAAGGATTGCCCTCAAAAAAGAATCAGAATGAACCAACCATGGCAGTCTGAGAAGCTGGATCTGCAAGGACCACCAACCACAGTAGATTTACCTTTTGGCACAGAACTAGGTGATTTCATGGAATCTTATGTTTTATATCTCTTTCTGGATATAAAAGGGACCTCCATCCCAACAGCAAAGCTCTCCAGAGCTTTACTGTTAGCTTCAGTGGTGTCAGGTTTTAACTGTTTGTTTTTGTTGTCTTGCCAGATGCCAGATAAATGAGTGAGTAACTGATAGTGACTTTGGACCTTTACCATTAATTCCATTAACTTTTGATTTTTGAGCTAAAGATATTATTGGGTTAGTTGGTAGGTTGTAGTAGACTAATGCACCACTTCTGGTGTCTTCTGGACTTTAACAGGCATGATGACACTTCCAAATGCAGTCTCACTACTGTCAAGCTTATTACCAGCAAACATGAGCAATTTAACATCTGTTTGAATTGCAAACACTTAAGCTGTTGTGAGCTGTTGTTTATAAAATGCTACTTTCTATTTTCTGTGAGAAGTGAATACCTGTACAGCAAAGATTTAGAGGTACTCAATGTTCAAATTCTGAGGAGAATGCTCCTGTTTATATCTTTATGTTGTGATCCTGCCAGCTTTCTGGTTCAAGGTCTTCAAATGGGTGAATTCTCCAATAATAACCCAAGACTGAATGCTCGTATGTGTGAACCATTCATCAGAATATTTATGAAAAAGCAGTTCAGTATGGAGCTAGCACAGAATGAACTAGTTTAAAATCTCCTATGTTCTATATGTGTTGTGCAGTATTTACTTAGCACTAATTCTGATCAATGTTTCAAAAAAATTACTTACAAATCACTCCATAACTTAGTGTGGTTGCTTGGCTGGTTGGAAACCAGCCTATTTATTCTACTTTTGTTTTGATTTCTAGTCCCAAGGTGAGCTCATGCTGCATGTTGATTAGAAACATACAGCACTTTTAACAGAATATCCTATTGCCCTGACACAAACAAGAGCTGCTACACATTTGCATGGTTCTAACAGTAAATGTTCTTAGCAGCACTCTTCAGGATTGAGTCTGGCACAGTAAAATTAGATACAGACCTAAAGTTTTTTACAGGTTTTCACTGTCAATTTACCCATCTGTTGTGGCTTTTCAAGGGAGAAATCTCCACGGATTGATTTGGCAGTGCAAATTGGTGTAGATTCTGATTTTGTAGTTTTCAGTTGCTATTTTAAATGTCATTGTCTGTCACAAAACAACTAAAAATAATATTAAAGTAGTATATTGAAATGTTAATTGCTGGAGTATAAATAGACATTTAGATACTGTAGTTCTGTATAGATACTGTATAAGTGGAGGCTATTGAATATGATTTGTTTCATTGAATTCTTTCATATATGTTTTATTTTTCTTCATTGTTTAACACTCCAAGTAATATATTCTACTTTCCCAGACTTTCAAAGCTTTTCTGTGATAATTGGACTAGACTAGACTAGACTACCAGGTGATCATGATTGTGACCTTTGGAAAATGTTCATGGAGGGAAAGTGTTTTGAATGATACGCATAGAAAATGGTAAATGCTGAAAAATCCTGCTTTGAGTACACAATGCCATTGAATCTTGAATTTGCAGCTTGTATAAAAACAAAATTTCTGACTTATAAAAGAGTTTATTTATTAAATGCATTTATCTGACCAGTATTTTGCAGTGTGCTATATGTATGGTATATCAACAACCATTCAGGGTTAAAGTAAACCTTTTTTATTAAGAATATAAAAAGGCACAAGATACAAAACCCCTAATACATGCTGCAATTCAGTAGCTTTTCAATGCATTCTTACCACTGAACAGAAGAAAATAACTCTGAGTGCAAATCAAGGGCTTTTTATTTTGCCAGTATACTTGGAGTTACCTATTGCATTTTGGAGTTACCTATATATTCCACCATTCAAATGGCTGAAAGGGCAGCTACAATCTGACAAGTAATTTTAGAGCAGAAAGAAGGACATGTGATAGGATATCTTGCATAAGGACCTTGTACAGAGGTGTAGAGCTGATATGTTGACCCCAGCTGAATTCAGAGTGGCAGAGGACCCATGAAGAGTCACCCTGGAGGTCAATCCATATAGCCTAGCATTGTGTCTCTGGCAATGTGTCTCTGACCAAAAGCAGATGTGGAGGGAAAAGTGTAAGAACAAGGTAAATATGGTTCCCAAAAGTATTCCTCTAGCATCCAGTTATTTGCAGTTCAAGAGCTTGTGGAGACAACTGTAGTTTCTCTTTATTTTATAGCATAGCAGGCATCTCTTCTGTGAGCTTTGCTAATCTCTCCTCGAAGTCCTGTAAACGTTTACACTCTACAGCACCTTGTGGCCAGCAGTACTGTAGCTAAACTGACTGTAGGAAGAACAACTCTTTGTTCTGGACTGCCTCCTTCATAGTATAATTTCACATTCCCATTTCTTTTCTAGGGAGAATTAATGGCAAATCAATTCTAATACAAGCTCTCCATGACACTTCTGATCTTAAAAAATTCTGTCTTATTCTCTGTTGAATGCTGTCAGCTCTCTCTGCATGGGTCTGGTGCCGCCCTACCTCAGGAAAAGCCTCTAGTTACCTCATACAGAAACAGCAGGGACGTTTCCAGGCAGGTATGCTCTCACCCGGTGTAAAGCAAGCTGTGTGTCGAATAATCTTGGCATAAATGGGCAGAAATGAAAGAGCAGGACTTCATCCTCTTATCTCCTTTATTCCAGAGAACGCTGAACTCTCTTTGTGCAACCTTCAATAACTGTTCGAATGGTTGGAGGTGGGTGCAAAGGAAGTCTCATGATGGCACACTTGCATGGTTCATTTGCATTGGCTTGCAGGAGTTCTAGGAGGAAAGCCTGCTGTGATTCAGAATTCGGGACCTGGGAAAAGATTGCTCCATACAAACGATCATAAAATTCAATGAAAGCCTCATTTGGTAATTGTTTGATGTTGGTAAAATGAGAAACAGGAGATTTCAACAGTAATAACGTAAGAGCTTGTTCAGCTGCACGCGTAATTTCAACCAGAACAGGACAAGGAATAAGGCTTGCCTGCTTGTGTTGAAATGACATATGGTTTTCACCAGACATATGATCTAAGGTTAAAAAATTGTAATGTAAATCCAAATAATTATCAGGAGTTTGATAAAGCATCTGAAGTAAACCAGATAAAATAGACTTCCACTCCTNAAGGGTTTGGGGGAGGGGGAAATGCCATGTGGTGGGGAGAGCACATGGCCTCTGCCATGTTTACCAAGGAGATCAGGGGCAAAGGGGTTGCGGGAGGAGAAAGTAACACGTGGTGGGGAGGCCGCATGGCGTTCGGCAGTTTCAGCAGTAAAAAAATCCGGGGAAAAGGGGTTGTTTCATGTGGGAGTAAAATTCGGGGTAAAAACTGGGGAAACGAGGGTGGAAGAGCGAGCTTGGGAAGGTCCTAGGACGGGGTCTGGGGTCCCATCCAAGGTGGGTAGCTGTGAAAACCCCTGTGTGCCAGGAAGACGGTGGCATTCATGTGCATTTAAGCGGGTTGCAGCACATGGATTTTCCAGCAATGAGGAGAACACATTGGGATCACAGGGAGTGGGAAAAGGGGTGATGGGATTAACTGGGGTGGTTTGTGGCGGCTATACTCGGTCCCCATTTCCGATTGGTATAAGATATCTTAAAGCAAGGAAGGGTTAGAATTTTTGTACTGTGATATCATCCTCCTGCACCAGAGTAGATAATTTAGAGTCAACAGCATCCCAAAAGGAGGGAGAATGCATTTCCTCAGAGGATAATGCAGAAAAATATGAAAAAAACCACTGTACAAAAGATCTGATTAACATTTCAGGATATTTATGTCCTGTGGTGGAAAGAAGACTTTCCACCTGATGGTAAATCCCAGGGTGGTGAGAAGAAACCTCAGCATCCATTTCTAGAGCTCACCACCACCCTTTACCTCAAAACCGCGGAAAAATAGAAAAAAAGGAAAAACAGTCCGAGACTGGCCAAACACCAGTATCCCCACCGTCCCAGTGGGGTTACTCACCAAAGCTTTAGATTTATCACCAAGATGCTGATTCAGGGAAGAGAAACCTTGCAGTTTGAGTCCTCTGCTCTCGGTCAGGTGCCTCTGTGCCGTGGCGTGAGGGGTTGTCCGACTGTGCCCCGGGACAACCGTGCTGCGCTAAAAGCAGCACGGGAACCACAGGGGTCACGGTGATCCAACCAGGGTTCATTCTGACAGAAGACGTTCTGCTGGGACACCCTAAAATGGTCTCTCTGGAGTAGGTCCGAGAATCCGAGTTGAGTGCTGTTGCAGTGGGGTTAGCCTGCAACCTTCTGTGAAAAACAGCTTTGGCCCATGGAAAGAATCAGGAACAATAATCTTGATAGATGTTCATGGATGCTCTTTATTTTCTCACAGCCTCATGGCTGGGCCTGGCACAGACTGACTACAACAACTGCCCCTAGAATCATGTGAACACCCACTTAAGTACAGGATTCACTGGGTGGAGTTACATTTGAAAAGACCAATGAGGAACAGGATTTAGACACAATAGCATCAGGGAGCTTGGAAACCCCGTGTAACCCGACCATGCTTCCACTCCCAAGGCCCATCCCCCCCAGGGGCACCTCCACAGGGTGCCACGTGTTGAATGCCGGCAGCTCTCTCTGCATGGGTCTGCTACCGCCCTGCCTCAGGAAGAGCCTCTAGTTGTCTTGTAGAAAAACAGCAGGGATGTTTCCAGGCAGGTGCGCTTTCACCCGGCGTAAAGCAAACAGCGTGTCAAATAATCTTGGCATAAATGAGCAGAGACGAAAGAGTGGGACTTCGTCCTCTTATCTCCTTTATTCCGGAGAATGCTGCATCCTCAGAAAGGTAGGAGAGAAGGGCAAGGGGTCGCGGAATCGGTCCCTTCTTTTATGGCATCTGTGGTAAGGGAAGACGCAGGGGGTAGGATCCCACCAGCGCCCAATAAACTGCTCCGATCCTGTGCTTACATCCAAAAATGATCCGATGACACCCGAACCGCTTTGGCGTGCCAAGAACAAAAAAGGTAACAAAAACCATGGTCTTTTCGTGATGTTATAGCTCACATGCGGGTTGGACTTGCCGTCCCGCACGGACGCTCCGCGGCCACTGCCCTGCATGGTTACATGCGGGACTGCATGGACACCCCGCAGCTCTGCACGGGCATTCTCAGCTGCTGTCCCGGGCCGCCCCACGCCACCCGTCCTGGGCTCCAGGCTGCCCTCCGCCGCCCGTCCTGGTCTGCGGGGCAGACAACTGCACTGCAACAATTCACCTCAGTCTTTTCTTTTACCCTCCATAGAATCCTACTGTACTTATTTTTGATGCAGAAGCTGGTATTTGACTTTGATTGTCCTTATGGTCTTTACTGAAAATTTTCAGCTCTACTATAACCTGTTTGATACTGGTAGTTCAAGAAAATCTGCCTCTTCATTGTCTGCTCTTTTCCCAGACTACTTAGTAGTGTGTTGAACAAAACAGATGCCAGCACATATCCTTGGACTCCATTCAAGACCTCCTCCCACTGTGAGGACTAAGCATCTGTGCCCCCTTCCCTTCCCTTCCCTTCCCTTCCCTTCCCTTCCCTTCCCTGCAATATACCTTTGTGAGCTGTCTTTTCAGAGGACTCTGTCAAAGTCAACAAGATTTCTTTTATATAAGTCCTTAACAAAGCCTTCAAAGAACCCCAAGGACTTTGTAAATCAGGCTTTCATTTCACAAAACCTTTGTCAGTCTAGCAATGTGAATTGGTTTGATTTCTTAAGTCAGTCAAACATATCCTGCAGATTCTTCTGGGCAGGACCACTGGGTCATTCTTAGGGAAAACTATGCTAGCAAACTTTAGAGCAGTTCAGATCTTCACATTCTGGAGAAATACAAAGCCAAAAAAAAAAANNNAAAAAAAACCCCCAACAATCTATAAGGACAGCACATAGCATGTTTTATTGTGTTATTTGCACTGTGTTGATTCGCCTTGTGCCAATACCTCCATGGTCTTGGAGACAGTAGTCAAGTAAAATCTTGCCGGTGGGTCTAATTTGAATAGCCTGTTTCAAGGTACAGCTCTCAAAAGAGACCTTAATTATTACAGTATATGTTCAAATCTATCATGGGATGATACTATATCACACATGCCGTCAAAAGTCATGAGAAAAAGAAGCACAATATAATCTCTGTGTGAAGAGACAATATTTGTACTGACATTAAATGACAAGTGTTTGACTTATTAGCACTCACTGTCCACTGCTGCAAGGGAGAGTATGAAGAAAGCCCTAAGAATAGGAACAGAGGAATAGAAAGAAGGTGGTTTCTTAATTGATTCTGGGAAAAAGAATCACGATCTATGGCTTTGCTTTCAACTGTTATTATGAGAATGCCTCCCTGAAGCAGACCATGCCAATATCGGGTGACCATGTCAGACTGAAGAATAAATCTGGCTGACATTATAGGCACTTGTTTTAGTTTACAGCTTTAATAAAATTGTAGCGCAATGTAGTTATGTTGTGTGTGTTTATTTATTTATCTATCTATCTGTTTACCTATTAAAATCGAGGGCTTCAATTGCTGACAGTCAGTTTCTTGTCTGAGTTTTATTCATGGGCTATGGAAGTAGGAACAAAAGGGTCACCTTTAATCTCACGCAGGCAGGGGAAAGTTTAACAAATGTCCCTTTCTCAGATGTGAGAATGTTAGTTTCTGTTTGCTGAAACCTGTGTGTCTTGAAGATGCAGACCCTTTGTGTCCTTTGGGGTGCTTTGATATTCCACTGAAAATTGGTGCTGCTTGTGGGAATAGTTCTGTGTATTTCTCTCTTCCCATCTGAATTCTGCAGTTTAATTTCATCCTCCTGTAGCAATCCCTGCTACTGCTGTGATTTCTCTATTTGCTCTTGGTGCTGTAGTAAAATGATAAGGGAGATCATAATGGATTGACTGCCACAACAGATAAGCAGCTGTCCTCTAGTGTCTGGGAAAAACCTGTGCCAAGTCCTATAAGATACAGATCTGGAAACATCCCTAAAAGCTACGGATTGTTTTATGTAGAAGTTCAGAATGGGTGGTTGCAGTGATCCTTAGCTGTACCTTGTTTTGTTCAGAGACAAATGTCAAGACAAACCTAGGGAAAATACGAGAACATTACTTTGACTTACTAGTGTGCAAAACTCTGTCCTTTTCATTTTGAGGATTGGTTGTTAAAAATCAAAGAGTTATTCAAATGTCAGATTAGATGGGTCACACAGTGGTGACCTGAATAATATCCTATCCATAATGAGATCACTATGGCTTGTCAGAACCAACGTGTTGATCCAGCATGCAAAGAGTTATTGAATTAATCGTTCTGCTGATTGTTGAGCTGTTAACATTATTCAGAACAATGATCTTATTCAAGTGAATCCAGACCTCAAGTCTGAGTAGCTCTTGATTAATTTAGATGATTATCAATATAGATATAATGCTCAAGAAGGGAAAGGCTCTTAAAAATATATGTTTTCCGTAAAGGGAGTTCAGTAAACTGGCACAATGTAGTTTTGATACATTTATAGGTGAAGTTGTGTTTTAAACAGTTGTTTTCAACAATAAATGTTCTATGTTTTTTGAAACTAGAAAAAAGTTTTACAACTCACTTATAAATCAGTAAAGAAACTAGACATGGCTATCATGGCTGCAGTCTTCACTGCAGTTTGAAAGGCAGTACAACCACTGTATATCAAAATGTTTATTAAGAGTGAAAGACTAGAGCTGCTTTAGGAGTAAATTTGATACACAAAGAAGGGAAAAAAATGCAGCTTCAAAATAATTTTAAAAGTTTTGCCTTGTATCATACATAGGAGCATCTTAGTCTTGTCATTTATTTAAAGATGGGACAAAACCTGACACCATTCCTGCTCAGGAAGTCTCTAAAGGTTACAAATAACTTAATGGCAGAGAGGCAGTTCCTTTGGACTCAGTGACATTATATTTAATTTCTTTTTACCTGTGCCTATGTGTTTTCCTGTACAGGAGCTATGTGTCTCTGCATCCAATGGGGAAAAATAAATGCTATTTTGGTGCAAAGTAAATACTTCCAGGGCCAGAGTGACAGACCGAGTTCATGAAGACCCCATATAAATGAAGTTACGTATGTGGCCCGATGTTCACAGAGCAAGAATGGTCTGATGGCATATAGGCGTAAAGAGGAACCCAGTTCTGTAGCTTAGAAGACACGACCTCTGGGGCATAACCAGAAGATGCTGAAAGCCCACGGCCAGCCTTCGGTTCAGTGTGAGGAACAGCAGGCGTTGCTACTTTATCCAGAAACATAGAGGAAGGAGGTAGAATTGTACAGCTATCAACATTTTGTGAGACAGGTTACGGGTTAAAGCCCTCTGGGAATTGTTAAACAGAGGTTGCAGCATCTCCTCCAAATACAGGAACTGAAGCATGATTTCTTACAGAACTGCCCAGCCCCAGAGGAGTCTGTGTCTATTGGTCAGATAAAGAGCCTAAAACCTAATGTCCTGTCAGGGCTAGATGCCTGTTTTCTTGGTGTTCTGATGTCACTGCCACAAATCTCCAAGGAATTTGAAATCCTTGATCATCTGTAAATACAAATGTTGATTTTTCTTCAAATATTGTTGGTTAACAGGCCTTACATCATGGTGTTTTAGAGGTAAGCTAAAGACTTCAGTAACCTGAGAGCATGTTGTTAGATAGAAGTTTCCCCTGTCCTTCCTCTTTGTAGCATAATCTAAACTGTAAAGTGCTATATTTTATATGTAAACAAAAACTGACATTTTAAACTGAGTAGGTTTGTTGAAGAATTTTTTCTGCCTCACTTGTGTCATTGATTCCAGCATTCTTAAGATGGTCTTGGGGACATTACCTCTAATTCCAGAAGTAAACCTCCATTAACCTTAAATTTTCAAAATCCTAGTAAGAAACCAGCTTCAAGGCATCATTAAGAATGTGCATAGTGTAATGATGGAAGAAGAAAGTTTCTTAAACACCTGTCAGCAAGCAGTGTTGTTTTCTGTGAATGTGAACATACCATACACTGCCTTTATGACAAGTTTTTTTAGTGTGTATGTAGCAGCTTAATCTTTAAAGCACTCAAAATCCTTGAAGGCACTGGGTAGTGGGTAAGTTAGCCAAGTGACTTTTGCAAATACACTGTATTCAGTGTTGGATCAACTTGAGTAGGGGTTGGCTGAGTATTTGAATTTGATGGCTCAGTCCTGCCAATCCTTTTTTCTCTGTCCAACCCTCTAATCTTCCTACATGCTTCAGTTTTTCAGTGTGGTATGCATGGACTGTTCCATGTGCCTGCAAACAGCTCTTTGAAGGATCATGGTTTTGTGAATTTCATGCAGAGGCTTCTTTTGGACAATACTGTTATCATTGAAATGCGGGACTGCTCTTCACTTGCTACTTGTAGTGCACACCAAAATGACACTGTTTTCCTCCCAAAAAAACCCAGAAACAGAAAATTCTCTTGATGTAATAAAAATAGTAATGTATGCTATGTTGAATTTCATGGGCATAATTCAGCACACAGACGCATCATGTGGCTATTTAATTAATATAATATATTCTTTTCTGCATGCTGCTGTATGATTAACAGTTCCCACTGAGAAATGTACTGCAGGTACAATTGAAATGGATGAGCTTAATGAACAAGGATATTTGCGTTTCGTTACTATGTTGTATAATTTCACTCATAAAATTTCATGGAATTAATTTAGCATTATTTTCTGCAGATGATCATAACAATAACTTTTGAACTAATAAAAGAAAAGTTGATTCAAAACACAATCAAAAAGCACTCAAGTTCTTCAGATCACAAAAGCTTCAGATTTCATATGAAACCCAGTTTTTTGTCTCTAAATTCTTTTAGCGGGCTTTCATGTTCTTGTACAGCTCTAACATACTATTATCTGAAGTGAAAGGCAAGATTCTTGTCCCCTTTATTCTCTCATCTCTCTAATCTCTAATGATTTTCTAGAAGAAAATAAGAGGAATTTAATTCTCAAAGCAACCATTAGGTTGATGCAAAAGCTCCCTGGAAAATTAATTATTTCTTGTGTTGAAAATGATCCAGGCATGTGTTGGATCTAAATGCAATTTTCAGTTCTGTTGCTGGCAATTATGGATGTGATATGTTGAGCTACAGGACATAAATTCTTGTTTCAGAAGCAGCCCTTAGAGACAACATCACAAACGAGGAGGAAGAGGTTCTGAAGAGAATCAGCTCTGAACAGAATAGTAAAATGGCTATTTGCAGACAGGTGCACACACTTTGTAGCAGACCAAATAAAAGGCATTATAACAGAAAAAAATTACTCCCCAGATTTTAATCTCCTTCTCTGTTGTGAGAGTGTATAAAGCTTTTTTCTCTCTTGGTAAGATGACACTTACCTTGACATGAGGTTCCTCCTAAAGAAAGTCATCCTTTGCTAGCAGCTGCCCCAGAGTGCCATCTGGAGACAAAGCCATAGTAGACAGTAATGACCCTCAGGGCTTAGCCCTCCATGGAGCCTCCTCCAGATGTGTGCCCACTGCTCAGCTGGATGCCTGCGCCTCTGCTTTTGGAACCGTGGGTGAAGGGAGCAGTGAGCCTCAGTAACAACGTTCACATGTGTCAGCCCTTCAAAGGACGTGCTAACTTTGGTGTAGCTCTACTTAAAAGCTTTGAGCAAGTAGACTTGTGGGTCTCCATCCAATAAACATCCTACCAGAGCCAGCTGAATGACAGCATGGATGTCTGGGTGATGTCAAAAAAGCAACAACAACAGAGCCATACATTTCTAGTGGAAGAAGAGGTCTACTTGCTAACTTCACCTGCCAGCGTATTTTCTATTGGGAACAAGGGAAAAGGTGGGGGTTAGTCATTCCAGCATTTCTCACTACTCCTGAAGGTAATTTCTCTGCCTTACTGGCAAAGATTCCTTCATGGTGCAGCTCTGTGGATGCTATGGTATATCTAGGATTTGTCTGTACTGCAGCGGTTAAACAAATAAACCTACTTTTTTGTCTAGTGGGTATGCATGTGCAACTAATTCCTGCCCTTTCTGCAAGCCAAAATGCCTAATTAAAGTGTAGCAACCCCTGTACAGTCGTTGATCTGTCTATGGGAAATGGCCTACACACAACTGCCCACCCACCACCACTAGCACGGGTAGCTTAGTACCATTTTTTGTTCTAACTTCATTTAAAATAACTTGTGTGGATTTAATGTGAACATACATAACTCAAACTGATTCTTGAGTGATGTTTTATTATTAGACAGTGGTAGAAGAGCTCCCATGTGAAGTGAAATATCTTTTTATGACTAAGTGAAGGCAAATTTTTGCAGTGTTTTAGGCCAAAAAAGACATTGTAATTTTCTTTTTTAATTCGGTGCACTAATTCTTAAATCAAACTCCACATCCTCTGAAAGAATTAGTTGTATTTCAGACATGTAAAGTTGCAGCTCACAGGAAGAAAAAGAAACCAGAGAGGCTTTTAGGCTGATGGCTTTTGAGGGGGTTTAGCAGATGCAGAAAATTGAAAGAGATAGCAGAACAATCAATTTCTTAGATGTGCTGAGGGTTTGTAGAATTTTCTGTCTGCATTCAGCTGTCAGGAAGATAGAACTGACATGAGGTCTCATTTTAATGTGAATTTTGATTGACAAGGTTGTTTGTTTTACTTAACTCAGGTGTCATATTTGTGTTTAACAAGGCTTTTGACTATTATGCCAGTAGCATTGTGCTGTATCTCAGAGAAGAACTTAGAAGACTGCAAATATCTGAGGATCACTCAGGGCATACAAAATCCTGTGTTTCTAAAGAGTCTCCCCTTTAAAAGAGAAAGTGGAAATTTGACAAGCTAACTTAATTATGTTTTAGCCCTTGGTTTGATTCGTCTCTTGAAAGAGAGAGAGAAGTGCAGAAACAGTGTGTGAAAGGGCTACATTTTCAGAGTAATATCTGAGGATTTATTGTTACTGTGGCTGTGGTAGAGTAGCATGGTCTTACAAAAGAATAGATGTTCTCTCCCTCAGCAGCCTTAGCCCCTTAGCTGTTTTTAAAACATAACCTGTTCTTATCCTTCCTAAATGTCAAAAGTTGAGAAGCAAATACAGAGCAAGCGTACCCTTTCCTTAGCTGTAACATGGCCAGTACCATGAAACACCACTTGCTCCTGGATACATGCCTGGTGAGGAAGATCTGCCCAGGCCTCAAGAATTTTGTATCCTAAGAGAATTCCTTTCCTCAGGTACTAGAAGTCAGCCAACAATGTCCTGAGCTTTCTGGAAACACTTGTTCTGGCTTCCTCTCCCACGAGCAGCCAGTTGTGACTGTCTCCTATACTGCTGGCCTTTACATTCAACCCACTGTTTTTCAAGAGTGTGCTCATTTCCTTTGTGTAATCTGAATGAAGAATTTGCTACGAGTGTTTGCCACTGTTTTTCAGGTTTTCTCTCCTTTTTGGCAAATGAACAGCTCTGAAAAAAACGCCAAAAAAGAAGTTAATTTAAGGAGAGGTTTAATTTCTTGGATTCAGGTTTTTTATTTCCCTTTGGTGTGTTTATTTGATTTGGCTTTATAACTATTGACTTAACCAAATTGAGCTATCTGCATTCTGATTGACTAAGTTGGAATGACAGAAAGAAGGGATCTGCATGTCTTGAGACCAAAAAATGTTAGCTACTAAGGCTGCATTTCACCTTTCTTGATTTATTTGAACACTTTAATTATTGGAAGTCAAGTTCTTGATTTCTATTTTTTGCAAATGACAGTGGAAAGAAGCTGCTATGGTAACCTGTAGCCTTCATTAAAGGTTCCCAAAATGTGCAGGACATGTAACTGAACTATTTAGATGATTCTTCCAGTGAATTCATCCAGAAATAACATAGACCAATGCCTATAGTACTCATCTTGAATCAGGGAACATGGATTCCTTTACTGATTTTGCCACAGAAAAATGGTGTAGTCTTTATCAGCTTGCAAATTCAGTTTCATCCTCCAGAAGACAGATATTTTGCTACCTTTTTCTCTGAAAACAGAAGATCAGAATGCCTACAGAAGGTAATGTGCTGACAGACAAACAGAGTGTTCCTAGTCTGTTAATGCTAAATCTGAGACACACCAGATAAAATAGGTGTTAGAACTTGACACCTTTCTTTTATTATTATAGGATTCATGCAGGCATTCTCTGCAGGACAAATACATTTGTCACAAAAACCTCTACAAACCTAAAGGAACCAAGTTCTATCTGGTCTTCGGTGTTAAAAACTGAAGTGAGAAATATTTCTAAATTATAACAAATTTTCCTTATCACATAAAGATAATAGTTGTGATTTTTGGGGGGTTTGGTTTGGGTTTTTTTTCTATTTGAAGCTGAACACCATTTCTAGTGAGAAGAAGAAATCCAAGCAGTTCTGAGTTAAATCAGTTCCCTGAACTTTCCAGAATGCCTTCCTGCCTCTTTTTGTCCCCAGAATCCAGGATATTCTGAAAGGGGATCCGGGATATTGTCTTGCAGATTTGGGGAGAAACCATCTCAGCTCCATTATATGCATTTTTAAAAATTACTGTTTCAGTATGTCAGATATTTTTTAAAATTTAACAGCTATATTTTCTGAAGACAGCGTCCTCACTGGAAGCTCTCAAACCTTTGCTAGCTCTGAATGATCCAGCTTACATGTGTTGACATGAGATGAAGGATGATACTGCCAGGGGCTTCAGGAGCCAGATGACATAGAAGATCTTTTTTGCAAGAGGTGTTGGCAGATTTTAGGAACTCTCTAAACACAGAGAAAGAGTCAGGTTTAGAGAGGAAATGCTGTTTATTCTGCGCAGGATGCAAGGTGGAAGTTTTCAACTAATTAAGCACACTAGGGGTGAAAAGCAAAAGAATTTATACACTGAAATTTGCATAAGCCCACCTACCTAATTCATAATTGCCATCCACCTCATGCACAGTCATTTAGCTTGCACAACCTTATGCAATACTTATTACTGTGCCTGCATGGGCCTCTTTGGGGTCTCTGGTGGTCATCTGGGGATGTGAACTTTACTTAGTTCCAAGCAAAGTTCAGCTCAGGCTGGGCAGAACACAAGATTGTGTGCCAAATAAGATATGATCTGCAGCTCTGGAGCCATGTCTTCCCAAACAATTGCCAAGCAGGGCTAAAAACATAAAAGCTTTCTATAAGCATTAAGCAACACCTGCTTAACACACCCGATAGCATCTATTTGCATTCAAAAGAGGGTTAGAGGTGAGAATGATACCATCAGCTTCCATCTACAAGAAAGATCAAAGGAAATGTTGTGGTTTAGAAATGGTACTCCCCAATTCAGTTCTCCCAATGAGACTCTCGCTGCTTGCTCACTCCCCCTCCCTCCCCTCCCCTTTCCTGCTCCAGGGATGGAGTTGAGAGTTGGAGGCATATAAAGGTGACAATCAGGAGTTCAGATAAGCACAATTTACTGGAAGCAGCAATGAAACAAGAAAATGAACAGTAACGGCAACAATGCTAACAACAAAAGGTCTAAGGAAAAGAAACTATTTATACAGAAAGTAAAACACCAGACCATTTTGCCCCCTGCACCATGGGAAATGAGAGAGCCCCTAGCTCCTGCCCCTGGCAAGTGACATGAGGTGATACTGAAAAACAGCAGGGTCTGGCCAGGTTCCCCTCCCGCTCTGTAAAAAATTAACCCTGTCCTGGCCAGAACTAGAACAGGAAGGGATGGAGAATTGCACTTAAAGACATCAGTGGGATGGAGCTGGGCAATGGGTTGTCCCTCCTGCCTTTTCATTACTTTGCAAATTGATAAAGGAAGGAAAGGAAATGAGAGAAAGTGAGATTTTTCAAGCATAGGAAAAGGGTCTTGAAATATGACAACCATGAGTCTAAGTCAGGATTTGGGAATAAGGAGGATTATGAGTGAGAGGAGGTAGTAGAACAGGTTTAGAACCAGATGGCTACAGGAATAATTAATCAGATGAGGCAGAGGCGACTGTGACACAAGGCACCGTAAGCATAGCACTGCTGGTGAGGACAAGTTTGAGAAGTAAGTGGTAAGGATTATGTGGGGAAAAATAAAAAAATCCATATAAAGTCTTTCATCAGAGAGTCTGGTAGTGAATGGTGCCTGGATAGTGGAAGTAAACACACTGTGGACAAGATGAAAAGATGCGAGGAGTCCAAAGCAGGGATAGGGATGAGCTGGATAAGAGCTGTAGGAGGCTGAGGAATGAAGGCTGAGAGTGAGTAGATGAGGACTGGAACAGATTGGAAGTTCTGGGAGAAGGTCAGACAGGTTAGACAGGCAATGAGAAATGCTAAATGCCTGCAAGCAAGTCCTCTTCTATGTTAAATCATGCCACATAAGCCAAATTTTTCCCCCTTCAAAACACCTTTTCCTCTATGTTTCTCAGGTCCAAAGTCCACAACAGAAGTTACGATATATATGTGGGGGAAGAGGGACTGTCTAGCTACTGCTCCAAAACTACTGTCTTACTCATTGGCACAGAGGTTTGTGGAATTTGTGTCTCAAAAGGAAGATTTCTGCAGGCTGTACTGGAAGTTGTGATGAGGGTGGGAAGTCAGCATCTCTGTTGCTGCTCAGAAGAGTCATATTCAGGAAGTTCTGATAACTACATAAATTTCTGTCTCTGAAGTTAGAGTAGACGGAAATAATTTCATAATTTAATTTGGCACGTTCAGATGATAAACATAGATTTTCTTTATCTGCAAATGTCAGCCACCCATTACCTTTAGAAGTACACAGCATATTTCTGCTTTCTAGTCAATGATGGCATTTCAACAACATATTATAACTGTTTAGTTTGTGAGCTAAAATATTTATGAAGAGTAGATAAGTGGCAAAACACATGGCTGTGTTTCCTGAGGAACTCTTGTACCTGTTTTAATTCTTTTCCTTATTTTTAATTACATTTATTTTCTGGATTTTCATGGCAGTTATAAATTCATGTTGTGCCTTTACATCTAATTTACTCTTACTACAAAGAAAGTGCTCTGAAGAAATTGTTTAATGAGTCTAAAGTTTACTGCTTGCCACATGTCCAGCAATCACTCAATGTGTGTCTGTGATTTGCAGATGTTGCTAGAGATAAGCAGTCCTTATGCTGGAAATTTTATTTTTACAGGTGGCAACATCACATCCGTTGACTGTCAATAACGATTTTTCACTTACTGGATTTTTGCTTTCTCATTGTTTTGTGGGTTTTGATCAGATTCTGTCTCTAGCTTAAATTGCCCTAAATTTTAGGAGATTTCAGTTTATATTCATGTGATTTCTTTCTTGCCCTGCATGTTTTCATATGAAACATTAATATAATTTTGTACCTTATTCATTAATTTCAACCCCTACTAGCAAAAGGAGCATTGCAAGATCATTACAGCTCTTCTGTTTGATAATTAGTATTGCTGTTGATTTCTTTTAAACAAAGACATTGGATTGGTAGGTTCTGTCAGTGGTTCTACATATTTAGTATCATTATTTAAACATTTAGTTTTAAAATTAAATTTAAATAAAATTAAAACAGTCAAACCTGTAATGAACCCTTACTGTATAAACTGACACTACATTTGTGTGACACTACAAAAGGACAAAAATAAAAGGAGAGGTGAGAACAGGAAGATAAGAACAAAACCCTAAATCTCATGCAGTAAGAGACAGAAAGCCAAGGAGATAATACAGAGAGAAAGGTATCATTTTATCATAAATGACATTTTCACTGGGCTCAGAAAGAGAGCTGTGAAAAGCAAAGCCCAAGAGACAGGCTGTTCAGTTTAAAACTTCAGGGGTGGGAAAGAGTTTCATAGAGTGATCTTTTTGTAGCTATATACAAATAATTTTTCTCATACACTTGATACTGACAAAAAAGTGGGACATTCAGGAAGTTAGAATGATCTTTTTTTTTTTTTTTTCAATAATGCATAAAGCTGCTCTTGAAAAGCTTGATTTTCTAACTTTACCATAATTGTCTCAAGTGCTGCCATCTTCAGCTCCTTCCCTGCTGCCTTTTATGTTGAGTTAGTGGGATACACTGATAAGTATCATAAAGATAAGCCATGAAGAATTTCCCCTGCTCTTGACTGAAATTCTACAAAAGTCATATCAACACACTCTTCCTGCACCTTTGTGGAGTAGACAGTCTCCAAACATCATATTATCTGTCCTTGGTGTAAATAAATACAGACAATACAGATGAGTTTGTAGAACCTTGTTGCCTTTTATATCTTGCCTGATCTTTCAAAATACTGGGATAGAGGGAAATGAGTAAGAAACTAAGCACCCATTAATCACTCCTGCTAGCTGAAAAATACTTCCTTAGTACATGCAGGAGGCTGGTTCCAGGTAGAGATGCCTCTTTGCTTGTTTAACACTGGTGGTAAAGGCTGGTCCCTTCCTTCTCACGGAAGAATTTGTGAAGTGTGCCAGGCTAATGCATTTAAGGACAAGAATCTGGAAACCTGTATGACCATTAATGTTTAGTGGGCGATTTAGTGCAGGATCAAGGAAACATTAATTGGTGGCTTTTTATGTTGTTTCACTGTCATGAAAATCTATGTAAAAATTATCTTCCTCAGTAACAGAAATCTTATAACTGGAAAAAAATAAGCAAATCTAGATGAAACATAAATTTGCATATTATAATATTTGCAAAGCAAACAGACAAGGTCATGCAATTCTATTTACGATATTTTACCCAAATCCAGTGTACCCACAATAGTTTGTAACTTAGGCAAGAAAAGCCCTTGGAAAGGGCATTGCTGAAAGGCAGAAAATAGAAGCAATAGCTGTAAGAGAACAGAACCACAAATATTGTTATATACCGAGTCTTAGACACCAGTCTTCATTATTTTTGCTTTAATTAAGTTTTAATAGCTTTAATTTTTAAGAAAAAATATTCCAGTGCTGTTTTATTCAGTAATAGTTTCAATGTGTATTACCAAAGAATATCATTGCTAGCTAATAATTTGAATCAAAAAGGCTTTGCTTGTTTCATGAAATGAAGAAAAGTGATGCTCAGATCCTCATGCAGTGTATCCTCCAGGACATTCAATATTGTCCAATTGAAGTTTGTGAGCATCAGATCAACAGCTCACAGGCAGGCAAGGGAAAGGCAGGAAACACTCTTCTTTCAAAACAGTAAAAGTACTCTAACAATGCAGCTGTGGAGAAAGAAGGTTTCAAAGCACACCCAAAGCCCCGAATTTCAGCGGGGAAAAGCTACTGTGAAGAGAGCTTGTGAAAAGGAGAAAATGATCTTGTTATTAAATGTCATTTCTGATAAAGATGGATTCAAAACCTTGCATCTAAATAATCTTGAATTACTTTGGTTCTAGAAATCAAAATCCACCACTTGGAATTCAGCCAGACCAAATGATGAATGTGAACAGCTACATCAATCTTTACTTCTCCAGAACAGGTATGAAGCCTGAGGGAAGAAAATAATTTATATGCATGGAGGAGGAAGGAGGAAAGAATTCATGTAGGCCAAAGACAGCTCACCAATTCTTAAAAAGAAGGTAAAATATTTTTAATTATTTAACTTCCAACATTAGTTTTTGACTCCAGATCATATACTAATGTTTTCTGATTTTAGATATGATACTCTCGATTATTAGAATTCAGAGGATTTTCCTTCCACGAAGTTAATATGCCATCAATTACAGATTGCTAAGCATTCATCGAGCACAAATTAACCATTAAACACTTTGTAGCATTGTAAGGATGCATTACCTTGAAATATATGGTATTTTGGAACATAATAATCTAACATTAAAACAATGTAATCAGGTATGCAAGTTGCCAATAACATATGTGCCTTTTTCCACATCTTAAGCCTTGTCTAGATGTGTTGCCAAGATATCTAATATATGTGTTTAATATTCCCAGTTAGAGAAAAACCTAGAATTCAGATATCTTGTTTTCAGAAGGAGTGCTGACTATCCAGCTACTCTTACCCACCCTCTCCTATTCAGTCCAAACTTTTTACAGAAAAGCATGAGAGATTGAATTGCAGAATTCTTTCAAGGACAATTTTAATTGCCTAGTCTCTGTGGAAGATTGGGATCCTAAACAGAGATAGGTGTTTACTCACAGCCCTGATTTAGTAGCGTAGTCTCTGGAAAGGGCTGGGTTGCTGACATTCTTTTGCTTGCTCTTTGCTGTCCTTGATTCCTAGTGGTATGTCTTCTGATCAGTATGCTGCTTGTTTGGCTTGTCCCTGTGAGCCACTGGTTAGGGTGCTTGGACACTGGGATTTTGCTTCTCAGTGAAGGGCTTAGCACTGAGAATCTGAGTACTGCAGCCCCAGCTGAAATGAACTTACAGGTTATCATGAAATAATCCTTTCCTAACACATCCTTCCTACCCAGAGGGAAGCGGGAACATCTGCCCTATTAGCAGGGTGCCTGAGTATTTTGTGAGGTCCAGCTTCATCATTATGATGTAAAAACTTTCTCTACTGGCTGTGAATCCTCTCCACTCAATCTAAGTAAAACACTGTTAAAATATTTTTCTATTATACTAAGATGGAATTGAATTGGTAGCAACCTCTATGTTAAACCTGATCTTCTATATGATGCAGTAGTGACTGCAACTTGCCACAAGAAAATGGTCATTAGCAAAGGGACAGCTAACCAGTTGAACTGGTCTGTACTGCCTTTGCCTATTAGATATGCTTTAGGTACTGCAGAGTCCTCCGGTCCATAACCGGGATATAAATCTACTCTGTGGGGAGACAGCTAAAAGTAACAGACTGTCTTCATACAACATATGTGTAACACACAGCAGGGAAAAAAGAGAACTTAAAAGATCAGTTTCTATTTAATTGTTAATTATGCATTATGGATAGAAAAAAAAAAAAGGTACTCTACAGGTGAGACCACCCAATCTTGGATAAAGCCTATTGTTTCTTTTTCTACAGCAATTAGGATATAAAACATTCCTTTCAGATATGGCTCCTATGAAATAGGTCTGAAAAGTAAAGTCACAATAGCGGAGGCTAGAACAGCTTAGTATTATATGTTACTATGAATGTGCAGCTGAATTTTCTTCCACACTGGCTTTATTTCCAAGGGAAATTAGGCTGTGGGTTGGCATTGTATCTGTCTCGGTATCTGCCAGTCTGTCATTCTGTATCTCCTTGAGGCCACCAGATACTTTAAACCAAATTTCTGGACAGAGGTGTAGAGGGGTTAGTAATAGTAATTCCTCCAAGCTGCAAGAAAATAGGCTGCTGAGAAGAGGAGAAAGAGTCAAATTGGCATAATACTGTTGGGATCCCCACAAAGTGAGATCAATTATGTTACTAGAAACAAAAGATTCCCCTGGAGAGAGACACTATGGACACTCCAGTCACAGGGAAGCTTCAAGAAGAATTTGCACTTTATCAGACATTAATTAATCCAAGCAACACTCATATAAAACCAGACTTAAGGATTTTTACTCTTAGAATGATCCACTTAGTTGTTGAACAGTCACTCTAACAACAAATCAATGAGAGAGAGCTGTTTATCCCATGGTATGTTTCTATTCTATTTGCCACATGCAGTGGAAGGTAAGTGTTAGGAATTGTTTTTCTCTGTGTGGTTGGATTGGCTTCCATCCTTATATTTAACTGGCTTTTTTTCTTTTGTATAGGCAAACTGTTTCTCTGTAAACAACAGGAGATATACACTGATCTACAGAAAAGGTTTTGCAAGCAGAACTGACCAGAAGATGCCTTTAAAATATTTGTAAGAATCCAGCAGAAAGATTAAGTCACGTCCATGTGAGAAATAAATATATAGCATAGTCTGAAAAAACCCCAAAATTACATTTGAAATGAAATTCTATATCTTCCATGTGACTTTTCATAAAAACCACTGGTTCTTGTAAGTTCTGGCCTAAACAAAAGTAACAATATTTATTAAATAGCATTTCAGTGACAAATTTCAAACCAGCCTTTTCCAGACAGGTGAGAATTCCTGAGATAAATCTGTCGCAGGACATTTAAGCAATGGTTCAGAGAAACTATTCCTGATGTCAATAAACTTACCTGATTTCATAATTTTTCACAGGAACTTAATGTAGCCACCTGCATCTACTTCATAGTCAAATCCACTCTAAAGAAATGTCAAGATGGAAAGATACAATGAAAAAACTGCTGATCTTTTTTAGGAAAGTATGAAGTTTTTATGTTCCTTATTGTGGGAGCACTTCTGATGGGTTTTTGTGTGGTCCAGCTCTCCTCTGTGTGTTTTACCGCACAGTCTGGTATGTGGGCTTTAAGCACGCAGTTTGATAGAATTTATGTATTTCTTTTAAATGAAAGATCTTTAGAAATGCATGCTTGTCTCTCAGACTATTAAAGATGTGAGAGAATATTTGCAAAGACTGTCCTATGTCAGTAAAAATATACATAGATAGAACAAGGTATACTAGTAATGACAGATCTTTAGTTTCTCCTTCACCCTTCTCTCTTTCCATTTTATGCAATAAGTCTCTAAATGAGATTTTTCCTTCACTTCTATTAGCTTGTGGTTAACAAATAGCAGAGTGTTAATGCAGTACTAAAAGGTGAATTTTCTGAGTTTCAAAAAAAAAATTTCACTTCCCTATATTCTTTTCAGAACTCAAAAGAAATAATCTCCTGTTAAAGAAATACTTTCATGTCCTCCTGTGTATTGCTCAGTTCTTTTGTCATGCTATGTGTATCACTGTTGCCCTGGTTTTTGTAAGCCTTCTGTTTTTAACCTTGGAGTCAGATTCTTTTCACACAGATTTATGTAAATAATAGCCAGTGTTTACTTAACGGTATTTTCTGTTTTTCATTCCTTTTGTGATATGACAACTTTAATAAGCACCTTTCTTCTCCAGTGGGATGGAGGAGGAAGTCACATGCTCTCGAATCCCTTGTGGAGTTGGGACGTGTATAAGAATGAGATAATGTAAATAAAAGCATTCCATTTCCTCCTTTCTGCTGAACCTGGCAGGTGTAAGAGCGTCTTTATTGTGTCTCCCCGGACACATATCACGACTTTGCTAAAAGAAGTAGAAGATAAGTTATCTGTTGGCCAGGAAATCATACAATGGAAGTGCTCCCAGAAGAAAGCAGAGTTCTGTGAAATGTCTGACACAAGTCTAAAGGCAAACCTTTGTGCAGTGGAATAAGATCTATAAAACTGGAGGTTTTGATCCGTATTTTCCATTCTTGGAATTCTGGTTTTGCTTTTAGAATTAATGAACCCTGGATTCATTTGTTCAGATGTTAAGTTTGCCCTTGACTTTGTTTGTTAGATCTTTGTCCATGCCTGTAGGAAGATTTTTAAACGCACATTACTGATGTAAACTGGAGTGAGATGAAGGCCAAATGTACATCTCATCAAGCAGAATAGGTCTTGTTTTGAATGCATTCCTGTGAGTACTGCATAGCCTTTGACACAACAGCTTTGCTCTATTTTGAAGTCAATTTCTGTGCTATGTGCTCAGGCTTCCAAAGGGAATTGCCAGCGAGGACCCAAGACACTGTGTTTACTGATGACTGCTCTTTGCTACCTAGTGCAGCCCAGGGATTGAGTGAAATAAGGCATTGCATTACCAGGAGATTTGGGGGTTACAAGCTTGTCGCTTGAAAGACAGCACACGGAAGTCTGGAAAGGTCTTCAGAAGGGTGCCCTGACAGATTTGGCAGTAGAGATCTGTGAAAGCAGAAGACAGGTTTGGGTTTTTTTGCGGATGGTGATACTTTCCTCATCAGTTATATCCTCCTTGCCACTAATTAAGAAGTGAAAGCTAACAGTGACTGTAATATAGTATTTGGGGGAAACTCAGAAGTTTTATGTTCTGGCTGTAAGCCATAACACACTTAAATAGTGTCTCTCTTGAAACACTCAACTTCTAACAACGCAGAGTGTAGCAGTATTTCAGTTCCTGTACTTGTTTTTCGCCATTCTTTATTTTGTGAAACCTGTTTACCAGCAATGTTTCTCATCACTTTTTCATTGCTCTTCATTTGGTTACAGAGAAGAACGTTTAGCTCAAATAAGAAGCAGGGGCCAGCAGAGTAGGGAGATAGAGGGCAGTTTTATGTGGTGCCTGTTTTCTGAATAGCACTGTGTGATGCAGTTGCATGTACTCAGGCACCTGCACCCAGGGAAAATGACTTTGTAATTTTTTTTCCAGGTTTTCACTCCTTTTTTAGATTCTTTGCCTTATTTTTGCCCCTGGTTTATTTTGATCACTATTTAATTAGTACTTCATTACTTATTACAAATGTCCACATTCTAAAATTAGGATGGCTTCACCTAACCAAATTTATCTGGAATATCACATTAAGTGTAAAGCAAGATCAGCAAATTTTACCTCAATAATAGGGCACCTGTGCCCATCTGTATTGAAGAAAATTCATGTCATGTGTGTATATTGTCTTTGTTCATAGCAATATATAATATTCTATCAAATTTGACATATAGTCTCTGCATAAGACATTTAAATAAATCTGCCAAAACACAAAAGGGTCCTATTATTTTTAAATCACAGTATTATTCCTTTTGCACATTTATCTCACTCTATCATTGCTGCAAATAAAATGGGTTCCTATGCTCATCATACTTTATGACTTAATATTCATTTGCTTAGGTTTGGACTACTGTAAAAACACTTCATAGTTTACCTCTTCTCATATACTTTCCTAACAATCAGAAATAATGCAAAGAATTTTCCCAAAGGCTGACAAAATTTAGCAGAATTTGCAGCTCATTTTGCATGTCTTTAATTTTCCTTCCTAATGAAAAATATTCTGTTTTCTTGTCAAGTTTTAAAGTTAACACAAATGAAGTACACAATGTTCCCCACTGATCTGCTGGTCAGTGTCATTCTCTGAATAACAAATCTTACCAGTGCCAATGGTACTCTTATGATGTATTACACTAGCATACTCATATGAATACATTCATCCAGAACACTACCCATCACCCAAGGAAGTCAGAATATCCACAGATTTGTGGTGACAAATGATGTACTTGGCAAGAGCAGGGCTCACCTGAGATGCACTAGGAATAAAGACAAAATGCTCATTATCAAATCATTTGTTCTCATTTATATGAAAGAGAATCCCACTTGACTTTTGCAAACAAAAGCAGAATTTCATCTTAGGGAAGTGATCCTATTTCACAGTTACAAACATCCTTTTTTCTTTCTGCAATCTTGTGTCAATGTTTATTCCCTGTGGCTTAATATGAATGGACTTATTTAATTTTCCTTGCCCCACATTTTGCCAAAGATATTTTGTCCTAGCTGTATGTTAGCATATATTGCACTTGTATGGGCTTTGCTCCATCCTGGAAATGTGAATCATAAAATTATTTCAGAACATGGGTTTAAATAGTGATTTATCCTGAATACAAAGCATATGAATTAATCTTTCATTCTTTAAATTGAAACCTCTGCCTCAGTACTCCTGTGTGGTTCTAGACAAAGACTCCAGTGGTGCTGTTTCTATATCTATACTACAGTCAGTCCTATTTCACTTAAACCAGAAAAGTCTTATTCCTACTATTTATTCTGTAACAAATAACTGAGCATTTATCTGTCATTAACCTTGAACTGTTTAACACCAGTATTTATATTGATACAGACATGATAGAATATAGATAAATAATAAGCTGAAAAATATGTTGGAGAAAGAAGATAGATAAGAGACAAGTTTGCATTGAACTACTACTATTCTCTGAACAACTAGTTTAAATGTGGCTGGTTTGTCTACTCTATGCTGCAGTGATCACTCTGTCCTAAACCCTTAGGAGAAAGCATGTGGAATAAATATCACCAGCTTGATTCTTTTCTTAAGGTATACAAAGTAAGACCTATTCCAGTATATATATATTTACAATCATGTTTAAATTGTCCACCTGTGTTTTATTTCAGTAATACTCCCTCTTTGCCAGCTTTAGAGTTGATAAAAAATGAGAGCAGGGCCAGATTTCATTTACTGTTAAAGCAAAAGTAAGTTTCTCACTTTTTTGTGCAGCCAACTCTTTTGTCAATGAAGTTATGGAAATCTTGCAGGAAAATTAGCTAGAAATATCTCTGGTTTTATTTCAAAACGGATCAAAATTCTCCATGTTTGTGACTTACTTAACAAACAATGGGATGATGGAAATATGTAGATAGGAGCTCTGAATATTGTTGTGTTGTGGAAAAAATATAGAGGAAGCAGACCAAGATGAAAATAGCGTACAATACTAGAGGGATATTGCATGTAAATATGTACAGTGCATTAAACCATTGTCTTATAACTTTGTTCTTCAAGGGAAAGAAATGTTAAAAAAAGTGCATAGTGAAGGCTCATTAAGCTTGAAAAGACACTGCAGGGATTTTTGAGTATTTCAATTATTTTCAGTAGAAAACATATTTTATTTTATACACTGTTCAAGATGACAGTAGCTAGGGTAATCTAGTGCCTGAAAGGAGTTGAACTCCAGATCAAGTTTCTGGTTTGGGGTTTGCATTGTGAGGGCCTTGGACTGATTATCAAAACCCCAGATATGAAGCTTCTACTGACTTCTGTTTAAGGAAATTAGGTACCAGCCATTCAGTGAAGCTCTTATGGGAGCAAGCTTTGAGCAGGTGATGTGGGAATGGCTGGGGAGAATCTCCATGCTGGTCAGGGTGAGATCCTGTTTGGCTCAGCAAGGAAGCCTTTTTGTGTGACTCCTGGCTTGCAAACTCCTCAGAGCTGTATTGTGAAATCCAGCCTCAGCTGTCCCATTTTAAAAGGCTCATTTTCAGCTCAGTCATCTCTCCAGCGATGGCATGGTTAGCAAGGTAAGTGTGCTGTAATCTGATACAGCACTAAATAATATGCCTCAAACATGATTTAGTATGAAATTCAGTGGCTCCGTCCAAAACACCTAACCTGCTCCATGCTTAAGATCATCAATCAATGTTTTAAAGTTCACCATTTTCATCTGTCTCACATTTTAGATATGAGCTTTATCTCCAGGAAATAACACTAGAAACCATTCTTCTCCCGTTTCCTCCAGCCCAACCTTGTAAAGGAACTCAGGAAAACAAAAAGGGAGGAGAATTCATAACCCCAGTAGAATTAAATGAATCAGGAAACTTATGCCTTTATTTTTCTGTTTCAGTTTGTGTCTATTCTCGACATTACCTGCTATCTAAGTTTGAAAGACAGGTGTCTGCTTAAGGAAGGCAGCAGCCTCCCTTGGAATCGGAGAATGCAACTCCCCTCCCTCCAAATTTATAATTTTGAAATTAAGGGGCTTTCAGGCAAAGATATGGGGGATAGGAATAACAGTTCTTCTACTAAAAAATATATATAAATGTATATATATATAAAACAAAACAATAATACAAANTATGGCACCTACATATGCTGAGAAGGCTGAGGTCAGAGGAGCAGTAGCCCTGCAGCCCACGAACATCCACAGTGGAACAGATACCCACATGCAGCCCATGGAGGACCCCACACTGGAGCAGATGGATGTGCCCAAAGGAGGCTGTGACCCTTGTGCTGTACCAGGCTCCTGGAAGGTTGTGTGGTCCCATGTAGAGGAGCCCATGCTGGAGCAGGTTTGCTGACAGGACTTGTGGCCCTGTGGGGGACCCACACTGGAACCGTCTGGTCCTGAAGGACTGAACCACATCAAAAGTTCCTAGCTGTAGCAGTTTGTGAAGAACTGTAGTCCATGGGAAGGACTCACACTGGAGAAATTCATGGAGGACTGCCTCCTGTGGGAGGGAGCCCATGCTGGCTAAGAGGAAGAGTGTGAGGAGTCCTCCCCCTGTGGAGGAAGCAGCAGCAGAGATGTTATGGACGATTTAATATTACAAACCATTTGCTGTGATTCAAAGTTATTGGGGTTTGGGATGGTGCATGGGAGGGGGTAAATTGGGAGCCCATCGCTTGGGTGACAGAGTGACTGGACCTCGAGGCTCAGCGAAGGAAGCTTCCAGAGTTGCCCGCCCTGTGCCAGCGTACCGAGGACAACCAGGGGGACATCCTGCCCGAGAACGATTGGTCAGGAAGGACTCTCGTTATGGACAAATCAGGGGGCCACATGGGGCTCAGGTTCATCCTGGGCACCGTGGGCAGCTGCTTACTGTAATAAACTTATGACCTAATTTTTGGGGTTCTGGAGTTGTTTATGACAGAGACAATGTGTGATGAACTGGCCATAACCCCATTCCTATCCTCCTGTTCGTCTGGGTGGGGAGGAAGTAGAGAACATGAAAATACAGTCAAGTCTGGGAAGAAGGGAGGGGTGGGAGAAAAGTGTTTTTAAGATTTGGTTTTATCTCTCATTATCCTACTCTGATTTCATTGGCAATAAATTAAACTAATTCCCCCAAGTCAAGTTTTTTCTACCTCTGAAAGTGACTGGTGAGGCATCTCTCCCTACACTTATAAGGGAGAGAGTTTATGAGCCTTTCATTACATTTCCTCTCCCCTGCCCACCTGAGGAGGAGGGTGATAGAGCAGCTTTGGAGAGCACCTGGAATCCAGACAGGGTCAACCCACTGTATTTCCTTTGCTAGCTTGTCCCCACTGGCAAAACAAATATTTTCTGCAATGCAGTTCTTTTTAGGATTTGCTCACTATCACTGCTGAAAAGTGCTGTGTTGTTCAGGAGAGCCCAGGCTGCTTGATTAGTTAGGATAACCAATAGCTACAATTATACATTAAGTGCTAATAAGCCTAACTGTAGATCTCTGCTTAAGCACTGCTGTCAGCTGGCACCTTTCAGAAGCATTTCAGAACTTAAATGGCAAGGCAGATATTTCACTTTCAGATTAAAAGAATGACAAAATTGCTGATGTTGGAAGGGACTTCTGGAGATGGCCTGGATTAACCCCATTGCTCAAACTAGGGCCAGCTAGAGCCAACTGGACTCTTCTTCAGTTCAACTCACCTGTCACTAATCATTCTAATGCAAACTTGTGAATTGGGGACTAGACATGGTTTTCAATTAACATAACTGTGTGATGTTTATCCTCTTTTTACAATTGTTGATATAAAATAACTTGTTTGGAAAGTGTTGCCTTCATGGAAATTAACACAGAACATAGCACATCTGAATCATCATTTCTGTGATGTTAGTCTGAATGTAGCAAATTCTAGTTCTCATTTGTGAAAAGGGCTTGTATAGCCCAATTATCCCAGTAAATTCTGTGCAATTGCACAGAGATCCTGTCATTGTAACTTGTATGTATATCCTAGTTCTCTTGAGAAGCAAGCCAACCATACAAGAAGCTGAAAAGTTCTCAAGACCTTTGTTTGAGGATGCAATGGAACAATAAACATTTTTGGCATAGGAGACAGTAATGAAGTGCAGCTGGAAAGAGAAAGTAAACCGGAAAAATAAAATTCTTTCAGCTCTTAGGGCTGAGTATTCTGAGTAAAGAATACAGACTTAAAGATCAGAAGCAAAAAAGGTACAAAAAAATCCACCTGCAAATGCATACACGTGGTCATACATGCACTCCAAAAAGGAGTATTCAGAAAATCTAATTTTAGAAATAGAAATTAGGCTGTAGAATTACCCAACTCTCCTAAGGAACCATTGCTCTTAACTCAGACTCAGCAGGAGTGCCTTATTTAACCTACAGAAAATGTCAGGTAATTTCAGTTACCTTGGCTTTCGGTTACAAAGAACCTGACCAATTTAGAGTATTTTAAATTTGCTAAGGCATGCAGATGAAAAGTCTTTACACATTGGCTGATATACGGTAACTTTTTACTTTGTATTTGTTTGTGTGGCTAATACTTTTGAGTCAGACTTCACTAATTTTCTCTGGTTTTCCCAATATACCTTTTTTATTTTTAATGGGAATCAAGAAAGATTTGTAATACAACAGTTCAGATTTTCAGTGTCTTTTTTACAGCTTTTGATGCCATTTTTACATAAATACATCCATAATCTGCTTATATAAACAGGACATTTATGACCTGCGTGAAGAGAAACAGCTATAAAATTTCTTGGCTTACACACAGATTAGATCATTTAGCTTGTAATAAAAGGGAAATATTTTCTACATTATGGTTGATGTTTTCTGTTTGATGGAAAATTGTGTCTTTCATTTAGATTTTAAATGAACAGTGTATGTTAAAACTCTCTCTGACAATTATCCTCTTATATCCTCTTATATCTACCTACTAGAGGTACACTAACAAAACGACACTGAATTTAGTATATAACCCTCTAATACTGTGTACCAAAGAAAGGGCTCTTTTGCCAGCTGTCATAACAAGGGATTGCAAAATGGCAGCCAGTTAAGGTAATGAAGATCTTTGCCTCCCAGGTGTTTATATATTTCCTATCACATTTGAACAATGTCAACTGAACACCGGATGCTACTGCAAAACTAATCATTACTGCTGCAGTTATCCATGCTTAGCTGGCACCTAAACTGCTGGGGCAAAACAGCTCATCACTGGTCCAGCAGCTGGTCCAGCAGCAAGGAATTAGCAACCAGCCCCTCCTGCTGCTCTCCAGCTCTGCAGGAGCGTGCCTGCTTGCTGGCTGCTCCCTCATGCTGCTCCCAGCAGTGCACAGGTGGGTGTGCAGCCAGCATGGAGCTGGGCACATAAGAAAGCCTGGTGACGTTAAGGTTTGGAATGCTGTAAGTGAGGCTGTCCCTAGCAATCTGCTTCCCCACAGTCATTGCCTGAAGTGCTGATTTCTGTAGCTGCCGATGCTGAGGTTTGATGGGCTGTGTTCGGTAAGCAACAGGAGCCAGGGGCATAGGGAGGCATTTTCCCATGCCCCTGGGGGTTAGCCCAGAAACCCGAAGCACTAGTTCAGTTTCTCTGAAGAAAACTGTTGAATTTAGCAGCTCTGGATCCAGACTCTAATTCACGACACTCTATTTAGTATCTGCTGGAGCTATGGCGGGAGTCTGGGGGAGGCAGAAGGGGCAGTGGCCGCACCAGCTATTCCGAGTTAATATACCTGTGGTCAGGAGTGAGCACTACTGCATACAGCAGCATCAAACAAAGTGCTGCAACGCTTCCAACCTACCAAATACAACATCTGATTTGCTTTGCTTTTTAGGAGAAACTTGTAATTGCTAGTTATAAGGTAGTGAAAGTCATGTTATCTTGAAACTAACTTCAATAAAAATTTTTTCTGATCCAGCTATCGATCCTCCTTTGGCATCACCCTATGCAATGACTCATTCATACTTCCGCCAGCATTACACAGCAGTGTGTCTCAGGCAGTGCTGAAATGTCCTTCTCTCTGAAAGCAGCATCTTGCTTTCCCACCTGAGCTGTTGTTCATCCACCCACAAAACACATAATCAGCAGGTTTCTGCTGTTCAGATCATACAAGATGTTTTGGGTAAAATTACAGGCTCAGACATATGTCCTTTATCGCTATCGTATATAAAGGCCAGTGGCTTCCACCTATGAATTTAAAGCAGCTTGAATTGCATATTTATTCAACTGAGGAAAATATAGACTGGCTCATTTTTTTAATGTCTAGCTAATGTACCTACTCTAATAGTACCCAGTGATGTGTTTTTAATGCTGGCATCTGCTTGTACCAAGAAAAAACTTAGCAAGCACATAAAAAACCCACATCAGGTTCTGCCCAAATTACTTCTGTAAGCTGTACCATATGGTCAAAGATAAAATCTAATATTGGAAATACCAGTTGTTTAATTGCTAGCTCTAATACACTGGGGAAAATAAGATATTTACTCTGAAGGATTCATAATTTGACTTCATCTCTTCTGGTTTTATTGCACGAATGTCAGTGCTGCCTTTTCTGATCATTCAGCTACTCATTAGCTCCTTGGCAGATGTAATGTTCCTGCTCTCTTGCAGTTAAATTTTAACAATCAGACTTTATCTATCACAGCCCTCAAGCAATTAATGGTATCAGAAGGAAAAGTGACTTGTCAGATAGCTGAACCAGCCTCACAGCTGAGCATTCTAAGTAATTTCTCCAGTAAAAATGATTTTATAAGGATTTTTGGATCCTTCCTGAGCCGCGTGAAGATTTTATATTCCCAAATCTACTTTACTAAACAAAACTACCTGAAAGTTTAGTCAAGTCTATTTCAAAAAACTAAGAACTGCATAGTGGTTGATGACTTTTTATTCTCAATATTAAATAATCCCATTGAATGAACAAAGGATGTTCCTATTTTATATATATGTGAAGATAAAATATGGTGATTATATATTATATACATAATGTATGACATTTTGCAAAACACAACTATTTTAACACATCTTAGCTCCTGAAGAGATCATATATGACTAAGGTGCTCTTTAAATTCCACACGAATTTTAGCCACAAAAAAAGATTATCTATTTTAGATCCCTGTGAAAGCATATCAGTTTGTAGATAGATTTGCATAGCCTTGTAAAGAAACGAAGGAGAAATGTTCCCTCACATACATAGGTATCACACTAGATTTTCCTGAGATTTTTTTAACTGTGATCTTTTTTCTCCTTAGTTTGAGCATGTTATGTAAGACAAAAATTTACATATGGAATCTACTGCAAACTGGCATCACTATTACCATTTTTTCTTAGCAAGTCACTCAGACTGGTCCATTCAGAAAGTACTAGAGCTCTCATTATAACAACTATCTCTATTTTTGTCTTGATCTGGTTTAAATTCAATAAAAACCTATTCTTAAAAACGGATTTGCTATCACTCTAGACTAGTAGTTTTAATATCAATTTATTGATTTCAAAAAAAGACTTATGAATTATTGGATCTGGTCCAGTAGAAAGGTTGATTAAATATACTTATTCAGAGTCTGAGATTTAGGGTTCTACGTTTTTTTTATTTTTTAATTTTTATTTCTAAGGCAATCAGGATGATAATCATCTACTCCTCTGAGAACAAGAAGAAAAATGTCCAAAACTAGTTCATGCCTACTGAGGAGCTTTCTTTGAAACCCTGTTTGCTAATGATTAAAAATAAGTAGCAGGTAGCTGTTTAGAGAGGTAATCTGCTTTTCAATCTGTGTCAGGGGGTACCCAGTAGCAACTTTATTCAAATGATCTTTTCAAAGCGGGGATGTCAGTGTTTCCAAGTGTTTCCCTTGAGCTACATGGAAGAGATGAGAATTGGAAAAGGCAATACTTTGAGCTACATTTTTTAGGAACATTACCCGTATATTTGTGTCAGTACAGCTCTGTGTTGATGCTAATAAGCAGGAGATGTGAACAGCTGAATTTCTCTGAGATGGCAGTAAATGAAATAAAAATAGCTTGAGAAATGCTTATGTAAAATATCAGAGTTCCTAATGTCCTCTGATGGCTCTGTGTAGCCAGAACCGACAGCAAGTTACCAGACACAATTTTGCAGTGATTTGGATTAGGCCTGCTGGGGGCAGGGGAAACCAAGAGTTTGTATCCTTATATATGTACATACATACATTACTGGCACATGTACTGCCACAACTTCACTCCGCTACAACCTGAAATGTTTAGTGACAAGTTATAAAATTTGTAAACTTTTTTTCAAACTCCCCACTACTAAAATGTCTTACTCATGAGTAAAAAATATTTTCTTTGGCTGTATTGCAGTATTGGTTTTAGTCAAGTCACAGTCCTTTGCTCCATCTTTATGCGACTTTTAGGAAATTTCAGTGCATCTTTTTACCAAAGTTTTTTCTTTTTTCTGGAAGCAGACTAGGAAAGTTTTTATTTATTTTTTTAACCCTAATTTGTGTGAACGAACATCTAATTCTGCTTGCTTGCCGGGACAAATCCCAAGTACTAGCTATTTCCAGCTGTTTCAGCCTTAGCCACACTATCAAGCTCCAGGAACAGTGAGTCTCGTAAGCTGTTTGGGGATCCAGAAGGAGTGGGAGGGCAGGCATCCTGAGTCTGGCTGGTGGTTTGCCCCATTTAATGGAGAGGTCAGACAATCCTAATGGTTGGTCCCAGTTATTCCTTTTGGTTACTGCTGTGCATCAGATTCTTGTCTCTCTCATTTCTGCACCTCTCATCTGCAGCTTTGTTTGAGTCTTCTCCAGAGTCTTTGTTCCTGACATTGGTTAAAGCTCCTCACTCCATTTGCTGTCTAAATTATGATTCCTTTACTCCTGGCAGAGCCTGATGGTGACTGTCTTGTCCAGTGCCATTCAGCTCTCACTCCCTGTCTTACTCACGCTTCAGCTTTCTGGCCTTCACCCAGTCTCTTGCAGTGCTGCTGTTTAGCTCTTCAGCTTAGTGCCATCCCCATTTGACCAGTTTCCTGAACCTCAGTTCACTCCTGACCATATTTGACACATAACAATGCTCAGCAGCTTGGCTCAGTGCTCTTCTTGTCTAGCAGATTCAGATCGTGTTTCAGATGACACCTTGCCTCCCCATTCCAGCTTGGCTCTATAGGTCTAGCTGCTAATACCCTTTGGGGAACCTTACAAAAAGTTTAATTCATTCCTTCGCTGGAGATGATTATTTTTATAACCAAAATTTGTCTTGGATTTAGGAATTATGAAGTATTTTTCTTTCTTTTCAGATTTTTAGATTTCTAAAATAACTAGCAGACATGAATCACTGACTGATGGGTCTTTAATGGCCCATTGTGGCAGTGAATAATTGGTACTTGTATAGAGCTACAGAAAATTGTATCCCAAATGGTTGTCTCATTGAAAAGAGACAGCTGGTACCCAGATCAGCTATCCTGACTTTTATAGGATGGAGACTGCAGGATTAAAAGTGTCTTGTTTTAGCAGCAATCAGTTAAAAGTTCCAGGGAGATTTCTCTACTGAGTATATCCAGATATTTGACATAAATGGTGACTCTGTACATATTAGTTGTCAAATGAAGATCAGCATTGCAGTCATATCAGGATGGAAGAAAGAAAGTCATCGATGACATTTCTAGCATAAGCAACTGCTTATTAGGATTAAATTTTCTATATAAATAAATATATTTTCTATCTTGGTAATATCGTCTCTTGAGTTCAGAATTGGCTTACAAGACTACACTAAATCCTCTCACAAAAACATTTTGAAAAGAAACCCTAAGAACTGACCTTTTAACAACATAAATGCATGGTCACTGACACAATGTTAGTCAGATTATAACACATCCCCTCCACAAGGGAAAAAAAGCGGCTTAACTTCACCTTTAAGCAAAACAACATGGCCATCAGTTCATCCCACTGAGTTGAGGCCCAGCTGGAGTCTGCTTGTGGGCTGTGGATGAATTTTCTACTGAATGAGAAAAGAAATCTTCTGATTAATACGTTAATTTGAGAAATATAATAAGATATATTAGTATAGTCTTGATCTGTTGATCAGGTGTAGCTATGGGAATATGATAATCATATTTTGTTCCTCAGTAAAACATCTATAAAAGCAATACTTAGATCAAGAATAGATGTCCCCCTCAACTCATCCTGGCAAAGAAGAATCTGAATTAGTGGAGTTTTCTGGTGTCTGTAGGTAACTTTAGTAGCTCATATACCTTGAGAACTGTCCCACAGAAAAATTTTCGCAACCCTCACCA
>VYXC01001190.1:684952-729986 GCA_013397175.1 Platysteira castanea
CCAACCCTCTTTGTATTTAACTATATATCCTTGGCATTTATTTGGCAAAAATTTTTTCATCTTAGAAAATAAATACTACACTAGTTTATTTTTTAACATTGAAAAATTTGTCCCAGCGTACAATGCTGTAGATTAGATCATAAAACTGAAGAAAAAAACCAGTCAAATAATTTAAAGACCTGATTAGATTCCTAAAAATGGGAAAACTCGTGTGGCTTGCAACATTTACAGATGAAAAATAAACTAATAGAATAACTAAGGTGACTCTTATTGGGATTTGGTAATGTATGTAACATCTGGGACTACAAACTGATTCTTGTCAGTTATTCATGTGCTGCAAGGTAGATACACACATTCATATACAATTTAATCAAGCTATTACAGCTTTTCAGTAAGAGAGTTATTTTGAAGGAATGAAAAAGCTTTGATGTTTTAATGAAAAGAGTATTGTTTTGAAATAGCCTTCCCTGACGATCTAGCAAACAAAATTAACATCAAACATACATCTGTGGCAAGCATTTTTTTGCCCCATAATGTATATAGCTATAAGCACATAGATTCACAGCATTTTAAAATTTCAATTTAAAATGCAAACTTGGAATTCGAGACTGTGGGAAAGAGCATTTGATAACCATGATGCTCATGGGGAACCCTTGTTCAGACTGACAAGAGATTTTCGAGTGTGCAAAGAAAGTCAGTCATTCTACAGTCTGAAAGCCAACTAAATAACTTGTGTTAATCTTTATGCCTTAGGAAAGTTTCTAATGGGGGTTTTAAGTGACCTTATAACTTTCATGAAGGTTTCATGATTACTGCTAACACCAGATAAGCATTAGATACTGAGGCCATGACTTCACAGACCTTAACTCTGCATCTTTGCACAGTCATATCAGCCATCCAAGCTGCATACATCAGTGAGCCCTTGTAAAAAGAAGTTTGTAGAGGTTTTATACCACATTTATGATGTGTGTAGAAAAAAGATGTGTTCTTTATTGCACTGTAGTGTTCCTTAATCTACTGTGGATCTTCTTGGTAAAATGGTATTTTGACAAAAAGTTTTGAGCATACTTTAAATACCAAATTATGTTTATCTTTTATGGATACTGTGTATAGGGTAGTTGCAGCATTTTTCCTGCCATTCTATTGGTTTGGGTACTGTAAGTCAGTGAACCACTATCAGAACTAGCCTCTCAGCTTTGGGTTAGGACTGGAGACAGTGGCTGACACACCTTTGCTTTAGTTGGAGCTGTGCCCGTGAAAAGATTTCCACTAGATAAAATCACAAAAGTTAATCTGTTCCCCCTTGCAGTAGCAGCCAGGTCTGTTCCAAAAATAACTAGCCATTTTCTGTATCACAGGCTAAAGCTCAACTGCAAAAATAGAAAGTAACTGACTTTTACCATGGAATATTTATAACAAAAATGTCCAATCAAAGAAAGCATTTGGCAGAGTTAAAGGCATGTGAGGAAAGATAAATTTAACACATAAAACGCAATATTATAAGGAATTATGGAAGAACGCCAACATTGCTCTCTTACACATGTGCCCAGTTTTTCCTATTTGCTCAATGTCATTTTGGATATTGGCTTATGCAACAATTTTGTCTTGTCTTTTCATGTTTTTTACTCTCCACAGTCTTTAAAGGAGGGCACACAGTCTTGTATAGCTACTTTTCTCTTGTTCCACTCCAATCATTTCAAATCCCACTATATTTTTTTCAAGACCTTGACTGTGACAAACTAGACCATAAAGGTGGACCTGCAGAAAGAATAAAATCATGCTGCACTGGTCCTCCTGCTCTGTTCAGCAGAGAGAAGCACAAGATCTGCGGAGTTCATCCTGAACACACCTTACAGTTGAAAAAATGAGAATCCTGTCAGGCAAAATTGTTTCAAATGACTGAAGAATTGTCACTAGCATAGCTAGCAAACAACAAATCATAATACATGCTGCTTTTCCATTATAATCTTTGTTTTAAGTTTAGTTCTAAACCCAAGGACTTTGGAATAATCATTCCAGTGGAATTTATAGACTGCGAGACATTGCGTTTCTGAGGCATTCACTCTATAGATTTAATCCTCTTGCATTAAAGAAGAATTTTTTTACTTTGGGGAAAAAAAAATTAATTGGAAATAAGAATTTTCTCTCTTTTTTTTTTAATTGAACAAAATGAGAGCTGTTTCTACAAGCAGTAGTAGCTCTAAACAGCTTTAAAATGAAACAAGAGAATACTAAGTAAAGAAATACATAAAAAGAGGCAGAACGCAATTTCCCACTAGCACCACCTTCTGTGGAGTTAACCAGAGGGTGGCTGTGGGAAATATATGGTGTCCCCAGGCTCCTCTGCGTGCTTTTTTTCCTCACATTATCCATTTCCCATGTCACTAAATATATATACTCCTTATTCAGTACACCATATACCTTCATGGAATGTGTGGAGGCAAACCTGATTTGGTTACGCACTCTGACAGTCACTAAAGCAAACAATTGCCATAATCACAAATCAGTTGCAAGTGGAGGGAGTCTTGCTGCAATCCAGGCTTACTTTTAAAATATGTCTAGGAGATATTAAAATCAAGGAATCCATCAAGATACTGATTTTACCTCCTACTGTAATTTTCCCATAATCAATCCTTCAGTGATCTAGAGGTGATAAATACCTGTTTCTATTTCTTCTAACACAGGCGTTAGCTACCTTCTCACCTCTTGTAAACATCCCCCTCTGCTTCACAGCTACCAACACCTTTTTCCATCCTGTGGAGTTTGCTAGTTCTGTTTCAGACCATAATTATGTCCAAAAAACCTTTTCATTTGGCTGTATCTATTATTTCAATAAGAGTTAATATTTATCCCTGAACATATGTTCTTAAGCCATCATCAGATACTGTTTCCTGACTGACAGTGAGTGGACCACTTTACATTCAAGGAAAACCGAGAGTGTGTTGGAACTTGCATAAGAAATTGTCCCACTGCTTTGTCTTGGTAGATTTTGTTCAACACATGTGGGGCTTTGATACATAACGAGCTATTGCTGCATGGTGAGGGTAACCATGACCTCCTTTATACAGGAAAGAGCTGCAATATTTTTGTGTCTATACAAAGATAGAGGATTTAAGATCCCTTGTACTAAACTCAGAAAGAATAAATTAATATAGAATGAACTGTGTTATATGTGTATTTGCATATACGCATTTCTGGAACATGGTTTTTCTTGTCATTATGTCTAATTAAAATGTTTGTAAACAGGCAGTGTTTTTGTGTAATGTGCCATGCAATGTGTGCTTGGGGAATATTTTTAGCCAAACTAGCTCCATAACTTTATGTGAGACAGCAAGGAGATGGAGTCCTTCCAAAGTAAGGGAATTTGTGAAGACTTTGCTGTAGGAGACTGACAGTGGCTTACCTTACCTATAATACTGGAAAAGGAATTGCTGAACTAAGGAGTTGGACTGGCCCAGAGCCAGTTTGAGAGAAAGGAGGCATTGACAGCAATCTGAGAGGAGACACTTGTGTTCTATGGAGCTGCTTAGAGACAGGCAGCTTCAGAATGGAGAAGGTACAAGAAGATAACAAAGAAGGAACTGTTGCAAAAGGAATGGGGTCTTAGGACGATACTTTTGAGAGATGATCCAGAATTCTTTCTTTCTTTCTTGAAAAGTGATATTTCATAAAAACAGAAATTTTACCAGGAAATATATCAGCCTTGAAAGAAAAAAAAAATACAAACAGAAAAATAAACAACAACAAAACCGCCACCCAAGTTCACAACACTTTCTGAGAGCAATGGGAAGAGCAATGACTACTGAGTAACCAATGGGTTTGCAGGTAAGACTCAGGGCACCGAAAGACCTTATGGGATGGATTCACAGCTGTGCCTATAACCTGCCATCCCATATTGCACAGGAGTTCTTTGACTGCAAAATGAGATCCACTATTTATACCAAAGGGAACAGCTCCAAGGAGTCAGGGGAGTACAGAGGACAGGGAAGGAGGCATACACAATGCCCAGATGTTAATTCATTGCTGTCAAGTAGTAAGACAACATTGTCATATATTTGAGTATCAGAACCTAAATGATGTGCGAGGAGAACAGTTTGGTCATGTTACTCTGAGATGCCAACTGACAACTCTTCTTGGGGGAGACTACAAGAAACTTTAAATTAGCATAATATTGACTCAAGTTTCAGCTTCCAAGAGGGTGAAGAAACTCGTAATAGATGATCTTGGTTTAAAAGTCCCTGACAGGACAATGGCAAAGGCAGAATGGACATAAACTTGCTAACTCAGTTTTGATACAAAACCAAGTGTTTAATAGTAAAAGCTGTACTAATATACTGAATACATTGGGAGGGGGGAAATTAGGAAAAGGATGACTGAAATAATTTTCATTATTTTATGTTGTTAAAGTCATCCTTAGCACAAATTACTTTCAGTAAAACAGGAATGACACTTGTAAACAGAATGGACCCAGGAACTCTGCCAAAGACTGGGATAATAGTATTATGTAGGTGTATGTCTGACACTGCCAGAAAGAAAACATTTCAGCAGCTGGTAGGCATCCCTTTTACTATACTGTAATTTACCAAAAAATATTCATACTGTTCATGTCATGTGCTCAGTTCAAGTCCGAAGGTACGATGGAGAACTTTGTAAAATTATAATGCTTTATGAATGTAAAGTAAATCAATTATTATGCAAGAAAACACTCCTGTTAAACTTGTCTAGTAGTTGTACATGGGAAATGCTGAGTTTATGAAATGATGGCAATAATTTTTGTTCTTTGTACCACCACATTGTCAAAGTCATCAATCCTCATTGCTGTCAATCCCCTTGCAGCACTAACTGAACATTCAGAGTGCCCCCCTTGCATGTCCAGCGCTAACTGAAGGGCTTTTTTTTTCTTTTTAACCATATAGCTTAATACATTGTAAACAGAGAAGACAAATGTAGAGTAGCACACAATTGATTTAATTAGTATTTGGCAGAGCACGCTCAGATACATTTTTAGCTAGCACTGACTTGAGCAAATAGGCTTGATTTTATTTCATTATTGTTTTCATTACTATTTAATGATTTACACTTTAATTTACCCTAATTTTGACTTACATTGTTATTAATAATCTTTAATAGTTGAATATATTTGGACTCCATGGGATGAAAACAGCTTTTAAATTTTACTTGGAATTTACTTTTCCTTGGCAATAAATAAAACAAGGGCAATCCTCACCTAACTTTATTATTTTTCTTTAGCCTTATCTGAATTTGAAGAAGAATAAAATAGCTAATCTTACATAGAAGTCACAGTGTTACCTCCCTCTTACTGTATGTTTTCAAAGTTTAAAGAATTAATTTAGGAAGTATTACTCTATCTATTCTTTTCACATTTCCTCTTGAACATAAAAGCTATTTCACAAGTGATGAACCTGTCTGACTTCAGATTCAGTTTAGAGAATCCAAACTTTCCCACTGCAGCCCTTCCTCTCTCTCTAGTCCCTAACTCAGATCCCAACTCTGCTTTTTCACCTATAATCAATTATGTTATAGAAAAAGAAGTGCTAGCTCCAAAGAGCTTCCAGACTAATAGACTTGAGGCAGAAAGGCAAGCAGGATTACAAGTCTGCTCTAGGATCAGTCATTAAATTCACTGCTTTTCCATCCTTCCCCCACCTTGTCTGCTTTTTCTGAAAGAAAATGGAGGGGCTTACACCTGGTGGAATAGAGTGTATGTGTTTGAGGGAAAATATATACATCTTGTTCTATTTAACTAATTAATTCTTGATACAGTACACTACAGAAATGTAATTGTGTGTGAAAATTTTGTGGTGTTCCCAAGATAATCACACAACAACCTGGCATAAATGCAATAAATTACATACAAAGAATAAACCCACCTCCTATGACATCATCTTTTTGGAAGGACATTTCTCCTCAGATGGGGGACAGATTCAGAATAAACAAGAGACAGCTTCTTTCAATCTCAAACAAAAGAGCAAATAGAAACAATTCTAATACTCCTGAGCCAGATAAAGACTCTTCATTCAGCTGTGTGAAGGCGGATCCCTGGGAGGAGATTCCTTGGCTCCAGTAATGCTATTTGTATGGCTGAGTGCTCAGCCACACAAGCAGGTACTATGCAAATCTGTTTAAGACCTCACTATAACTTTGTGACGCTTCCAGAGAAATGAGATGAAGGCAAGAAATGAGAAATAAGGCATCCAGAGAGATCTTGAGAAGTGAACACATGGAAACCTCATGAGGTTTAATAAGGTCAAGCGCAAGATGCTGCACCTGGGTTGGGGCAACCCTCGTATCAACACAGGCTGGGGATGAACAGATGGAGAGCAGCCCTGCCCAAAAGGACTTGGGGGTGCTGGTGGATGACAGGCTGGACATGAGCCAGACATAAGCATTCACAGCTCAAAAAGTCAAACTTATCCTGGACTGCATCAAAAGAAGTGTGGCCAGCAGGGTGAGGGAGGGGATTCCTCTGCTCTGCTCTGGTGAGGCCCCACCTACAGTGCTACATCCAGCTCTGGGGTCCCCAGAACAGGAGGAACAGGATCCTGTTGGAGCAGGTCCAAAGGAGTGACACCAGGATGATCACAGGGATGGAGGACCTCTCTTATGAGGAAAGGCTGAGAGAATTGAGATTGTTCACCCTGGGGAAGAGAAGGCTTCCAGGTGACCGTATTGCAGCCTTTCAGAACCTAAAGGAGGACTGCAAGAAGTCTGGAGGGGAATAGTTTACAAAGGCTTGTGACAATATAACAGGAGTTAATGTCTTCAAACTGAGAGTTAGGATTAGATTAGCCATTAGGATGAAGTTAGTTGCTGTTAGGTTGGCAAGGCACTGGGACAGGTTTCCTGGAGTAGTTGTGGATGTCCCTTCCCTGGAAATGTTCAAGGCCAGGCTGGATAAGGCTCTGAGTTACCTGGTGAAGCAGAAGGTGTCCCTGTCCATGGCAGGGGGGGTTGCAAGTAGATGATCTTTAAAGTCCCTTCCAACCCAAACCATTCTATGATTCCATGGTTCTATGATTCTATGTTCAACAATTATCAGGATGAGTAATTTCTTTCCTGCCGTACTGCAGATTATCACACAGGACATTCTTGTTCAGAGGTCAAGAAGACCCAAATCATTTTGCCAGTCTGGTACAATGCATTCCTTTGTTTTGTCAGTATGTGTTCTGCAGGAGCATATTCACCATTTCTATCTGAAATGAAATAAAATAAATGGTTTTTAAAGGCCCATTAGAGAGCAAGATAGCTACTGATGGGCTGAATGTTGCATGAATCATTAGTGCTTCTGAACCTGCATGTCTCCTTTATAGTAATCATCTACTTTTTAAAATGAAGCAGAATATGAAAAGCAAAAAATACTTTTAATAAAACATAGTGTCATGAAGGTTGATCTGCTACTGGGAGTTTGTTTGTAGTATTTAGTCCAATATACTTCTCACTGGCTTTTCAATCACTTTCAGCCTAGAATTACCAGCTTTTATTTTTTTCTTTTCTTTAATTGATGCAAGAGCTTTGTGCTTTTTTTATGTAAGAAGGTTCTGCTGCAGAACAACATAAGAATGATATTGATTATTTGTGGCTTGATTTATACATCTGCAAATGGAGCACGGGATAGAATTCTTCTTCAGCTTTTTTTCACTTGTTTACACAGATTAGAAAGTCAATGCACCTCATTTTCAAAAAAAATGAAGCAGCATCATCAGCATCAGAGATGGTGACAATATACAAGGAATTAGGTAGAAAGTTACCTTAGCTGCTGACATGAGTCTGGCTGGGTTATAAACAAACTATGAGACTGGAAATTGACTAGAAATACAGGAACAAGACTGGCTTGCTTCCCATCTGAAGCGTGCAGGCAGCTTTAACAACTGACAGACAAAAGTTTTCAGGGCCCACTCTGCTGTACAGTAAACATGAGTGCACTGTTTGTACAAAATAATAAACTGGTTTTCTTACACGATATGGGCATACGCCTATAGTGTCTGAGTGAATGGAAGTAGGACTATAGGGGAAGGAAGTGGATGAGAAATGCAGTTCTGCGCGAGGCCGGAGCAACTTCACATCTTATCTTGGCCACGCTATGCGTAAGGCTGATCCTGGCTGCATGGTGGAGCTGGGGCGGCTTTTCCCCGGCGGCTTTTGCCCACTGCTGCCGCGCCGGGGGAGGACGGGGAGGGGGGGAAGGCCCAGGCCCAGGCCCAGGCCCAGGCCCTGGCTGTCCTGGAGGACTCCCCCACCTCCCGGCAGGAGAGCCGGAACAAAAGGAAAATCCCGCATTTCTGCGTCTATTTAAATATGCAAATCGCAAGAAGCGCCATTGGCCTAAAAGCTTGTCCATCAACCCACTACAAGCAGTCATCCACTCAAATCCCAAGGCGGTCCAATTTAAATGCCATACCTTGCTCAGAGGAATGTGTAGAAGTCTCAGGGGTATGTGTAAAACTGAAATTTACCTCAAATCTTCCTAATACCTTAGAACCATGTTCTGAAACAGATAAACATTTCATCTGCAGGCTCACAAAAGCCAATAACACACAGGTAGAGTGGAGGTAATAGTTTAACATGACACAAGCCTCTGCACAGCTGTGTGACAGAGCCCTCAATGCTGACACACAGAAGGACAGTTTTGTTCTCCTTTCTGGCATGGTAACAGGAGGAGAGAGTTTCACTGGTTAGGTAAATATAGCTGATAATTTTGCTTGAATAAAAGAGCAGACTTACCCTTGAATTCTCTGGATATGAATAAGTAATGCCCAACTGTTTCCAAATATAATTCAAAGCATTGTTTTGTCTCAACAAGTTTATCTGAGGTGATTTAAAAAAACTGTTCTGGTTTTTCAAAGCTTCTGTGACAGTTAGTTCACCTATCCATATTTGTGTACCCAAGGAGGCCTCCATGCATGAAAACTAAACTAACTCTTAATAGACAGATACAGTAATTGACATTAGCATTATACTTTTTTTTTTTTTTTTTTTGGTTAGCTTCTTTGGCAATTGTGCCAAACTATGAAAACTGTGGATGTTTTCAGACTTATTATGTTAATGGCTCATTTTCAGGATCTGTAGATCGAGTATTAAGACAAGGTGAGTCAGGGATGGTTACAGGTTTGCACATTGTACAAAATAAAAGGAAGGTGGGTGAAATTTTCATTTATCTTAAAAAAAAAAATATATCCAGAGTTCTTCACAAACGACAATAAAGGTTTGCCCATAAGAGTTACTGGTATCTTATTTAGCTGAGCAATTTATACTACAGTCATAGGAGGATGTCCAAGATTAACTACACAGGCATGGCAAGCACCACGGACTCATTGCAGGGTTTGTGCCACGGCATTCTGATTGTGCTATGAATTATTCATGTCACTAGATAGAGAGAAAAGTGCATGTAACAGTATAGCCACAAGTTATATATTGCTGCAGAAGAAGCGAAGATTAGAGTGTCTCATGCATCTGGTCTCAAGAGAAGAAAGTAAAATTACTTTGTGAATCCTCTATACTTGCAGTCTTGGCATAAGCATTTAGAGGAATGTTAGAAAGATCCCCTGTAAGTGTGACTCACTCTACCAGCAAATGGGAAAGGGCAAGCAAAATGATGCTAACAATCATATATTTAAGAGAGAAAGAAGAAAAATTATCAAAAGACAGAGAGCCGTGCACAAAGGACATCATACCACTGTGGTCAGTAAAGCTGAGGAAAATCAGTATGATTAGAGGTGCATCAATAAGTCTGAATGCAATTACACTATGAGCTGCTGGGATTGCAGAATAGGGGAATGTTTGAAGGCATTTGATTTTTGCAGAGAAAACTTTAAATACATACTGTCAATGTATGTATGTCAATGTATTTTAGAGCAATTCAGTGTTAGAGAAGGTCAGTTTTTCAACTGAAGCCATTCAGAGGCTAATAACAGAGCATCTGTGAGATGTCACATACCCACTTATCACATGTAATTCTGTGAAAAAATGAATATCTAATTTGTATTGAAATCAATGGAAGTTGTGAATTTTGCTTCCCACAGAATTGATTTCCATCTGAAAAAGGTGCTGTTGAGCACTGTGACATTCACCTTCACTACTGTAAATGTTTGTGGAAGAAATCTATAGACAGTTGTGCAGTGAATGCTGTGTCTCTGTTATAGGTTGGGGGGATAATATATGATAATTAAAATGTTTTGTTATCCTAAGAGAAGGAATGAACCATTATTGGCACCCAGTCACATCAGGTTATGTGCTGCTTTTCTAAATGTTATTACAACAGAATAATTCACTATGAGGCTTCGAGGACCACCCCGGTGCCACCTGGTTCTCACAGGAAGAGCCCTAGCGAGAGAGGGGGAATTTTTCCTGGATTTTGTCACCTACAGCATTACCTCACAGAACCCTGCACTTCTGGCAGTTCAGATTTAAAAACATGCCAAACAAGTCAAAAACTTATTGATTAAGAGGGATGGAAATTCTTGAAAAAATAAAAGACTGACAGCCTGTTGCCAAAATACAGGCTTATTTAGGTTTGTTTTTCTAGGAAGATTTTGTTGAGATTAGCCACAATTTTTTTGGTGGTTAGGCTTCTTAAAAGAAGAGCCAGTCAAAAGCAGATGCCAAGTTAGACAGGTTTTGGTAGAATTCAGGTCATATGAATTTGTCCCTAAGAGACTGCATGTTAGATTAGAATGTTTAAATTTTTTTTTTTAATGTCATACCGGATTTAGTTTTGAAGTACATTTTTATCTTCATATTTTTAATCTTTTTAATGTTTTATTTATTTATATTTTAAATTCCAGGATATAAACCCAGGTGTCAAACTTGTGACAGTAGGTAAGAAATTCTGTGGTAAATTTTTTTGCAACTTGGATAACAGCCTCACCACAATAATTAAGTCTTAGTCTGACTTTCCTGAAGCTCATTTAGGGAAGCTAAAACTCACTAAGGAATATTGAAGAGAATGGAATCAGGAAACTATTGTAAGCGTACTTAGTAAATAAAATACATCCAGCAAACTATTTAGTACATTAACTGATTTAATTCGTTAACTAACTAAGCTGGGCAACATGTTTGTGCACTGGCCATTACATGGTTTGGAGTGTTAAAGAGTGGTTACAATCTGGTTCATCATTATTTAACTCACATTCTGGTAAAATCTGGGCTGCCTGATACCTTCCTGACAGTCTTCTGTGTTATAAATATTGTACATCTTACTAAAGACTCAAGATCTCTTCCTAAAGCTATTTATGTGACAGTCCAGCTGTGTGACATCATCACTTTTCATGTCCTTTATACTTAATTTCTGCATCTATGTGTGATCTGAATATTTTCATTTTTTTAGGTGATTCAGACCTCTTCTGTCCCTAAAGGTAACAGTCTTTATTAGACTGGGTTAATTTAAAAGAAAAAGCAAATCTAAATAACTTCTTTAAAGTGATATACTGACTTATCATAAACTATTCCACTGTAACCTGCCAGACATTATAAGCCAAGGATATGCAAGTGACTAGCAGCTATCAGAGAAGACCTTCAGCTGAAAATGTCTTTAAAGGCCACGCATCTTGTAAATTATATTTTAGAAGGTGCTTTTAAATGTTAACCAGTATTGGCATCCATGGCCCAAAAAATATACTATTACACTACTATGGAGATTTATAAGAAACTGAACTGATATATATCAAATACATTCACTACATTAATAAATACCTTTTTCTCTAATTTGAGACAGACAGGCTCAAACTTTTAACTTAATGATATCCTTTCTCAAACCTTCAGCTGGATTTTGGGATAGTCAGAAATGTTCTAGCATGAAAAATTTAATGTATAAAAGCTCCTGGAGCATCCGTGGGCCAAGTTCAGAATTTGATTCATTAAATGAAACTCTTCCCTGAGCCATAAGCCTTTTGCAATGTTAGGCAATTAACTAGATTTTCTCTTGGCTCCTGTGCCAGCAACAAGTAGTCAGCACAGTTCTAATTACAGACTGCTATAGACAGAAACCAAATGCAGGTTCAGATTGATTTACATACTGAATGAAGCTCATTATGCATTTTGATAGTTCTTTCTCCTAGATCCCCCTGAGTTTGTTTTATTTCTTCTTTACCCCCCAGTGCTTTATGATTTCTGTGCTTACATGATTTTATTATCACCTCTTTGCTCCAATACACTTCAGTTAGCAAAAACAACACCAGCTCATGGAACCCGGACAGTTTCTGGGTGGGTTTGGTTGTAGGTCAGATGGCCTCCCACCTCCACCTCAGGACAAGGCAGAGCTACACACATTTGCTCCTCCACTCTGCTTTCTATGAGAGGAAAGTTCAGGTGCACAGCTCAGATGAAATCTGCAGAATGTTTCAACAGGTACTGACCTCAGCACATGGGGAACTACCTCCCCCGAAGTGCTACATCATGTCTCATCATGAAGAACATGCGAAAGTGTACTGTTTATATTTCCAAACTTGCCAATGCCAATCAAAAAGAGAAATTAGAAAATGCCATGGGAGTAGTTGTTGCCCCGCTCTTTGCAATCCAAATTCTGTAACAAAGGTTGGACTCAGGAAAATATTTTCAAGAATGCTTCTACATCTTTGCTCTAAAAAGAGTGAAAAGCCAAAAGAGCCACCCACATTTCTAATTATCTACTAAACTGCAAGCACTTCTGTACAAACCGCTAGTTGTTGCTTTTATGGGAAACACAGTTTAAATAAAGTACTAGGGCACAATGGCACTTACATTTTTGTGTTGAGAAATATAAAATGGGAGGGAAGCAATAACTCCCATGCTATGCACAACCCTATACAAAGGTTTCCTGTAGCTTTGACATGCAAAAGACACAGAGGGATATCAGACCACTCACAAACTTGTAATAAATACACTTTACCCAAAAGTTACATCTTGCAGTAATCCTAATGAAAGTTCCCAAAATAAATATTGAAAGATATGTAGAGAGTTTTGAGCTATTAATGGATATATGGTTTCTTCACAGATAGAGTATATTAAACATCATTCACATTTCAGGAGATTCCCTTTCCCATTCAGGGAACTCAGCTTCAACTTCTCAGCATGTTGGCTGGGATGTCGGCTCTCCCACTGCTGTACAGTGAGCAGGGTTAGGCAGGAGTAGAAATATTTTTGTACTCTATCAAGTCTAAGCTAATTCACAGTCCCTTGAGTCCTGCAATTCTTTCTTCTTAAAGAGCACAATGGCTTTTGGATCACAAGTTAAATCATCTCTGGCTTTATTATTTCTTAACATTACATGTGTTAGCTATTCATACTTTTATTTACTGCAGTGTCTTTTTAGGCGTTCCTTGAGACTCTGAGTACCATTTGTGTCTTCACACATTTTCATTTGCAATGGAAAATCATTAAAGAACAAATTCAGACGCAATCTCTCACTTTCATATGCTTTTTGGCTTAACTGGAATTGTATTCTCTGTTATCATAGAATCATAGAATGGTTTGGGTTGGAAGGGACCTTAAAGATCATCTACTTGCAACCCCCCCTGCCATGGACAGGGACACCTTCTGCCTGACCAGGTTACTCAGAGCCCTATCCAGCCTGGCCTTGAACATTTCCAGGGAAGGGACATCCACAACTACTCCAGGAAACCTGTTCCAGTGCCTTGCCAACCTAACAGCAACCAACTTCATCCTAATGGCTAATCTAATCCTAACTCTCAGTTTGAAGACATTAACTCCTGTTACATTGTCACAAGCCTTTGTAAACTATTCCCCTCCAGACTTCTTGCAGTCCTCCTTTAGGTTCTGAAAGGCTGCAATACGGTCACCTGGAAGCCTTCTCTTCTCCAGGGTGAACAATCTCAATTCTCTCAGCCTTTCCTCATAGGAGAGTTGCTCCATTCCTTCAACCATCTTGGTGGCCCTCCTCTGCACTTAATACACTTAATTAAAGTCTTTTCCATGCTGAAGATGTTGTTACTCTTTTGCCTACTCCTTATAAATATGTATTAGTATTATTAAAATTTAGTGTACGAGAATTATTATGGAGTAATCATTGTGCTATTATCATGCTTCCTCATTCAAAAACTTTTTGGTGCTTTCTCACAGCTCCTGCCTTTTGATAATCCTTTTACAACTTCTAGTCAGAGGTCTAGCCAGTGGTCCTTTTGTTGTTTCCATTTTCAATGCCAATATTTTAAAGGCTCACATGAAACCCTGCCATCACAGCTTTCTTCCAAAACAATGGATATGTGGATGTAATACCTGGAATAGATGCTACTACCTTTCATCAGTAGTTTGCATTATTAATTTACTCTTATTTATTTAGAATATTACTACTTCTTTTTTTTCTTCTTCTTCTTGTTATTATTGTTATTTTTTTACTATTAATGGTTTTTTTGTTGTTATTGTTATTATTATTACCATCATCATCATTATTATCATTATTATTATTACATCAGTGTTTCTGGATATGAAGAATTTTCAGCTAAAAACAGTTGATCCAACACAGCTAAATAATTTTGATTCATGCTTACCCATAATAGCAGTGTGGAAAACTGTAAGTGGGAGTTAAGTGACAAGTGCATAACTAGGTGCAAATTGCTTGTATATTTATACAAAGTAAAACCAATCAAATATCAAACAATGAAATAAAAGAGCTTTAAAGGAAGACTATTAATATTTAAATGCCATAACTGCCAAATAATCATTAGAAATTTTCTGTCAGGTAAAGCGTAGGAGTGAATTTTTGACAGTGCCTCTTGGATTAATCTAGATTTAGCCAGGATGTGAAAGTAATATTTCATGAAGACTAGAAGCTTTTTCACAGATTTGTATTCGTGAGTACAATAGAATGGGGTCTAGGGAGAACAAAAACTGTCTTCCAGAAGTTCTGGTTTTTGGGATGAAGCCAGGAGGAGCTAAGAGCCTTATGAAATACTATGCCTAGACACAAAATTCAGCAATGTAAATGCCACTGTGAGGGCTAGACACATGTTAGGTTCAGCAGTGCTAAGCTTTTTTGTGCCTAAATCCCCAATCTTGATCGATCAGCTTAATAAAGCTGACTTTGAATGCCTCAAAATGGCTTTGAAAATGGAAGGAATTGTTAGAACATCACCTCCATAAGAAGGAATATATCTCTGGGATAGTTTATTGAACAGATGCCAATTCCTGCTAGTGAACTAGAAATATATTCTAATCCACCATGAAATTGAAAACACAAAAGTAAAACACTAACACATAACACAGAAAAAGCAATCAGTCATGGCAGCTATCTAAATTTATCTTCTGTCATAACAAAATAAAAAAATTAGAAGACATTGAAATACAGTGAAGTCTGCTTCTAAAATGTGTGGGGCATATAATATAGAAGGGAAAGATAATGACCGTGCTGCAAAGCCTTCACCAATAGACGACAGAAGCTTTTGCCACTTAATCACCTCTGAAGTTCAGGGGTCTGTTTCATTGCAAGTCTTTCTATGGCACACCTCTGTCAGATGCAAATCTATTTGTACTACGCCTGTCCTGCTGACACCCCAGCAAGATGAATACTAAGAGGTCCAAAAGTGACTAATGAACACTGAGAACACCAAGCTTAAGGGTTTAAACCAGGGCTTTCTGAAAGAGATTTGTTTTTTAACTTTGGATTCTCAGCTCGTGTAGCTACTTCATTCATTACAAATGTTAATAACCACAGAATTGAAATGAAAAAAAAACCAAAAAACAAGAATGGGAAGGAAAATGTAGCATTTAAAAATTATTTGGTGCCTCCTGCATATCCTTAGTTCCTTTTCTTGGAAAACCAGTTTAAAATTTTTCAAGTTAAGACATAAATGGAAGCCATGTTGTTAACTGTTGGCCTAAGCCACTTGCCCAAAACGACAGAGGAAATCCCTGACAGGAGCAAGAGAAGGATCTGGATTTCCTAAGCCTGCTCCAGTACCAGAGCCAAGGGATGACTGTGTAACCATTTGCAGGCTTCTAGGTCTTTATGGTAAAAATAGTGCCTGGTGAAAAATCCAGCTTTCTCAGTGACTGGTATCACTCTGCTCAGTGAGACTTAGAAAAACAACTTAATGGCTTCACACAGCAAAGAGAAGGGTTTGTTTGGTGTAATAAAGGAACAGTGACCGTAGAAAGGACATGGAAACCAGTTGGCAGTCATCATAGCAGAAACAGAAAGCACAGGATTTTGCTTCCAAAGTTGAAGTTATTAGTCTCTCACAGTACCCTATTTTAATGGGTTTTTCAGACCAACAGTAAGTTAATCCACCAGCCCATCCACACAATCATATTGTCAATGATTAAATACGGATGTCGTGTTAGTTTGATTTAACAAGTACAAGAGAAATTAGGGACATGCTTTTTAAAATTATAATTTGTACCCATAAATATTTGTTGCTACTTTTCAGCAGATCTAAATACATCTTCCTGAATGAATATGATCTATTAGCAGGAATTTTATTCTCCACTTCTATTCCCAGAATTTATTATCCTTATTTCCATTTTCTGACTTGGAGAATAAGTTTCTCCTCTTCCATAAGTTTCTGTGCTCTCCTTTGCTTTTCCTGCCAAAACAGCAGACTCTGCTGTATCTCATCACTCTCCACTGCTGATACTATCCCTTGAGCTCTCAGGGACACAAACTGATGGGTTTTGGGTGTTTTATGTTTAGTTAAGCAGACGTTCTTGGTTTTAATTTTATTCAACCAAGAGTCAAAAAACTCACAGAGAAGAAAACAAAAATGGATAGAGCAGTTTGTTCCCACCAAGGCCCATTCTCGCTGCCAGTCTGGCACAAAGGCTGCTCAGGTCACATCAACTTGGATGCATGAAGCAATGCTGTGCTGCCTTATGAGCTCAAGGATGCAGCCAGTGTATTGAGTAAGGAGAAAAATCCAAGCTCAGGGGTGCAGCAGGTGAGTGTGCTCATGAGCAGGGCTTTGCTGAGCGTGAGATATAACCAGACGGCAAACCTGTGATGGAACACACTGGATGTAACACTCTGTCACGGGGGAGAGCAGACACTGAGACAGGGATGCAAATGCGTGAGAGGAAGCTCCAGCTGTGTGGTAGCAGAAGTCAGGGCTTAGTTACGTGTGATTGCTTGCTAGACTTGGCGTAACAGAGAACATAAAGACTTACTCACACAGAGTGACCTGTCAGACTAGAAATACCATTACAGTTTATCTTCCCTTCCCCAGCCATTACCTTCTCTTCATCTTCTTTCATGATGCCTACTCAGCACCTTTATAATTAATGTTTATTAATCAAGCTGTCAGAATTGAAGTAGATTAAAGAAGATTTAAACTACACTCTGTAATAACATTGAAGGAAACCAGAGGGCAAGTAAATGCTTTCAGAAGCTAAATCTGGATGTTGATTAGATATCTGTGTGATCAAGAAGCCATGAAAAAATTACCCTTGTAAAAATGGAGAATATGAAATTATTTTCTAAAAGTTCACATCTGAATTACTACAAGCTGGCTCATTGCAAAAGTATAGTAAATTCTTTGTTGTCTTGAGCACCTAGAATGTTGTTTATCTCTTCCTGTACAGAACATCTTTGATTAGGCAGCCTGTGTTTGGATGAGTGCTTCTGTCTGTGTTAATTTGTGTGGCTATCCATGCTTATATGTGTGTATCAGATGTGCCCACAAGGAATACATGCTACTGGCTTGACCAACGAAGCTTGACCATGCTGCTGCTCCAGATTGGTTTCTCTCGGTGTCTCCTAACAAAGGTGACCAAAACCACATGTGCACACAGACCAGGCAGTTTATCCATATATTAATGCATGTCTACATCTATAAGTTTAAAATATCTCTGCATGATTAGAAATGGCACTTAGACTCAGCAAGACTTGTCCAAGATCAAGTCAATTTGAAGAATGTCTGTAACAGAGACGCTTGTGTCACCAACACAAACTCCCATTTTAAGACTAAATGCTGCTAAAACACGTCCTTGTGACCACTAAATATTGTCTTGTTTCACCTAACCTGGACAGTCACTTCCAAAGAAAAGAAATCACACAAATGTTCCTCTCTTGCTGATGGGAAAAGAATCCACCAATGTGCAAATGTTTGGGAGCCATCTTATTCTGCACAAATCGCACAAGGGTCCTTGGAAAATGTTGGGTTTCATGCCCAGTAAGATGCTTTTATGTAGCAGTAATATATGTCAATAGCCATGGCACTGGCAGATTGAAACAGGCATTTTGTCTTCTGGGGTTTTGTTTCATTTTGGTTATATGCTGGAACCCAAGTGGATCTATCTGGGCATTTATTTTTAATATCACAAGACAGTTGTCTCCAGAAATTTTCAACAACTAGGCAGAATGTGATAAGAGGTCAGTGTGAAAAAGTCAGGCATATCCCAAGTCAATGATCTTCAAAAATACAGGTTTAAACAAAAGGCTTTTAAAAAACTTACTATAGGAACTTAGCCTAAAGAACAACATGGTACAAGTTTTATTCCTGGCCTTAGGGCAGTTTAGACATCAGTATATGTGTTTGATTTTTCAGTACTCATATGAAAAATTTATCTTCCTTATCAAGAGTGCATATGATCCAGAATTACATGTATTCATGGAAGGCTGTCTGGTTTCTGGCCATCTGCCATTTTGACAGTGCAGGGTTGTTTTCAGTACTGTATTGAAAGCATTAAGCAAATAACATTAAACAATTTAATAGAAATAGAGAGAATCTGAAAGAAAAACAAGCCTGATAAGCTACTAAGACTTTGAAACAATGAAGTGTTTTATGTGCGTAGCTTTTTCCTATATTTTTATTGTTTTACAGAAAGTAAAACCTCATGTTCAGACAAAACTTGTTATTTTTTATTTAAATTACAATCCCTTTGATTTGGGCAATAAAAATCATACTTTGGAAGAATGCCATGGCTATGAAATAAATTCTACGTATTTCTGCAGTAATGCAGCACTTATGACAACAGCATAAAAAAGGCCTTTATCTTAGGTTGACATTAGTAAAGAGTAAAAATGCTGTCGTCCTTTTCTAGTGACTAGCCTCTGTTACAACATAAATGAGGCCTGCTGTAACTCAGACCTTGTCAAACTCCGAAGCAAACAGACTGGTTTGCCTGCTGTCCTCCCTATAATAATGTCTAAGGTCCTCAACAGCACTACATATTTGAAGATTTCAAAGTACGACTTGAAAGTGATCTTCTCTAAAGGTGTTCAACAGATGCAGAAATTGAGAGACCCAAAGTTTTTGCTACAGCCACTATGCAGATCTGCAACAGAACTGGAAATCGACTCCAGTTCTAAGCCCAGTCCAAAGCCCTGTCTTGTAGGTCACACTGCTAAATTTATAGCAAATTATTTTTATATAAAAGTCATACTTAGCAATGTAGTTGAAATGGCCAAGAGCGCCATTTTCCATGCAGTCCCATTAGCAGCCTAAGTGAACATCTCTGCCAGCAACTTCTGAACCCACCACCTAATTCCCCTCACATTTGGCAGAAGTGTTGAGATAATTAAGCTTCTATTATCATTATGCTAATGATGAGAGATACTTGTAACTGCTCTGAATAAAGGAAAAGTTCAAACCTGGTTTTACACCTTGAGACTCCTTCAACATGTTCCTACTGGCAGAGACAAGTTTTTTAGGTTTTGTCCTTCTGTAAAAGCACAACACAAGGAAACGAGGCAGGAAACATTGACTCTCCTTTGCACCACTCAGCAGCCTCCTGCATCACAGAGACAAGACACTGCAGAGGAGCCAGTGTACAGCCAGAAGATTGCAAGGACTTACTAGAGCAACCAGCTGTGAGTTTAATTGTAAAGTGACTCCTTCAGACAGACAAAAATTGTCATCTAAACCCCAATTATTCAGATTAAGCTTCTATCAGCAGATCCTTGGTGAGGATCTAAATATGTGAGAAGCACAATAGAATACTTTATTTTTTAATTATTTCACTAGTTTCTTTTGGACAACAATTTTCTTTTGACACCTTCACAAGTCATAGTGAAGGTGGACAATAAGGAGATAAAGGCAGATATGTAACTGAGAAAATATATAAGTTTTTGCTTAACATTTTAGAGGTAAAAGGGAAGATTAACAGAGTAACAAATTATTTCATTAATTGAATACTTCTTCAAGTTTTCATTACATAAAATTCCAAACCAGTTATTATCACTTAAGGGAAGTGTTTTCAGTTTGACAGATATTTCTGAAAATGTTCTTTCCAGGGTGACCTGAAAGTTTGGAAAAGAATTCAGTTATTCAGGGACCTGAAATGAATCATGGTCTTTTTGTGTTGTATGTTGTGTGGTTTGGGTGCATTTGGATTTTTCACTGGAACTTCAAGCAAAGCAGATACTGTCACAATAATCCTGACTAGCTGGGCTCAACCATGTCCTTATCTCTGGGGGGGAATGGGGGGGTAGGAGGGAGTGCAGGGGTGGCCTCTCTGAGAATGGACCAGGGGCTGGCTGCTCCATCCCAGGCAGAACCAGCTGCTGCTGATTTCAAAACAGACCCTTAGCTCCACAAAGCTCAGTCAGGCTGGTGGCACCTCCGTGAAAACACTTTTAAAAGGGTAAAAAAACCACTTTACAGCAGCTGTGAGAACAGAATGATAAAAATGTGAGAGAAACAACCTTCTAGGCACAAAGGTGATTCCTGCTTCCACATTGGAGCAGTTTATGAAGGACTGCATCCCCCATGCTGGAGCTGGGGGAAATTAAGAGAAGGAAGGGCAGCAGAGACAGTGTTATAAGCTGCCTGCAGCCCCCATTCCTCAAAAGCTGTTCCACTTGCAGGGGGAGAAGGAAGAAGAGTCACAAAAAAAGGACTTAAGTTGAGCCTGAGAAAAAGGGGAGGTGGGTAAAGGCGGGTTTAGTTTTGTCTTTTAGTTTTGTCTTTGTGTCTCACTATCTTACTCTACTTCTAATTGTCAGTAAATTAAATTAATCTTCCCCAAGCTGAGCCTGTTTTTCCCATGATGGCAATTGCTGAGTGATCTCCCTGCTTTTATCTTAGCTCACAAGCTTTTTCATCACATTTTTTCCCTTTGTCCTGCTGAGGAAGAAAACAGAGATAGTGGCTGTAAGGGGGTCTGGCAGCCAGTCACTCTCAACAGCTGGAATCATGGTAACTCAAAGCATCCAGCACAGGGGAAATCAAACTACAATAACAAAAAGTCTTCCCTTGCCATTGGTTACATGTTCTCTCATACACATATTTAAGTTTCTTGGGGCAATAAAACTAACATTTCAGAATAAATACTGGAAGAAATAGGAAGGTCCAGGAGTCAACAGTTGCTGCATACCTGTGTCATTTTTTTATCCCAAATGATGTGCTTTTGGCTGAGGCCAGCTCCACCATAGCCCATTGCTTTCTGGCTGCAGTCTTATAGTGAAATGTAAACATTTCAGACAGGTGTCTGGCAGTAAATTGTCTCTTCAAATATTTCCTAGCTCTTGTGTAGTGTCTGCGTGTAGATGTCTCTGATACTCCTGGGATGTCTTGAGTGCCACTTACATTTAGGCAACAGCAGTAAACCCCACACAGCCCATGCAAGTAAGACTCTTGGGAGGAGGCTCATTCCCTCTTTTCTATGTGATTAAGGTCTAGACCATTCATAATTCAGCTATGAATTCGAAAGGGGAATCCATCAAGAAAAAATTTACATTATTATATGTTTCATTAAGACTCACATCTTCTTACTGTTAAGCTATCAACTGTGTCAGAGGCTTCCCATCCATCAGGATATTACAACTGAATTAATTGCATAATTGTTCGCCAGTTTAGTAAAATTATTGCCACTTACTTTTCCCTTAACCATAGATAAACACCATACCCATATTTTCCTTCTGTTCATCATTGAATTCTTGCCAACCTTCCCCCCAGGACCCCCCCTTTCTTCTCTTCACTGGCAAGTTTTCAAGGGCATTTGAAGACAATGTTGAGAAAAATCATGACTGATCTACTCATGACTTCTATGGCAAGAACTGCTGCATTACAATTGCATGGGAAGACAAAGGCTGACAGCTTTTTTTACATTTCAGCAGCAATTTAAGGCTCTTAACCTTGAATGCAGTGGCAGCTGCTGACCCTCAAAGGCTGAATTCAGTTAGTGCTGAGCCAGAGAGTGAAGACCTGAGCAGCTCTAGAGCCAGCCAGGTCAGCATCAGCAGGAGGGCTCAGTGTCTCAAGAGTTTGTCCCCTGACTGATGATTTCTTAAAGCTGCCTGGGCTGAAATACTGATTCAAGCCAAGTAACTTGTTCTTTCAGCTTGTTTCAGGTAGCAAAGTAAAGTAGCCCACGACTGTACAGATAATAACTCAAATTAGGAGTTAGTCTTGAAGGGCACAAAGTGACTTAATTCATGAGGACTTCCCTGGGAGCTGATGGTATTTGGCACTCTGCAGGGTCAAGCTCTAAAAACAAATATAAATGAAAGACTCCTCAGTTGACTTTTCAGAAAGTGATGCAGTGAGGATTGGTCTGACAGATTAAAGTGATAAAGCCAGCTAAAAGTTATGCTGTAATACTGAGTATTTATTGACCTGCAGTAGCTTGTAGCTGACAGACATCTGGCAAAATTCTGTAGTCGGTGGGGACTCATCTGTAAGGGTGGTTAATTTCACTGGTAATTTGGCTGAAGCAAAACCAGTAAAGCCAAATTAATTCCTTGGTAAAGCGCTGAAGATATTCAGTTTACAAGACTAAAAGACTTAAGCTACAGTCTTCTGTGTTTAACAGCTGATTAGTCCCTTGAACTAAACCTACTGGAAAAATCTTCAGTGTTACACTTATTGAAGGCTTTATTATTTGTTCTGGGTCTTTGTTATAGGTTGCCCTTGGAGCTTTTTCTGCCCAATTTTAATTAAGAATATATCTGAGCTAGGGAAAGTAATACCTGAAACAAAAAAGAGATCTGTAATGACAACAGTACAGGAAATACTCATTTGTATTCAGAGCATGGAAATGATGAGTACTATTGCTAGCTGGTACCCTTGATATCACAGCCATATTGTTCATCTTTAAACAATCCTGGTAGCTGAATTCAAGTCCCATTGTTGCTGTTGTTATTGTTATTTCTAGGCAAATGCACTTCTGCGTTTTAAATCAGATATGTTTGAAGTCTTTACTATTTTCTTCTTTGTCTTCTCCCTCTTCTCCTTGCAAATGTTGTGATTCCAGTCCCTTCAGGGGGAAAGAGTTTACTGAAAGGTTATACACTGGCTCCAGGACTCTCTGAGCTGGAATTGTCATCCTGCCAGTCCTGTGCAAAGAAGATTTTCATCAGCTGCTAACCAGCACAGGACAATTAAGAAACCTGTTTTCAGTTCTTAATCCCACAGAAGTACCCTTTACATAACACCACAACCCAAAACTGTTTTGCATATCTCTGGGCTGGGATCTGGGTGGTCTGCCTAAGAGTTCAAAGATGTCTTGTGAGAAGGAGGAAAAAAAGGACGATAACTTCATTCCTCATTTTTTTTCAACATAGCTTGTCCCTAAAACCAGCAGAGAAAAGGATGTGCTGAGGCTTGAATGGTGGCCAGTTCTGAACATTGCAATTCTCCCTTATTAATTTTACTAAGAATTATATGTAGTCTAATCACAGAGTAAAAGAGCAGCTGTTAAAAACATCTAGTTTTCCTTAAATTAAATGTGTTATAATGATGATTGCTTTTATAAATATTCCTGCAGTTAATAGTACAGCAAAGGAATTTGAAATACTTACTACAAAACAATATTAGTAGATTGCATTTACTGAGTAAAAAGGACATGATGTTAGAAACTGTTTGTGCTGTAAGCATGAATGTTTAACATAACGTAAACTCTGACATTTTTTAGCACAAACAAGTGGCAGTGTTCTCATACCCTCTTGCTCGGAAAATCTGTCAAATGAGCAAGTGTAAACAGCAGTTCGAAAACAGTTCATGCCTGTGCTCACATTTTATTAATCACCACAAACAGATTTGAGATCAGATAATCTGCATGAAGTATTTGAATGCTATTTGAAGATACAAACTTGAAAAATTACATGTCCAGTTCTAATTTCACTCAATTTTTTATAAAAATTATGATCATAAAGAGATTTGTTGCAGTGTGTTAAAATACTATAAAGCCTATGACCTATATATCACTTTGCTTGTATCACTTAAGTATTTGATCTGGAGACAAGAATCAAAAACATGTGCTTCTGCTTGTGCCACAAACGGTGCCACAGGAGGCCCTCTGCGACCAACTCACTGTGTCATCCAGGGAAAAGGAATCAGCTGAGTTCCCCCTCAGGAGGGCACTCATTATTGTCTCTCTCTCAGCAGAGAATTCATAACCATCTGGCTTCCAATTAAGCAAAACATAGAAAAGTACTTTTGCTGCTTTCAGTTGAAGCTGATATACCCTCCCTGCACAACTCAAAGAACTAAAGAGGAAGACAACATTCAAGAGCTGAACACAAGGCACCATGCTGGAAGTTCAGATGTTTATTAGAGAAGGAATAGCATTGGGAACTTATTTCTAAATGTGTCTGAGTTTTACATTAAACAGCCATTTGGTAAAACATTGAAACATTCATTTTAGGTAAGGACTGGATCACCTCTCTCCTAGGACCCTGGTTTCAGTGATTTCAGGATACAGTCAAGGGCAGTGACCTCCACCAGGGAAATGAAAGCCTCCTGCCAGGGCTATGGAAGCTGCTGATGCAGTTCCAGAAAGCTTTTGGATTTAGAACAGCAGCATGTCTAAAACTGCCTAGTGAGTAACATGGTGCTATGTGCTAATTTCTGGTCCTACAGTGTATAGGCAATCTCAGCATTTGTTGGAGTGATGGTTTATTAAGAATTGAGGGTGTTTATCTCCTGGCAGGATCAGGGCTTTAGATAGCAACACATTTTCTTGTTCACCAAGAAGCTCATCCATAGATGAGAAACTAGAGGAACAGCGAGAATTATTCAGCAGCACCAGAAACAACAGAAGACCTGTGAGTAAACCTTGGCAAGGCATCTCTAAGCAGCACACTGAGCTTGTAACAGAGCCCAGCCACATTTCAGAAGCAAAGACAAGATGCTTGTTCTCGGATAAAGGAGAGCAACACTGCAATAGTCTAGGATGGGACCTCAAAACTGCTGAAAAAGCTCACTTCTGCCTAAACCCTTTGGGATCCTGCTGTACCTGAACGGAAACGGAGCCTGAAATGTAAGCAAGAGTTGATATCCAGCTTTCCAAAGGGAAAGGATTAATGAAACCTACAATTTGTCCTTCCTCCTGCTTTCTCAACCTTATCACATGGCATTAGGGAAGGAAAAGCAATAGCAAAAGCAGCAATAAAATTACAGGCTGTGAGGTCTAGCAGGTGCCCTTTCCTTCGCATGCTCACTCAGGATTACAGAGGGAGATAGCTAAAGATGTACAATGGACTCATAGCAGCCTACTTGGGCAGGCTGTGCTGAGGTGGTGGGAGGTGTGGGAGGAAGGGAAAGCTGCCTGTGAAGTCAAGCACAGGTGGCACAGTCCACTGGGCAGGAAGCTGTGCCAGGGAGCAGAGCCTGGTGCCTACCTGGCCCCACTACCCAACCTCCAGAGCAGCTCTTGTTCTAGCGTGTTTGGACTGTTATAAACCAATTTCGATAATGTACCTGTGGTAGCATCATAATTAGATCTTAATGACAAATACTTCCTAAAGCACTGCATGCTTATCTGCTCCTAAGCACCCCTGTTGTGTAGAGGGAACTGTCAATGACTCAGAGTGAAAATGTATGTAAACGTGAACTGTAACAGTTTTCCTGAGACTATAAGCTGAAAGTACAGACACACGGTGACTGTGGGTTAGACATTCAAACTGACAATTTCTTATACAAAATAATATAACACTGAAGAGAACACCGCTGTGTTTCCCTGATCTGACCAGACTATCACAAACACTTCTGTGAGTTTAAGCTCTCCTCAGAGCAGCTAGTCTGAAACTTCAGCTGATCTTTAAGCTTCTCAAACTGTATTTTCATGTTTGTTACCTCAAAGCAACTGAACTGACACTTCTGAAATTTTGCATTAGTGCTTGTTTCTAAGTTTGTAAAGCATGGGAAGAAAGACAGACTTATCACTGGTGTGAAGAAGAGCCTTATCTCCCAGCTGTACCACTATAGCATGATGAACTGGTATTTAACAAAATTCCTTAATGCCTCTGGCAAGGACACAATTAAATCTTAGTTTTGCTTTCCCTTTTCCTTTGTACTGTACAAGTATGAAACTCAGAAAGAGCTGTAACTGTTATGATATTCCAAATCGCCAGTGGAGAGAACCTTAGTGAGGTATGAATAAATGTAAAATATTACACATTGGATTGTTCTGGAACGGTCCAAGTCTAAGAAGAAGTAAATTCTCCAGATTTGAAGGAAATAGTGTCTGAAGATATTATCCTTCTTTATATTCATAGAATCATAGAAAGGTTTGGACTGGAAGACACCTCTAAGAGATAATTGAGTTGAACTTCATATCATCTAGACCAAGAAGGTAGGCATTGCAGAAATCTCTGCAGTAAATTCACTAGCCTTTAACTGAAGGGTCTTTTTTGCCCCTTGGAATCATTTGGTGTTGGCTGCTGTTGGAAATAGAATATTGAGCAAGTTAATACCTGTTTCTGTATTTCCTTTTTTGAAAGCAAAAAAAAAAAAAGAGTTTAAGGGAGTGGATGTGACATATTCAAATGAATGTGTTGTACCTGTCCCAGTAATAAATTGCTTTTACTATTCACCACATAATTAAAGTAACATAGAAAAAATTGCTTGGGCTCTTCTGAATGTGTAGGCCTGTGTAGTTAAATGCAATGATTGTATCTAATGGAAGTAAACAATTCTAAGTGAATTGATTCTGAAGGATATGAGAACAGTAATGAATTACTAATCATAAAGTTAATTTTCACTATCTGCCTGCTTAAGGAATACATTTGACAAGATTGTCCAGTTGTGTATCTTTTCTAAAATTAAAACTACAGCATTAAACCACATCATTAATTGACACAGAGTAAAATAAAATGGCTCACTATCAAATATTATGTCAGCTAAAAATATTGAATAACAAACAATTTCTGAAAAATCCAAAGGCAGAACTCTTTTATGGTCAACAACTACAAAAACTCCAAAACAAAATCAAATCTAATATTAAACACTGTGTTTCCATATTCAGTCTACAAATGTGAGAGGGATTGCTGCACTTGTAAAGAGCAAACCAAGTTAAGCTCCATAACAACTGTATGCACTGCTGTAATTAAATAAGCATTAATAACTAGCAGTTGAGAAAGTCACAGAGAATTACAATAGTCTGATGTTTGGCTCTGTTACTTTTGTTTTTATAATGATTCCTGTTAATTAGGGACAATACTGACATAAAAATTTGAAGTGAAAGTGGCACTATTTCAGGACTAAAACCTTTTCCTCAGTCACCCATATTTATCCATTCGCAGCTCTATCTGACAAAAACTTTGCCTAGAGTATTGGACATGCCATCATCTACAGATTGTTTTCTCTTCTGGTGTTTCAGCCACAGGTCTAATTCCCTGTGCCTCTCCCTCTCTAGTATCTATACACACATTTTGTCTGACCATGGAGGATTAAAACTAGGTTAAAATTCATTGGAGCACATACACTGTCTCTGATTTGAAACAAAGTTTTCACTTCTGCAAGACTACTGTCAGTTCTGTTTGCATTTTACATATTTAATGGGAAAGCCTCCAGGAGTACATTAAGAAACATAGCAATCATTTGTCACTCATCATACCTTGAGGAAGAAATTGTATGTTTGGTGCAGTGTTTTGTTCATTTTAAAAAGATGTGTGCCTACTGCTCGTGGTCTTTGATTTTATTGTTATACAGCACTGTATTTTTACATCTGACATGAAGGTTATGGAAGTCAGAACTAAACTTTCAAGGTTTTGCCCTGAAGGTAAATCTCAGTATGTAGCTTCTAAGGGTTTGAACACAGCTGTCTTCTTGCCCTTGGGGACCACTAGTAAGGAGCTGTAGGACTCAGAATTGGAAAAACTTCCTGTCTGCAGTCACCTGGCAAATGCATGAAATCAGAGCGCAGACATTTCACATCAGCGGAAGTTTCCCCTGTTTATTTTAAAAGTTTTGTCAGGAAGTCACTCAGTGTAAGAAAGTTTAATAGTGTCCAACTAAGGTTGCCGGGGCACCTGTACTACAGCTATTCTGTAACAGCTGGCCACCCCAGATTCCCTCAGTCTTCAGTTCCCTCAAGACTACTTTTCAGCCTATAAAACTGGTTTCAGATTTTTCTCTCTCCTTTCCATCCATTTAAGTGTCCAAACTTCTAGACCGTACAAATCCATGAATGTTAGTCAATCCCTTCCAGATACACAGCAAAGAAACATTTGAAGATGCATAACTGCCTGATTAGAAGAAAAACCCTGAAGTTCCATATTTTAAAAATAGTATTAATAATTTAAAGACATGCAGTTTTATCCTGCTTTTAACAATACTGAGGAAATCCCTTTCTCTCACCATCCACCACCTGTCTGTTATTCCTCACAGTCTTTGCCCAAGGTAAAGTGACAATAAAATTTTTTTTTAAAAGACAAGGAAAATAAACCTAGAAATAAATTCTAGATTCTTGAATGTTTATGAAATTGGTTTACATCCTTCTAATGTTGAAAAATCCGAGCTAATAATACTTTAGCAGAACTTCAAATTGCCTGTTTTACATGTAGAAAGAGCTGTTGACCAGATACTGAATTTATAATATAGTTATACCATCAACTTGAATCTGTGGATTTTTGTCAGGATGCAAGGGAAGAGGAAATTCCTAAAGAAATCCTTTCATATATTGGATGTTTCAATCTCCTCTATCATCTTTCACTCCCACCACGTTGCTGTTCCATCATCTGCTCGGATGTTAATCAGAATGACTGGGTCATCCTCTTTTATAAGCTTGCTGGATTCATTTTGTTTCAAGGTCATCCATGAATTGACTTTAGTAAGCAATTATAAATTGGATGATATTTTAATATTCTACCCTCTCCCTGAGCTTTAATCTAGAAGTGATGAGAGACAAAAAGAAACCCAAAGGGCATTTTAGGAAGCAAGATGATGAATGCCATTATCCAATACCTTTATAATTTCTCCTGCCCTGGACATCCTTATCTTTCCCACTGAGTTCAAAGGGAGTTGAGGGAAATTCAGCATCTTCCAGAAACAGCTTTTTAGCTAATATATCTGGCTATGATCTCTGGAGAAATCTGTTGATATTGGTATTTGAGTCACTTAAACTTGGCATTCAGAATTCTGTTCTACTACAGTGCATCTCTATTAAGACAACAGAAGTCTCTGTCTCCTCTCTCTCTGATATTGCCTTTTGAATTTTAACATTAAAAAGCAGTATTTTCCTTCACTGTATTTTTAAAAGAATTTGAAACAGTTTAGGAAACTGGGTTTGGACTCTCACACAGCAATAAACTATTAGATACCGGCAGAACCTTGGCTTAAAAGGGCACAGATTGAGAGGACCATCTGAATAAGGATTGCAGATCTACTGGTTAAAGCTTTCACAAGCATTTTCTAGAGGAACATTTACCACATGTCTGTGTTTAGACCCAGCCACAACAGATGCTCTTAAGCAACTTGCAACATGACCATGCTAAAGCAATGATTTCCCCCTGACTGACTCTTTGGTTTGTTTTCTAAGCATAGAAAGCAAGGTATGGCTTTCTCTCTGACCCCTCACAGATCATCAGTACAGCTGCCTTAGGACTCAGTAGGTTTGTGAATTATTCACAGTCCTTTTCAAGACTATGAAGAAAGCTAGACAGCAATTCCATTGTTTCAACTTAAAAGACAAATAGAATGACAAACGGACAACATGGTTGCAATAGAATGTGTTCCTCAAGGGGAATACTATTATCTGCCCATGAGGATTCTGCCAAGGGTTTCAGACTGTGCAAGGAAAAGAGGAGATAACCAAAAATGTTCATGGTGCTATCAGTACACCCAACCTATAAAGTCAACAGAAAACCCAGAAGTAAAATTTGCTCCATTTGCATCAATATTTTGAGGAAAGAGTGAATTCTTTTTTGGAATAGGACAGGCTTGAATCATGATTTTGATGTGGAACTATGTAAAATTCTGGGGTTTGCTGGGCTTTTGCTCTAAGCCACGAACAGGAGATAACAGCTGCTTAGTGTTTTAATTCTGTATTTACAAGAACTGCAAGCAGAACAAAAGAAACAGCTTATACCATGAACCTTTGTTCTTGCTCTGTTTATGACTGTTGATTTCACTGTCATTTAGTCCTGCCAAGGGCTGATATACATAAAATTAAGACAATAAATGCAACTCTTGTCTGTCTCCTCTCTTTATAGTTTCTTTTCGAAGGTATGTGCCAAGCAGATAGTGCTGGGAACATAACTGCATGCTTTTTTCAGCAGAACTTACACATTACAGGTAACTGCAGTGCATAGTGCTCCATGCTCATCCAGCCATTATCAGGCAGATAACTGCAGGAATGAGAATTAGGCTCAATTTCCTGCCTGGACATAGGCAGGACATCCTGAGACCATCCAATTTAAGAATTATGACATTAGGGCAATGAAGCAGAAGATTCTTAGGCTATTATCAATAATGTGTAAGAGTCTCTCTCCAGACTGTATAGATAGGGGGTTTTTAATGCTTATAATCTGCATATGCTCATAATCTGAAGATAATATGAAAGTTGCCTGTTACTCTATACAGCCATATAAAATCTTTTTATCTAAAGAACAGACATCACACTTAGTGTCAGGCAAGCTGGAACACTAAAGCCCCAGTAATTTCAGTAACCTACTTCTATGTCACTGGATAATTGCCACTTTTCATTTCTGATGTGGGTAGTAACAAGAAAATCTCAGTTTAAGAGATTTTTTTTTTTCAAATGCATTCTTCTAAAATAAAAACGCTGTTTTCTCTTTTTGAAGGAAATTCTGACATTTCCATTTCGATGTCTTTTCCAGAAACCATTAATTCATACTTTCCAATATGCCCTAGATGGCATTCAAGCCTTTCTGAATCTAGTGGTAAAATTCCCATTGCTTTTAACAGGAGTAAGGATTTTTTTTTTCTATGTATGCATATTTGCACAGGTGTTCTTAGGGCCACACACTTAGGTAGACCACTTTAGTCCAGTGTTCAAGTATTGTTTTTCCTGAATCCCTGCTCACTCAGCCCCTTACACTGCTTTTCAGACACAGAGAGTTGTTGTTTTAAGTGGCACAATCTACATGCAGGGAGATCCTCCGAATTCAGACAGAGGATCTATTGCTTATGCACAGTAAGGATAACTGTAGAGGCCCAGAGAAGTTCCTTCCCCTTAAGGGTGGGCCATCACAATATTCTAGAAACCACATCCTGGAGTACAAATTGGGGTCAAATAAGTCACCTTAAAAAACATGGCACTGCAGCAAAAGAACAGTATATGGCTCCAAAATACTTGTTTTTCTCCACTGAGGCTTTAGAATGAAGCCATTCCACCCAAGCCTGCTCACTCTTTGAATTCACTTAATGTCATCACTGGAGCAATAAAATTTTACTCCTGGAAAGTTTAATTTTGTGCTTGCATGCCTGACTATTTGAGATGCATTACACACTGCATCTAGCCGCTTGACACAGCCATGGGCTTCCACCCTCTGAGCAGGCAGCTGTGCCTAACAGAGGAGCCATGAAAGCAAGCAGTCTGAGCCAGGTACAGCTGTAGCCACAAACATGTCTACTAGTGACCACTGCAATGGCCAGTAAATCTGCATGTGACAGGGGTATGACCAGCACCCCATGATTGTGGCAGCCCCTCAGCTTATCACCCCCAGGGAGTGAGCAAAAACGAGGATGTGCACAGAGTGATAACACCTCAGGTCAGCACAAGTTCAGGATTCCTGGAAGTCCATCTGCAAAACCTTAAATTGCAAAAATAAGGACTGGGACAGGGTATGCTGAGATGTGTCCCATGTCTTCCAGATGCTCCGGTGCCCCCACAGCCCCGAAACCCACTTCCAAGAGCCTCCTTCATATCTTTTGCCCGGAACTCTGGAGCGCAGAGATAGCTCCCGACTGGCAAACTGCTTCTCTTGGGGATTTTCCTCCCGAGCAGGCACACTACTGCTCCCAGCCACATAAAGGACGATTCTGAATACTCTGAATGCCTCTCTCTTCTCCTTTCTCTTTACCTGTTACTGGAATGACAGACCTCCAAGTGAAGACTTGGTGAGGAGGGTGTGCTTTCAGTCTGCTCCAGGTTTTTGCACAGGAGGTGTCTATCAGTGATGCAGCTGTGTTTCCTTGGACACTGTGTGATTTGGGGGTCTGCACACAATGCACTGCAAAATAACTTATTTTTACTTTCTAATATGATGAAGAAGCCATAAATCTGTAGAAACTTATACCATGAACTGAGTGAGCCCCGGAATATCAAAAGAAAAGAGGATTGCACATTCATTTATTTTGCTGTCCTGCTTCTAGCATTGTGTGAACTAGGGCTACAGGTTTCACACTGGTATTCAGGAGGTCATTTCTCACACACAGAGAAATAAATTAGAGGGAATATTAATGGTGACAAGCATACAAGACTACTGAACAGCAGAAGCATTTCAATCCTGCTGGGAATGACGAGCAAAGTTTCACGGACCTCTGGTCCAGTTGCCATAAATGCAGCATATCAGCAATGAATGCACTCAAGCACACCTCTGAACTGTCACTGCATAGATTAATGTATTAATATGTGTGGCTCTACAAGTCTAAATTTAAAGTCTAAAGTTAAAGGTCTACATAAAGCCTACTTTTCAAGGAAGGGTGTTTAATTTAACATTTGCTTGACCTAGAAAAAGGCAATTTAAATTATTTTAAGATTCGGTAATCCTGTTTAACTTATTTTCCTGAGAGAAACTGAAAATCTAGTGGCTGTTATAGACTTTTCCTGTGCTTATGGCATAGTCCCTTTGTATTAAAAACAAAAAGAAAAAAAACCCCAAACCAAACCAAAAAAAAAAAACCTCAAAACCCCCAACAAAACAAAAACCTCAAAACAAACAAACAAAAAACCAAGGAAAAAACCCCTGTGTATGTTGCATAACAAATTATAATTAAACCAGTAAGCTAATCTTTCCAGTGTCAGAAGGAGAGGATAAATTCTCTCTGTAGTGACTAATACGACCAGTCTGACAAGAGGATCCAGAGTCTGAAGGTTTATCTCATCCTCTCTCTCCCTTGCTTCTCTCCCACCAAAAGAGTCTGGCTTAATCAAAAACACTGACCCAGCCCCATTCCTGTTTCCCTGGAAATGTTATCCATTGTGAGCAGTGACTTGAATTCACAATAACTTGGGAATCTTTATTAAAACATAGTATTGAGACTTTAGCTAAGATTAAATACATTCATTCCCCTATGTTTTCTTATACTGACGTGGAAACTCTTTGGGAATTATTGAAGTAAGTAATTTTTTTACTTTTTTCTTTAATACTTAAATGCTGAAGAATAAAAAACCCTTTTTTTGTACACTGGTGCAAAGCATGGGTAAAACTAAAACCAATACACTTATGTGTATTGGTATGTATGATTCTCACTGGTTTTATAGCAGCAAACATTGCTACCTTGGTCCTGATGTAGCAAGAGACTAACAGAGAACATTTCAGCAAAAGTACTGTTTCTCTAGATAGTTCTGTAAGAGCTCTTTCCTTTGGAATACAAATTGAACATTGCAGACAGGCCTCAATTTAGTATTGACTTCAAAGGAACAATCTGTGTCAAACGTCCCGTGTTCCTAGCTTGTTTGAAGATGGAGACGTACTGACACCCTTCCTGTCAGGGAAGAAGGAAGGAAAAGAGGTTTGTTTAGTCCAAATCCCCATTGGTTGCTTTCCAATACATCAGAAAACTGGTATGTAGTCAGTCTCTCTAAATAAGAAAAAGGAAAAAAGTCAGACAGCTCAGTGATTAATATGCTTACTTGAATGTCAGAGATGTATGTTCAAATCCTTCTTCTGTCAGACTGTGGTGCAGGGATGTGAAGCAAAACCCTGTGCTTGAGGAGAAGATCAGTCAATCTTAGTTGGGTTTCTGAATCCGTCTCTCCTGACAATTTTTTTTTCAGTGGATATAAAGAACAGAAATAATCACTGCAGCAGAAGTAACTCCGCTTTGTCATGAAAAATGCCTTAACCTTCAGGCTACAAGATTTCCTTTCGCTGTCCTTTTATGATCTGACTGCATTTTGTGCAAGGCTTTATGCATTAGGCGAATTAAGCTGATTTTATTCATCTGAGATCAAAGAATAAGCATAATACAGAAGGGACAATTCTTGTCAAGTTTAAAGTCAAGCTGCACATGTGTCTAATGGGAAAAATGTAAAATAATTTACAGGAAGGAAAATTAGTGTATTGGGGAGGTGCCTCTAGAGGGTGAAATCATGGCATAGCAGAGACTTTGAAGATCCATTCTTTAATTGGAAGCTGTAGCATGATGCCTAAAATACTTTATGAATCCAGTTGGGTGCTCTCAGGATAAAACATAAAGGCCAGTCAGAAAATACATGGGCTGGAAATCCAGTGTAGAGAAAATCCATTTACTTCAATCCTTTCCTCCACCCCTCCATGTGAGGGCACAGGTGCAGTCCCATGAGCCTGCCACCTCACCCTTATGCAGTCTCCTTGCACCTGACCTCTCCTCCCAGAAGTGTCTTTGGCATGCCCAGACTGCCCTGAAGGATCAGGCATAAGCAGAACGTGCTCTGCCAAATAAGAACACCTTATTTGTAGCTGACACATAGGAACTATTGTTCTTGGGTTGTTTATGCTTTATTCCCTGTGGTATCTGTTAATATATTCTTGGTCTGATTCTTATCTCTTACTGACACACATCAGAAGCATTTCTAAACCTCTGGGCGGAGAAGGATTTGACATTTCTAGTTCAGATCAATATCACATCAGCAGAGATGAGTCAAACACTTGCAGCTCTCATTCCTGTATTATTTATCCACATTCAATTGTCTCTCACCTCTTAGTGACCTTCTCTATTCAACTAATATGAAACCAAGGCCCTTTGAACCCAAGTGCCAAGGGGTGAAGCTGGATTGCAGGCTATCTGTTGTCCTGAGTAATGGGCAGCTAAAGCAAAAACATGCAACATTTCACTGCTTGTTTGTGCCTTACTTGGGAAAACGGTTCTGAATGTGAACCAACCTCCCCGGGAACTTGGCCTGTTGGTAGAATTCATCGGTACCTAAATTAGATTTCTGCAGACCCCAAACTCTCCCCCCACATTATAGTGTGTCCGATGAGCACCAAGCACAAATTACTGTCACTGTGTTTTCATACCACATAAAAGTCGACAAAGTGTATGATGGCTGAAATCTGAAACCAGCAGAGCATTGGTAACAGTCCCTCCCTTTGTGGACAATCCCTGAACCCTGGTGATCTTCAAGGGCAGCCTCTGGCTGGCATCACTCTAAATGACGCCAGGAAATGAGGCCAGTTTTTGTTTTCACATCCTATTATTCATGGCTTGTTTTAGATATGATTATATGTATACTAGAGTTGTTTTTTGTCTTCAGCTAAACAGTTGTTAGGGCTTTATTTTATCATATGAGTAGATGCATATATTTCTCAAGGGTTCCCAGAATATTAGGGGAAGAATAACCACAAGCATCCAGATACGGGCAGAATGGGCATACACAAACCCACTGAGTACACAATTTGCAGACGAGCACTTTTCCTTTCACAAACACGCACCCAACACAGAGGAGATTAGTGACAGGCTCAGGTGGGACTCATTCTGCACGGATCAACAGGAGACACAGAAGGTTCACATGTTTTCTGCAGCCCTGTGCTATTCATATCTGCAGTACAAGGACCATATCTTTGCTGCTACTGTATGATATAATCTAATAAAAATAATAAGTCAATCAAACCAGGGCCTGGCACACAACCATAACGCAAAAATTAAAAAACTATATAAAATAACAGAACCTGCTTGTGGATGAAAACATAGATCAAGTCTACCTGGTGAATGCATAATTGCTCATTTATGGAATATGTGACTGTGTTCTGAAATGAGCTTTCTTTGATGCCTTTAGTGTTGATAAACCTTAATCTTTGGAAAACATTCTCGTATGTCATAACAGAGATATTTGTTTCATTTAAATCGGGAAAAACTGTCAGAGCTGCTGAGATTTTAACCTTCATATGAAAGAAATTCAGGTAAGACACATCCACTACTCGGATCATGAATCATTTCTAGAAAATAAAACTAAGATATGAATTTAAATTTTCTATTTTAATTAGACACAGAGTAACACCTCAGTCCTAAACATTCCACATCCTGGTGTGTGGGAAGTCCAAAGTCAGACACTAATTTTTTTTCTTGAGCCTATCTGATTCAAAATGGACTTCTTCCAGAGCATATAAAGAACTCCCTTGTCTTTATTTCCTGTAAAATTTCAGGCTCCTAGGTACCATCTGATGAGTATAGAACAATTTAGGATAGCAAGAGTAAGTACCTCTGAACACACATGTAACACACAAGTGCAAAGGGCAGCACTGTTGGCCTTTTTATCATGACAAACAGGAAAGGAAAAAATCCATGTGCCATACAGCAAGATCCTCTTCTCCCCCTTCAACAGTACACAGATACTGTGCTTCTATGTCTTGCAAGCAAACAATGAGGAACATTTAAAATAGACTTTCTTGAGAAGGAAATGCTTTAAGAATTCCCATTATTTAAAAAGGGAAAGGAGGGAAATAAATAAGTGAACTAAAACCTTTTTAGTCTGTCTAGTCTCACAAAAAGAATGGCAATAAGTATTCCCATAAAAGGTATGTTTACCTCCCATAATCTCCATGACAACAATTATTTCACTAGGCTCAGAATTTTCTTCCTTCCTTTTATTTTTTTTCATTTTGAATTAGCTGCTTGTGTAGACAAGCATCTGCTGCCTCTCTATCTCACAGCTGCTCCTTCTTGCTTTTATTCTTACTACTCTGTATCCCTTACCCATTTTCAAGCAAATACTACAAGACTCTCTCTGAAATGGTCAGTCTGGGCAAAAGGCCAGGAAGTGAAATCAACTCTTTACCAATAGATTTCCTTCTATTTTACTTTATTTCCCTAGGAAATTTTGTCTCATCCCCAAAAGCCTGCCAGTCCTAGAAGTTTGTTGTAGAATTACAATATTATAGGAAGTTACTAAAAATGTGGGTGTTTCTCATTTCAAATGGAAATTCACTGATTTTTTTAAATGCTTTTATTTAGGTCAAAATTTGATAAAATACTAGAAACTTGTAATAGGATTAGGGGTAAATCTGAATTAGTCTCTCATTCTTCTCTTCTGTTTGTTTTTTTTCTAGGATAAGAGGACATCAGAACTCAACACTTTTCCAGGCGTCCAAAACTTATGATTTACATTGGCTACTGATAGCACTCCTGTGGACCAGGAAGTAAATCACATAAAGGTGGTGTTGAACTTATCACAGAAATGCTTTTTAAGGATGTTCTTTGAGTGACAAAGCAGGTTCAAGGCTGCGAACATCTCTCAGGACACAGTGCGTCTCCTGCAGCTGCCTGAAAGAACATGCTTGAAGACCCACATGCTGCCTTTGTGTGGTAACTGCCTCTTACTTTGGCTGTGGTTGTCCTTTGCTCTGTGCTCACAGCCCTGCACCACCTGGCATCAGGCTGCTGTGGGGGCTACCCAGCTGTGCAAACACGCCTGCAGTCACCAGCACCAGCTCACACACCAGCGCTGCCACACTGGGCAGTGGCAGCACGGACACGGCCCCTCGGCTCCCTCTGCCATTCTGGTACTTCGGCACTAGTGAATGATCTCATTTCTTCTCTCTTCTCTTTTGATTTCTTGCCTATTCTCTTCTTTTTGTGTCTACTCCCTATTTTCCCGCCTACTCATTTTTTTCTCTGCTGCTGCTCCCTATTCCCTTAACTTACCCTGTCCTGATTTCTCAGCTTCCTCTCCCCTCCGCTCCGCTCCCCTCCCCTCCCCTACATTTTGTGTATGTACAGGCATACACAAAAACACAATTGAAAGCTCAGATTTTGCAGCATGCAGACATTTCACATGGACCCATAGGACATGTCCAACCAGTCAAAGCTCTGACCACTGCTGGGTGTCTGTTATTCAACGTATGGAGAAAAGAGAGGATGATGAAGGGAGGTTTGATACCACGATGCATTTCAGGGCTTTTGCTATTTTTGACATTGTCTACTGCAAAATAGAGCATATGGCCATACCCGCCTCCAGTTCTTGTGGACTCCCTCACGCCAGTGTATACTCAACACAAAGGAGCTCATATGAGGCAACCAGACAGTGCTACATAATACAGGAGATGTGAAGAATTTGGAGGCTGGGATGGAGCTAGTATGAATTATCCAGTCAACAAAAGGAAGGGAGTGAGCTAGAGTGAAAATTAAAAATATTTATACTCTACAGTATTTTTGGAAAAGATTTAGTGTGTTTGAGAGTTCTGGAGTTCATTTCCCCTAGCTAATTACAGAATTGGAATCTTCCTTAATAACTCATTAAAGATGAATGGAAGTGTTAACAGAATACATTATTTTCTTGCATACTTAGCAATGGAAACATGAACATATAAACTGATCAGGCTTTAAGGGGAACATATACATATGGGGCAATGCTACAGCCACATCAATGCAGTTCATCTACTAAATGTCCCCTTAGCAGGTGTCTTGGGGTGACTTTATGCTGTTGTATCCCCTATCATTGCTCTATGCCCAGACATGATTCCTCTGCCTTTCTGTGTCTTTAAACTGAACCCGAGAGAGGGGAGAGAAAGAAAAAAAAGGCCAGACGAACTTTTCAAAGCAGTCTGTGCTTCAAGGACACAGAGATTAGCTGCTGCTGCTGCTGAGAAACAAAGGAAACACCCTTTTTCTGCTTTTCTCGGCTTTTTGGCTCTGTTTCTCTGGAGGGAGACTGAGAGTTAAGATTCTTTCTGGGACTTCGGCTTTTCCCTTCTTCTCTTCTGGATTGTTTCAACATCAGAACACCAGAATTCACTGGGAAAATTTCCACCTTAGGGCCAGAGGGGGCCCAGGCCGACCCAGCTCCAAGGAGGAAGAGAGAGACCATACCCACAGAAGGACTTTAAAATCTTCCCAGGTTTCTCTCCACAGCGAGAGGGTTTATTATTTAGGTTTATTATTCTTTTCCCGTGTGTTTGTTAAATAAATAGATTTTATTTTCTCTTTCACATTCCTCGGAGGAATATTTCTTTCCTGAACCTGGTGGGGGAGGGGCGGGTACAACCTGCCTTCCTTTGAGGAGACATTCCTTTCGGATGTTTTCCCTAAATTTGGCCCAAACCGCCACAGTAGGTCAGGATTAGTTATATTTTATGTCCATGCCATAAACATAACAGATATACCACTGTGTTCATACCAGCAGTTAAATATCATTCCTTGTTACTAAGTCCCATAGCTATGTGAGAATGTCATTGGAAATTATTATTACACTAGACAGGGACTTGTATGACCCCTGCTGGGTTGTCTTTTCCAAACTCTGTAAGTGAACCTTGTAATCTACAAAGCCCTTTTGAGAGATGAATAATTAAATTCTTACAATCGTGCAATTTGTTACAATAAGGCAGAAATTCTTTTTTTCATTTCCTATCCTGTTCCCTGGAAAAATAACAAAAGCATACTGGATTTCAGCTGGCTTTTTCACTCCTTGTTTCAAGTTGTTTGACTGGATGCAGAGAAATTAATGAGAAATCTTGTCACACAGTTGAAATGAGATAGTTCTCATTGACTTCAAGAGGGTCTTATTTTTAAAATTTAGGTATTTTCTTAAAGAATAATATAACTGTTTAGTGAGAAAATACTTTGTCTAAACACAAGTTACATGTGAAATGTAGGACTGCCTTATTTGGTAAACTATGTATATATATTTATATATTATACCATAATATACCATATATATTTTTTTATATAATATAGATATTGTTTCATGGAGCTCTTAGTGACAAAAGGAGGATTTAACGCATAATTTTTGAGGCACACTGCCAAGAGACAGCAATTTCAATTCAGCAATTGTTTAAAATACCTGTTTACACTGGGCTATTTAAATTATTACCTATATCTTAGCAGAACACTGAAAGATGGAGAGTAAGTTTTGACTTTACTCACAAAAAATTCAGCAGAAGTATGTCTGGATCCAGTATAGATCCTAGTTGTGACCAGAGGGAAGGAGAAAGCTCATAGGGACTGTACAGCCTGACCACAGCCAACTGGTGTAGACTCCGCGAGGCTGCACCAAGCTAAAAGGCTGAAGCCGTGCAAACAGGCAGTGCTGCCAGAATAGTGATCTTCCTTTCTTGCTCCCTCTCCATAGTTTCCAACCCCAAACAAATCTGTATCATGCAACAAACCGCAATAGGGTTCCTTACCTGTACAGGCCAGGTGATAAATGGAGGTGCACATCAGCAGACCTCCCTTACACTAGCAGAAAAGATAGCTGCTTCTGATGCTAGATACTGTCTCCAGGTTTTGTGGCATAACGGGTAGACAGATCTATTTCCAGACATTTTCCTGTATCCCCTTTGGGGAAGAGAAATTTACACTCCTTATGCTCTACACATTTTAGTTTGACATGATCATTTTACTTGTCCCCTTTGAAGCAAGGCAGATCTCTTTTACTCCACCATCCATCTACCTCTGAGAAATAAAATATGGCTCTTAGCAAGACCAGGATGCTGTATGCCTCAACAAGACTACTTCCAATGAAAAGACATCCCATTATGCTCTAGCAGTAGCAAAGTATGTGCGGATATATGGATTATATACTTCCTGGTTAGTTGCAAAAAGAATAGTTGTAATTTACCTTATAAAAATACAAAAGGAATCCACCCTAAAAGAGAAAAGTAGCTTTATTAATTCACCACTTCTCTCACAACTCCTTAGTAAAAATGTACATATTATTATAAGATAGATACAGTTACCTAAAGAAATAAAAGTCCCAATGGCTCTTAATAAAAACACCATTAAAGAAAGCCACTGTTTTATTCAAGTGCTAAGATTTTACAGGAAAAAGACTAAGGAATGACTATACCTAAATAAGGTTTTTACTATTGAAAGCAACAGCTACATCAGAGCCTATACATCCATCAGTTGTAACATTCACATTTGTGTAATAAAGACTTCTTTATGTGTAGAAGTTTCGTTGCCTCACATGTGGACTGGTATCAGTATTTGTGTGGGACTAGCTAATCTGTTGCCCTGGTCTTTGTTAAGCCTTCTGTTTTTAACCTTGGAGTCAAATTTTTTCACACAGTTTATGTAAATAATAGCCAATGTTTACTTAACGGTATTTTCTGTTTTTCATTCCTTTTGTGATAAGAGAACTTTGATGAGCACCTTTCTTCTCCAGTGGGATTGAGAAGGAAGTGACATGCTCTCCAATCCCTTGTGGAGTTGGGACGTGTATATGAATGTGAAATTGTAAATAATGAACAAATTACTCCTTCCTTTCTGCTGAACCTGGCAAATGTGAGAGCATCTTTATTGTGTCTTCCCAGACACACTAATCCTCTCTTTCAAAAAAGGACTTCTTCAGGAAAAGCCTCATGAAGACAATTAAAGAGTGATTTCTTATTTACCTAAATGTAAGAACTAGAAAGAACAATAAAAAACAAAGGAAGAGCAATATTTTGCAGGACTCTTAGGGGCAGCAATAGGAGAGAAGAGCAGATGTACAGGCAGGTCAAGTAGACGTACAGCAACTGCCTCTATGTTCAGCTGGCAAAAAGCCTTCAGCTTTGACATACAGCGTATTCATCTTTCTGTGTGGTACACGTTCCTCCGATGAGATTGGACTGCCCAGGGCACTGGTGGCTAACCCATTTTTCTAAAGTGGTTTGCCAGTTTGCTGGTTCAAATATAGCCTAGGAAATTAAAGTCGTGGCCTGTGTGAAATGAGCCAGTAATAGCCATCAATTACCTGGTAGAGAGGCCAGCCCAGACGGCTCAAATCATGCCCTTGGCTGACAGCTGAGAAGGGAAGCAAGGGAGCAAATGTTTTCATGGACTGAGCTGCATTCTCCTCCTCAGGGACAGAGTCTTAGCTTTAAAGAATAACATGAAAATTTTGGGGCTTCTAGATTATCCCTTCTATTTATAAAGTTTAGCTTCTATTCAGCTCTAATATATGAACTCAGTTTTGAAAGAGAAAACAAAGTAAAGCTGTAGGATTGCAGTGGAATATTAGGCAAAGGCTTGTAAGCATTCCCCAGTAAGATGGCAATAGTAAAGCTGTAGCAACCTCTCTTCTCTCTCAAACCTATCAACCAGATTTGGGGAAAATGGCTCAAGATACTAACTTGACAAGTATGTGCAGTAGCATAGCTTTTGTACATCATCAAGAAAAACAGGGGGCTAAAGGAACAATTCATTTAGCTTGGATACATTTAAAGCTAGATCCAGTGAAGAACTAGGGATCTGAATAGAAGGTGATAAAGCTTCCTGATGCAAAATGAATTGCATCTTTCCAGCTCAAAATGCAGGCAGGCAGTGAGAATCTCCATGTGCTGACCCACACAGGCAAATGGCTCGATGCCTCTTCCCTGATGCACCATGGAGAAAAAGAAATGCAGGAGTGACAATTCCAGTAGGCAGCAGAGCTCTGAATACACAGCTGCTACAACACCGTAGACTTTGACTTAAGTGGCTGTTAGCATCTCGACACCTTGATTAACCAAAAATCTGATTTCATCTAGAATTAAACCAACAAGTTCTTGTTTTGTTATGAAAACCTATTTTCCATAAAACCAAGTCTACTGGCACACAAATGGACATCAATTACTTAGAAATCTTATGTTTTAAAAACTCTAGATCGATTATTTATTTTCTGCTTTTTTCTTCTCCTTTTTTTTTTTCCCATGGTATTCAAATACTAGAAATTTTTATTATCTTTTATTCACAAAACCAAAAATACTGACATGGGTTTTTCCAAAGTAAAATCTGGAAAACAAAATGCACATATATGCGTGCGGTTTCATGCCACATAAAATAGTTGGGAAGTGACTCAGATGTGCTGTATCTGAATGTACATGTCAGGTAACAGCACACAGAAATAACAGTAAGCAGTATGAAAATGATGCAACATGGGGACTGCATTCGCAGGAACAGTTGCAGTGGATCAGTTAAACTCACTCAAGAACACCTACTGAAGTCAACACAGGCACCTGATGTATGACGCATTTAGGCCAGCCAGATGGAAAACCGGGAGCTGAATCAAATTTTGTGTTAAATCGCCCCTTGTATCGTCGAGAGCTAGGGGGTTGATTGCACAGCCTCACCTAACCAAGAAACGGCCATCCTTCAAGGAAGAGATAACTGACGCTGGACCGCTTTTCTCCGGAAAGCGCTAAGCAACAAGCTAACAAGACGGGCGCGGGCATCTCGGGGACACGGGCCTGACACAGGGCCCATGACCCCGGTCCGACAGCTGCGGCTCTGGGCTCCGCCACCCTCCGGCCCCTCCGACAGCACCGTCCTCCCCCGCAGCTGGACACCTGCCCGCCGGGCTGGGCGAGCGCTTCCTGGCGGCGCCGGGAGCTGCTTGCCCCGGGCCCTCCAACAAACGGAGGATGCCGAGGTCAGCCCCGGCTCCCAACACGTTTCCTCCGGCAGGTCTGGGGGAGGGCCGTGGGAGCGGGGCCGGCGCTGGAGAGGGACGGCGCGGGCGTCAGAGGCCAGCCCAAGCCGGGGCCGAACGCCACCGCAGCCGCCGGGGCAGCTCGCGCCCCTCAGCCCACCGCGTCCCGCCGCCGGCATGAGGCGGGCCGGGCCCTGGTGCCTGCTCCTGGCCGCGGCCTGCGCTCTGGGCCGGACCCCGCCACCCCCGTGGGCCGCCGTGCGCTGCCCGCCTGCCGGAGCCTGCTTCAGCGCCCACCTCGCCAACGTCTCGTACGCCGACGCCCGCGGCGCCTGCGACCAGCGGCGGGGCGGGCTCGCATGGGTCAGCGGCGAGCCGGAGCTGCGCCTGCTGCTGGGGCTGCTGGCAGAGGCGGCGGTGCCTGCGCCCGCGCTGTTCTGGGTCGGGCTGAAGAGGAACGCCTCCGCCTGCACCCACGAGGAGCAGCCGCTCCGCGGCTTCTCCTGGGAGGGCGTCGAGGGTGGGACAGCCCCGCAGGAGGTGCCGGCGGCGCTCGGCCGGTGGGTGCAGGAGCCCCTGCAGTCCTGCCTCACCGCCCGCTGCGCCGGGCTGCACTTGGCGGCGGACCCCCGGGACGGCCCTAGCTGGGGCTGGAAGGAGCGGGTCTGCCAGCTCGAAAGCCCGGGCTACCTCTGCAAGTATCACTACGAGGGTGCCTGCCCCGACCTCAGTCCCGCGGGCGCCCTCGACCTCGACTACCACCTCCCTTTCAAGGAGCGCAGCAGCGGCCCCGGCTTCAGCCCGCCGGGCACCGTGCTGACGGTGGCGTGTCCCGGCGGGGAGGTGCGGCTCACCTGCCAGCCCGAGCCGGGTGGCTTCGCCTGGAAGGCGGCAGAAAAGCCCCTCTGCCCCTGCCCCTCCGGCCGCAGGAGCCCCGACAGCGGGCGGTGCGCCGAGACCGCCGGGTGCCGCGATGCCGTCGGTGGCTTCGCCTGTGCCTGCACCCCGGGCGGCCGGGGCGACCCGGACGGGACTCCCTGCCCGGGCCCGGGGCCGACTCCCACCGCTGCAGGCGGCCCCGCGGAGCCGTCGGGTGCCAGGACGGAGGGGCGGCGTCCTTCCATCCCAACACCCGGCGGTTCCGTGGAGCCGCCCGCCACCACCACGGCCGCCGCCGGAGGAGAGAAGACGGCTGCTCCCCCGCCCTCCTCCTCCTCCTCTTCCAACTACGTTTTCATCCTGGTGACAGTCGCGGTGGTGGTGCTGATCATCCTGGTCATGACCGTCCTGGGGGTGTTCAAAATCTGCTTCAACAAGAAATCCGAGGGCCGCGGGGACAAGGAGCCGCCGGAGGCCGGCAGCAAGGCGGAGACAGGCTCAGCGGAGCCCAGCGGAGCAGCGGGCGGTGAATAGCCCCGGACGGCCGAGGCCGCGT
>VYXC01001190.1:730867-828250 GCA_013397175.1 Platysteira castanea
ATTATTATTATTATTATTATTATTACTATTACTATTACTATTACTATTATTATTATGGTGTTGGTTTTCAATTAAAGTTGTAATATTAAATATTGATTCAAGGTTTCCTCAGAGCAGTTATACACAACTAACTGGTCTCATCCAAGCCTTTTGGGGTGCAGGGAGAATAGGGAAATATTTTTCTTCCCTTAAGAGAACTTTAAGCTCTGAAATGTCTCTTTAAATATGCTTGTTTGTTTGTTNGATGCCGTCGGCGGCTTCGCCTGTGCCTGCACCCCGGGCGGCCGGGGCGACCCGGACGGGACTCCCTGCCCGGGCACGGGGCCGACTCCCACCGCTGCAGGCGGCCCCGCGGAGCCGTCGGGTGCCAGGACGGAGGGGCGGCGTCCTTCCATCCCAACACCCGGCGGTTCCGTGGAGCCGCCCGCCACCACCACGGCCGCCGCCGGAGGAGAGAAGACGGCTGCTCCCCCGCCCTCCTCCTCCTCCTCTTCCAACTACGTTTTCATCCTGGTGACAGTCGCGGTGGTGGTGCTGATCATCCTGGTCATGACCGTCCTGGGGGTGTTCAAAATCTGCTTCAACAAGAAATCCGAGGGCCGCGGGGACAAGGAGCCGCCGGAGGCCGGCAGCAAGGCGGAGACAGGCTCAGCGGAGCCCAGCGGAGCAGCGGGCGGTGAATAGCCCCGGACGGCCGAGGCCGCGTCCCTCGGGGCTGCCCTGAGCGGCAGCTCTCACCCGGGCCAGCGCTCGGCTCCCCACGTCCCTGCTGCCCCCCGCCCTGCTGCCGCGGGGAGCCCGAGGGAGAGGGGCCGCGGGACTTGGCTGGGCAGGGCTTGCACGTTATCAGACGCAGGAGCGCGTATCGACGTTCGAGGGGATTGAAGCCTTTGGACAGTCAGGAGTTTTTTGTCGATATGAAAAACAGTTATTTAGGTGCTGACTTCAGTAAAATATAAATAGATCAGCCTGGCCGACAGAGTGATTGCAGCTGCAACAACTGTGCGTTTTTATCCTCTCAGAAACTGTTCGTCGGGTGCCTTACTTGGAGCAAGCATAAAGTGGACCACTCTGAGCTCTTACATTTTGTAATTTAGAAGTCACTCCTTGCTGAGTGGTACTTGGAGGCTCTCGTTTTCAATCTAATTGCTGGAACTTTTGGAGAGGTGAACTCCAAAAGTTTGGATGAAACTGCGACCCAGATGCTTTCATACTGACATTCTTAAAAAATGAAAGAGCATTTCTATACTTAAAAAGTCATTAAACTGCTGAGGAAGTGAGAGGTTAATGGGGAGTCAGTTTTATACTTGAGCTGATGAAAAGAATAAAGGATGATGTAAATCACTGCCCTGTTTGTTACTTCATACTTATTTTTATTGTAGCAGAGAATAAATTTTTCAGTTACAGTTTTTCTCCTAAGGTGTGTTACAAAACTTGCTCTCTGTATGCAATATGTGGCTCCCTTACAATCAGACAAGGCGCTAACACACCACACTGTGAGAGAAGTTAACGTGAGTCCAAATACATCATGCAAATCTCATTCTCTTTAGTCAGATATATTGTTTTCCATAGAGTCTCTTGAGAGTAAGGAAAGCTTCACCGTTTGTGCCCTTCCCTAAATGAGGTAAACACTTCCTCTGTGATTTCCCTTGGGAATTCCTGTAGAGGAGCTTTCATCCTGGCTGCAGAACTTGCTTTCTGTGCAGTTCAGAGTGCTGATGCTCACTTCTCCTTCTTCTTCTTCTTCTTCTTCTTCTTCTTCTTCTTCTTCTTCTTATTATTATTATTATTATTATTATTACTATTACTATTACTATTACTATTATTATTATGGTGTTGGTTTTCAATTAAAGTTGTAATATTAAATATTGATTCAAGGTTTCCTCAGAGCAGTTATACACAACTAACTGGTCTCATCCAAGCCTTTTGGGGTGCAGGGAGAATAGGGAAATATTTTTCTTCCCTTAAGAGAACTTTAAGCTCTGAAATGTCTCTTTAAATATGCTTGTTTGTTTGTTTGTTTCTCTCTTGAGAAAACTTGAGAAAACTCGACATTCTGAATACTGCTTTAATTTTGACACTTTCCCGTTAAGTTTGAAGAATTCTGTTTCAAAAAGTAATGTGTGTTATTATTACCTATTTTTCTTGCAAGTAAAGACTTGATGATACATATGGTGTAAACATCTGCTAAGGATAAAGAATTACGTTGTATGAGTTTTTTCTTTTTCTCTCTCTCCCTTTAATTGTTATAGGCAGTTGCCATCTGGACAACAGTCTTTTTCTTTTGGTAAAGAGGTCACTGATATTTGTGAGCCATCAGACTGTCTATAGGCATAAATTCCCTTGTATCATGACAGGAATTAAATCCTACTAGGTGAGAATGCTACTTATTACAAGGTGACTCATAGTCTGCATACTTTTCTAATCTGTTTATCTGACATTTGTATTTCAGAAGGGAGGCATTTTTCAGCTTGGGCAGGAGGCTTGATTCTACATTCAGATGTGCACAGGTTTGGAAAATGACTTAGCCATTGATGCCTTATTTCTTAATAGCACTCCTCTTGCTGTCACTGTAAGTAATTTCTTTTATTGGACAGTATACATGGAGCTCTCTTCTATCAGGGGCTGTATAAGCATATAGCAACTAAGATGAATGAGAGCCTCCCTAAATTATTTTTTCTATGTTTTAGTCTTTCCCACATATCAGATAGCTGAACTCTTAATGGGACTGTCCAACTGTGTTATTCTAAGCTCTAGAAACTCTCTCATTCTCTGTTTCAGGAGTCTTAGCAAGCATACAGTTAAGCGCTGAGTTAAGTGCCTCACTGCTTATTTGGGCATCTCTCAGTATTATTATTATTACTATTTAGCTAAAATATACAAGTTCATGCCCTTGAAAGCCATTCACCTGTATCATTATTCCCATTTTGCTCTTCCTGTGAAATCACATTTTGATTTGAGAGTTCTTTTTCTCATACAATTCAGGATCAAGCATTAGACATTTGTCTAAAGGACTACACAGGGGTTCTACCATGTTCCCCTTGGCTTTTAATTTGGCTCATCTGGTACCAGACTATTTTGCATCTAAGGATGGGATCCATCTTACCATGTGTAGACATCTCTAACAGTTCACCTAGACTGTTTTGCTCACCTAGACTCCCTTACTGCCTATAGAGAGAAATATGTGCTTGCAATTAATCTCATTTTAGACTAGATGCTGAAAACAGGACTGATGAATTATATTCTGAAAGTGCCATTTCTCTATATTGACTGTAAAGAAGGCATATGGAGGCTACTCATGTTTAAATGCCTGTAAAATACACATTTAAAATTAAATCAGAAAAACCAGCTCACTTAAGTCTCCAGCTGTGCAAGTCACTTTTCTCGAAGCAAACTCATGATGCTTTCTCTCTCTTCAAGGCATGGCTAAATGGTCATAATTTTATTATAGCTTTTATTGCTTTTACACATTAGAGATTCTTATTTAGTATATTTGGGATTCTTTACCTTATTTTTGCAGTCAGTAGAATACAAATCAAATAACATTTGGATTTGTTTGGAACCTGAGCAGGTTTGAAATGCATGAATTTCTCTTTCTCTAATGGTTCAGACCAAAAAAAGGATGGTATGGGAGAAAGGATAGATCGTTTTTGCTTTCCACTCTCAATTAAATTTGGTCTTTAGTGAATAAGAAACCAACACATATCTGTCATGCTACCATTGGCTCATATCTGAGCCATGATTCACTGGTCTGCAAGGCAGATTCAGAGCAGAGTTTGCTGTTTACATCCATAGAAGGAGAATAAGTAAGATCATAATGAGTACAGATAACCATAACAAGTACTGAGATAATAGGATTGTCTGGTTATGAAAGTGGATGCAATTTTTTTTTAATTATTATGTAACACCAGATATATAAAACACACAATCAAATTTAAGTATTTTTCCAAAACATAGCAGAGATGGAGACAAATCTTGACTTTTCCCTCATGTGGCATACATGTCTTTTGACTAAACATCATGTAAGCGTGTGTTATATTCCAACTGTTTTTCCAGCACAGGAAAAGATATTATTTCATTCCATATTAAAATCATATAAATCACATATAAAATTTGCATCTGTGAGTTTTACAGTGCTTACATTTGTAAAGAAATGGTGATAGCAAGAATCTTTGAGTCTACATTTGAAAATGGTGATTCCTGCAAAGAATAGGAATGTCCAGATCTCGCCTATCACAGTTATCCAGAAAGTGTCCCATGTTGCCAGCTTTAGATTTCCTTAAATCCTACAAAGATAGTTTGACTGGTAGGCATATCATTTTTCAGCTGCACATTATATTTATCAAAAAGTGATGAATTTTTAATGGTTTGTTTCATCAAATAATCAGAAATAAAATTTTAATTTCCACATTTTTTTTAAAATAATGATTTATGCTGCTAAGGACTTAATTAGGTGTGCTATGGGATTGAAGTTAAATCTAAAAGTGGACATGGGAAAAATTTGAGTACTTCTGACAATATTTCTCCTTGTTTAAGTCTATTATATAGCTTAAAAAATATAAAATTTTAAAGGATTCTCTGCTTCCTCTAGGAATTTCCTATCACTTAATTTTTTTCATGTTTTAAATCCCAGTTACCTTTCCTCATTTACTACACGGTCAATCACTGGTAGATGCAATGCACTTCCTTCTAGAAATATTATTTTTTATTTCTTCAGGATATGGACACTTAGCAAGGCTGTAGTGTGGCGATTCATATATTTCACTAAAGATATGTACCTGACTCAAAAGGCAAACACAGCAGGACAGCAGCAGTAGTAACCACATTCCCAGGGCTTCAAAACATTAAACTTAGTGTCTTTTCTTCTTCCCCCAGTATGCAGCCTTGTCTTTCTCTTCTGGGCTTGTAGTCTGGTACTGGAAGACTTGAAAGTGAAGGTGTAAGGAGTGTCATCTGTTGGCAAGCAAGTATTTTCCCTTTTCTGTATTGCTGACTAGAATTACAGAATCATAGAATGGGATGGAAGAGACCTTAAAGATCATCTAGTTCCAATCCCCCTGCTGTGTGCAGGGACACCTTCCACCAGACCGGACTGCTCAGAGCCCCATCCAGCCTGGCCTTGAACCCTTCAAGGGATGGGGCATTCCCAACTTTGCTGAGCAAACTGGTCCAGTGTCTCACCACTCTCACAGCAAAGAATTTCTTCCTCATACTTAATCCATGCCTCTTTGTTTGAAGCCATTCCCCTCTGGATTGTCACCACATGCCCTAGGAAAATGTTCAACTTCCTTGTAGATGCTGGAAGGCTGTTTGTAGATACTGGAAGCCTCCTCTTTTCCAGGTGAACAACCCCAGCTCTCTCAGCCTGTCTTTGTAGGAGAGGTGTTGTAACCATCTGATCATCTTGGTGGCCTCCTCAGCATGTCCACATCCTTCTTATGTTGGGAGCCCCAGAGGAGAACACAGTACTCCAGGTAGAGTGGAGGCAGCGGTGGAGCTGGGGAAGGCAAAGATGTGGTGGTCCTACACTTATGTCCTTCCGCATCTTCCACTTGCCAGTCCTTTTGCATTCTGAGTCAGAAAGGTGGGAAAACAACTACTATTATATATTTTATGGGTAATACAAGAGAGAGAAGACTGCAGGTCCAGGGAGATGTTGATCTGAGGAGGGAAAGATGAGAAAGACAGGCAAACATCTATCTTTACCAGGATGTATCTGTCCTAACCATCCTCTTGCTGCATATTTTTTCAGGTGTTACTTGAAATGTGGTGGTTTGAAAACAAATAAACATTTTTAGTCGCTAAGCCAGGAACAGCACATGGATTATAACCCATCAGAAAAGCATGGTTTTGTTTCTGGAATGTAACCAGCAGGCCTTGTGTTCTGGACTGATAAGAATGGTTTGCACTGTTCCCTGGAACATAACATAAGAGCATAAGTACAGGTAGTTTGGGTGCGATTATAAGTGATCTAAGTCTGTAATGTCTGTGGAGAGGAATGCATGAACATTGCTTGTCATTCTTAAGAGTATATCTTTCTCTTATGGAAAGGAATTTTCCCGGTCATTTCACTGAAGACTCTTTTAAAATATGAAATTCCGTAAACTTTGCTTTCTGACTGTGAAAGAACAGTGAAAATTCTTCTGTATTCCATATCTGTCTTGTCAATAAGGAGTTTTTCTTGGTTTATGCTGAGCAAAAATTTGCTGGGTCTTTTTTTCTATTTTAATGATAAAAGGAAAAAAAATCTGTGAAAATCTGTGAAATCAAAGCATCTGAAAAATCAAAAATAAATTAACATTCAGAAAAATCCATTATCTATCTGTTTCTGCCTTGTTTTCCTGAGTTTCTAGTAATTCCACAAAGTACCTAAATTATCATTTGGTTCTTAGAAAAAATGCCTAGATACTTTCTAACCTTCCAAAATAACAGACAGCTTTGAAAATAGCAGCTGACATAAAAAGCAGAACTTCAGCTTTTTTGCTGAGTTGGGAGTTTATGTATTTGCCGTACTCTAAGCTATGAAAGTTGATTATTGAAAGACCCAAGTCCTGCTTTACAATGCCTGTACTGGACTCTACTTATTTTCCTCTGTTCTTAACAAAATGGCCTCTCCTGGCCATCACATACTTGATTTTTCTCCATTTCAGATTCCTTCTCTCTCAGGCTGCCCAGTATCAAATATTCACCAGTTTTGCCTTCTTTCATATCCATTCTCCCCCAGATATCTGCCTTTGCTATGTTTTGGACCACTCCAGTTGAGCAGCGACCACTTGGGCTTTCCACTGTGAATCTGACACGGGCAAGTGCTGTGTCAATCAGCTAAGCTTGTGCTGTGCTCAGCCTGTGTCAGTGGCACTGGCGTCACCCGGCGTTGCTCAGCTCTGTGGAGTCAAGCGCAGTCCAGCACCCTTCAGTAGCTTGCCCTGGGTTGGTAGGGCCCACACCTGCACTGGCAGCAGCACAGTCACCAACAAGGTGAGTGGAGACAATGCAATCCATTTCCAAGTCATGAATACAATACAATTCAGAACCCAAGTCAGAAATCTGGTAATTGCTATCTGTCCTACAAACTCCCTATGCCGTGAATTTGGGCACTTTTATCTGAGCCTTTCTAGTTAGGAATCTCAAGAACCCACAGAGAACCCCTAGGCATATTACACAGTGTAAGAACCTGTATAGAAAAGTCTTTTTTTGGGGGGTGAGGGGGAGGGAAGGAGGGGGGAATGGAGAATAGAAAGAATTTTCTGTACTTTGATATTGTTTTCAAGGTGATTCTACCCATCATAGACATGATAATCATATAATGACAAATGTATTCCGTCCAGACTGGACACAAATCCAGGCAGGATACAGCACCTTGCTATCTCTGCTTCATAGCTGCTTACTGCTCTGCCAAACCCAGATTTTAGGCTTTTGGAGAAACAAAGTTTGGAGGGAGTGGGCATAGATAGCTTTTATTGAAAAGCATTTTTCTTGTCAAAATTGAGCTTGGTTTGTAGCTGTCTAATGATATATTTAGAAATACTCTGAGGTTCACTTATTTTTCTTGGCTATTTCTCTCCACACATTGTACTATCTAAAAGCATTTTTCAAAAAGAGAAATCTAATTAGTCAACCTCCTTTCTTCCTGTGGCTTAGCCTGAAGTTATCAGCCAAATAAGGCTATGTTGAAGAGGATGGAAGTGCTGAATACACAGTTCAATAGAAATATTTTATTCTCTAGAGATTTATAATTCACATTCTTGTGTGTAGAGCCCTGGTGTCAAGTAAGGTTCCTAGGGACTGAAATCACAGAGTTTAGAACATTAGATTGATGTTTCTTTCTTGGCTAATTTCTTCTGATTTTTTGAAATTATTTTTCTTGGATCTTTTTAAAATCAGGATTAAAAGACACTAAATTGTCACTGTTCTAGAAATATGGCAGAGTAAAGCCAAACCTTATATAACATGAACATATGACATCACTGGGTTATTTTACTTCAGTAAGACTTGGTTTAATATTTAGAATTAGAATGCTAATTTTGGAAACAGGTTAAAATACAGCGAATAGTCTCAGTGTTAACAGAGCATGCCACATACATTAGAAATGCAGATTTTTAGATTTCCAGAAACAACCGGAAAGCCTTTTTTTAAAATTCTGATTCACTGGAAATTTCAGAAATTCTTACATCACATCCAGAAACGTGATTCTCATTCTCTGTGAAGAAGTCAAATGGGTTCTTTAAGTGTCGAATGCAAAGAAACCGTACTCTGTGTGATGTTCTCTGCTGTAGAGACCATTTGAAGAGGCAGAATATCTGTACGCAGCCATCACTCTTTCCATCCACAGCCCAGACCTAAAGTGCTTCTGTGACCAGCCTTGTTCATGTCCACTAACAGCAGGTAGCGGTCAGCCTCAGGATTGTGAGAGGTGTTGTCTTTGCTACTGCACTGGGAAGCCTGGTGAGAAAGGAAGGTGATTTCTTGTGCACCCTTCTTTGAGTGGGAAATTGCTTCAGCTGATGTGTGTGCACACCTGATGTGTGTTCCAGGTGAAGACCGTTCTCTGATATACCTGCCACAGGAAACAGTCTACTCCATTGACTGGGTACTCTTTGGCACTACCCCACTGCTGGGCATAGGTCTCAGGCTAAACAAAGAGCAAAAGTTGCCTGGGTTTCAGTGGCCACAAGGCCAATTTCCATGACAAATTGAATACAGCATTTTTAAAATATAACCCAAAACTCATGGGGAAAAAGCCAAAAAAATACTACTGGTTACAAATTACAATTCACCCACTTGCAGCTGTGTAAAAAGTTAGTGTCACCAAGAAATACATCACTGTACTCTCTTTTTATCAGTGAATTAAGCATAAGTTAAAACAATTTCCATATGAAACCGGAATACTCTTATTTACCATTTGGAAAGCATTAAGAAGAATTCTGTTTATTTTCTGGTACACATTATTTCATGAGGACAACTTTTTTTTTTTCCTGGTAGTTATGTTCTACTATTTAGAATAATAACACAGAATGAACTAACTTTCTTTCTGGCTTAATTGAATGATTTACTGCTGTTGATCACCTCTCCCAGGGTGAAAAATAGCAGGAAGAACTGTTAGTTTGGGATAAACAGATTTTGTTTCCAGCTGAAACCACAGAGGGTGTTTTAGCCAGTAATCATAGGGGCCATGCTGCCTGGGAGTGAATCAGCCCATCCATCCAAAGGCAAGTCTGCCATCTACTGAGGCCCCAACCCAACCTCTGTGATGTGTCTGGGAGAACTGAAACTAAAGTGCATATGCTGGTACGTGTGCAGGCTTCCATCACAACCTTTACAAGGCAAAAAGGAAAAAAAATTACAGAACAAAACCCAGTTCAACTTTTCACCAAAGCTAAGTATGCAGAATGAATCTTTATGCTTTTTCACTTTTGCTTCATTGTGTCTGATATTAAACAAATTCAACAGTGAAAAGTAATCTGTTTAATCTGACCATACGTAAGAATATGCCTGGGTGAAAAAGACCACATAAGATTATGAAATTTATGGCATTTTGAAGATATTGTGAGTGAGAATTCAAGTGAAGCCCTGGAAATAGCATTATGGATCTCATGGGGTATTTTACTGTTTTGACAGAGGTTTGATTTCTGTGAAAAGTTAATTAAAGAGATTATAAAGAGATTTCAGCCTTATTTCCCCGTATGCACGTGTAAAACATTACCAAATTTAATATTTGCAAGTTTTCTTTAAATCATATCCATTAGGAAGTAAAAGAAAAGAAACTGTACAATTGTTTAAGCTTTTCATGAAATATTTTAATAAGGATGTAACAGTTTCCACATTAGCAATTTTTAAACTAAAAGGAGCTGACTCACAGTCCACTGAAGTGAATAAGGATTTCTTTTTCTCTCATTTTGATGGACTTTGAATCAGACAACTTTGAAATACTAAATTTATACATTCATTTAACAGTACCTAAGTTTTAGTGAAAGAAACGTACAAAGTAGCATCCTGCTTTTTGCTGCTGAGAAAAGTCAAAGGGTATAATTTAACAAAAAACCTGTTGTAAGTCCACCACCACAAATACTAGATGCCTTAAATGTCAACCTTACACTTAAGCACTGCAGCTACGAGTACAATGCTACGAGTATGCTGCTACTAGAGATTTTTTCCAGTCTCTTGCTTCAAATTGGCAGTAGTTATAATTAATACAACCATAGTATTGTGCTAGAGAAGTGATTTGTCACAGCTACTGGGACACTTGCCACTGTGTGACACTGTTAGCATAGGTGGTAGAAAGCAAAAAACATAGCTGCTTATTTCAACACAGTCCGTACCACCTCTTCTGTCTGGCATAAGAGGGAGTAGGGATAGAAGGTTTCGTTTAATCAGCTGTCTTTTATCAAAGAAAGCTTCATCTGTCTATATGAAAATTTTTTTGTCATAAGAGGGGAAGAGAGAAAATTAAAGAGAGAATTTCTGTGGGGGAGACAATGTAAATAAAAGAGTTGAAAAAAATGACAATGTTTTTATCTGGAAAGGAGCCTTCTTGAGCATCACCCATTTTAAATGCAACCTTGCAAGTAGCCACCACAGACATAAGTACACAGTATAAATTGCTTCAGAAAAACACGTTCACAACACAGTGACTAGAATCAAATTAAAAATCAAACAAGAAGACATCTGGTACACATTAAAAACAAGAATTCTCAGAAATGAAACATTAAGAAGCTCTGGGTCAGTATATTACATTGGCAACATATGAAACCCATTTTGGGTTTTTTTCTTTTTTTAGTGCAACAGAAGAAACCAGAGCTAGGGTAATAGCTATTACCAAGCTACTTTTTCTGTCAAGTATTTATTTCAGAGACTGATGGAGATTTTTAAATAAATCCTCCTTTTTCGATGTAGGCTAAAGTGACTTTGCCATCACCCAGGTCATTCAAAAACTGTCTCAGCTCCCTTCATCACTGTTTCACAGCTGATGAAGCAGGCTCAAGACAGCAGATTCACAGTCTGGTGCTCCCTTTAAACTTTATTATCAGCACACTTTATTGTATGTGTGGACAGATTCAAACATTTCCCATCTCAGTGAGTCCCAGCTCTCTGTTCCCTGTGTGTCATGGGACTGCTTATCTCCCATTATCAGCAACCTGCCGTGCAGCTCCAAGGCACAGCAATAATCAGATTTTTTCCTAAGACATTTTCTGCTCTGCTTCTGCCAAGTAGCACAGAGAGCCAAAGCCCCAGTGAGTTGGAAGCTGTCTGCAAAGCAAAAAACATCTCCATGACTATGCTGCTTCTTTTCTCGGTGACTTTTTCCTCTCCGCTTTCTTTTTTATTCCGGATGGGGGGCGGGGGGGGGAAGGGGGAAGGTTAGGCGCAGAGAGAGGCTACTCGCTCCTTCCTGGGGGGCAGCAAGGTGAGTGTTAGGGGGAATTTTTCCAGCATTTCTAATCTCTGAAGGGGAGGTGCATACTGACAGATGTTGAGCAGGGTCATTTTCAGTTGGGGGGAGTCTGAGCCTGAATGCTGGGGCTTGACTGATGCAGGCTCGACTCATTGGCCTGGGCTGTCCCAACAGCCAAGGGTAAGGGCAAACTGTACAAAAGGTGGAAGGACAGCCACTGCAGGACCTTTACAGCCACTTGTCAGACAGAGAGAGGAATGGCAGAGCCAGGCTACCAGACCCTAAGCTAACCCATGAGAGCCGCAATTCACTAAGTGGATGTCAAAGCATCAGAGAGTGCATCCGCTCTCAAGGGGGACAGCCAGGGTGCAGGGGGGCAGCAAATCAAGGATTTGGGCTTATCTTCGCTTTTTCTTGTGCCGAGCACTGCTGGCAGTAGGCAGGACCAAAATCCTTTCCCTCCCAGCCTCCCCATGCCACAGCCCTGGCTTTGCTCACCCTCCAGCTGGGGGGCAGTAAGGGAGCTGGGGGACAGGAATGCTTCCTCAGAGGGTGGTAATCCTGGAGGTGCAAGTGCCATTCCTGTACATACTCCCTGACTCCAAGTTGTCTGGGGGAAAGTCCTCCACGCTGTATGCCCTGCTCTTGAGGGCAGTGGCATAGTAGTCAATGGGTTCCTCTGCAGCATTGTCCATCCAGCTGAGGCAGAGCAGCCGCTGGAAGGACCGCTTGAAATTGTCTGAGAGAAAACCATAGAGGATAGGGTTGGCACAGCTGTTGGCATAGCCCAAGATGACAGAGAGCTGGCTGATGGTGGCATCATCCTGCTCTACAAAGACATTGACGAGCTGCACAATGTAGAAGGGCATCCAGCAGATGACAAAGACCATCACCACCATCATGACCATGAGGGTGATCTTGCGCTCTGAGCGTTTGCGTTGCTGCCAGCCAGCCTTCAGGGCCACCATGCGCATCTTAGCAATGATGAGGATATAGCAGAGGCAGATGGCCACCACAGGCAGCAAGAAGCCCATCAGAAAGGTGTAGACCACAAAGACCACCAGCCATCTCTGGGTGGGCTCTGGCATGAGCATGTTGCAAGCCACTGTTCCATCACTGTTGGCTGCTGTGTTGGAGAAGATGATGATGGGCAGGATGATGAGGATGGAAAGCACCCAGACACCCAGATTGACCATCTTAGCCACAGTGGGCCGGCGGTACCTGGCCGCCTTGATGGGGTGCACCACAGCGATGTAACGGTCCACACTGAGCACAGTCAGGCAGTAGATGCTGGTGAACATGTTGATGGCATCCACACTGAGCACCAGGCGGCAGAGCAGGGAGCCAAAGGGCCAGTGGTGCAGCAGGGTGGAGGTAACCAGAAAGGGGACGCTAAGCATCAGCAGCTCATCCGCGATGGCCAAGTTGAGGATGTAGATGTTTGTGGCTGTCTTCATCTTGGCATAACGTAGGATCACGTAGATGACCATGGAGTTGCCGCACAGCCCCACCAGGCACACCACGGAGTAGATGAATGAGATGAGGATGGCGCTGCCCTGAGACTCACTCAGGGTGCTGTTCGGAGCGCCAGAGGAGTTCCTGCCGCCTGAGTCCATGCCCTCCGCCGCCGCCTCCTCCGAGGCACCACCGGCTCCGCCGCCACCACTGTCGCTGCCGCCGCTGTCGCTGCTTGCACCGCCCGGAAGCCTGGGGCAGGTGCCATTGGGGAGCATCCTCTGCTCGGACCCCCTCGCCCTGGCTCAGAGCAGCAGGCGTCCGCCGCCGGCCGCGCTGGGCATCATCCCGTCAGGGATCCCGGCGCGGCGGCTGCGGGACGCGGGCATCGGGAGAGAGGCGGCTGCCGGAGCCTCTCGCTCCGAGCGGCGGCAATTGCTGCTCCCCGGCTGGTGAATGATTAATAGCAGCGGCGCGTCACCAGCTCAGGAAAGAAGGAGGGAAAGAAAAAAAATGCAGGAGGAGACGTAAGTGAGTGTCCCTTCCCACCCCTCGCTCCCCTTGCCCGCCTCCCATCCCGCCCTCCGGCTGTTGGCAAATCCGGCAGCTCCAGGGCAGCCTGTCCCCTGTTCCCACTGCCCCACGCTACTCTGTGCCTCCCGATCCCGCTCTTCTCTCCCCCCACGTATTGTTTCCCCCTCCCCGCACTGATCCCCTCGCCGTCCACCATCGTCTCCTCCCCCTCCGTTCTTCACTGCTCTCCCTCCATGGCACCTGGGTCCAGACCAGGGGCACCCCGGCAAAGAGACTATCCTTTCTCCTTTAAGAAAAAAGCTTGGGTCTTGCGTGGGTGGGCAGTGTTACCTGGGCAAGCATGCCTCATGTCTATGCAGCTGCTGTAACCCTCTCCTGTCCACCATGTGCATTGCCCACCCCACAGCGCTGGCACCAGGCATGGCACTGATTGACAAAGCACAAAAAATTCAACCCTATGCACACAGCACTGTCCATGCCTCCTACCACCACGCAGGTCCATGCCCCCTACCTTGTCCTGTACCACCATCACCACTAGATACCACTCATGAGCAGCCCTGCCCCTCCCCACACACTCTGTCCTGAAAGATGCCACCCCCCTCCCATCGTATTCTAACACCCTGGCACATGTTTTGCCTCTGTCCGTCACATCCAAGAGTGCAGTGACCAGTCTGCACACTACAGCTTGCCATGGCTATTTACACCACAGTGGTGCCAAGACCATCTCATGCTGTCCACTCCTCTGCCCCCACACATCTGCTTCCACTCACAGGATCACTTCAAGCTCAACCACCACGTGCTGCCTCACCAATGTTACAACCCCCTCTCTTAATATTGTGCTTAAAACATACGCATATCCCTGATAGGATTGTATCCACACCAGGTGAGGCTATAAACCCTCCCGAGCCTATACAGTGGCACAAACCATTGGCACCATCTCCATTCATATGCTACATATATGTAGCCATCACTACATAACTTATTCCGTGCTGTACCCACTGACCACTTCTATACATTGACCTACACTCTGCTATTTTTTACATACACTCTGATCCTAGATGAACACACATACACCAGTAGTTCCTCATACTGTCATCTCTAGGCAGACACTGACACCTTAAACACCTCAACCACACCACCAGTTCTAAACACACATGAACACCTGCAGATAGTACTAAAACTACATCTCTGTTCTCTGGCAAGCAAACTTCTCTTAAAAAAAGGAGCGTGACCTTCCCATACACCTCTCCTTTTGGGCACATCTCCTCTCCCTCGATGTCATTGTTCTGAGTATACAGACTGTCCTTACATACTTATGCATAACCACTTAATCAATTTTCATATACCATTCTGTATATACCACCTGACCATTCTGTATTAACCAGACATGGTTACTCACTAGTACACACAGACCCTCACATTTCTTCACTGCATCAGCACTCCCTCAGAACAGGCATACACACAAAATACTCAGTAACTGCTTATTTATTCTGTTGGCTGTAGCCCCCCATCTGTGTGAACAAACCACACCTGTATGGGTAACAACCTGTCTCTTCTCATAAACTGCTGCCTAAGAGCACCACCTACTTTTGTCGATAACAGCAGGTCCACATCACACAAATATCAGCACAGTGCATATGCTGCTATACGCTCCCCACAGCACCGCCATCTTCAGCATCACACATGCATCCTTACAACCTACACATTTTACCATGCGTACCCATCACCTCCTACTATTCACACATTTTGTTATCACTGTCTGCCCACCATCACAATTATGCATATTATCACTACCCACCAGTTTAATATGCAGATACATGCAGCATTACCATCAATAGATTACAACCCATCATCAGGAATTTATTCTCTCTAGAACCATATATATCCTCATACCCCTCATCAACACCAGCATCTATTCAAACACATGCATGCAACCTCTCTGACCCTAAGACTTCACTTGTGTCAGTCATCACCTCCAGTCATACACACTAGGCGCTCCCATAGGATGAGCATGTGCTCTTTGACATCTTGTCAAGGGTATTACATTTAGCACATGCATGCTTCTGCATGACCCTTACCAAGCTGTTTCTTTTTCTTCCGTGTTTAAGAGCAGATTGTGAATACACATAGATGTATAGATACACCCCTACACATTATAAAAACAACCTTATTCAGTTTTTAGTAGTTGCACACAAGTTCTATTTGGATGGTACTCTTTGTGACTTTTGAGGACTTTCTGTACTTATATTCTAGTACAGAAATGCATTTATGGAGCAGCTTTTGCAAATGATCTTACCATTCCTAGGACTGCTTCTGTATACAAGGGCTTTAGCTAGATGTTTGAGCACTTGCGGATGTCATACAAATTAAAATTTATACTTACATTTGGGGGTTTATAGGTTGTATATTCTGATGTGTTAGCATCAGAGCTTCCAGCATACAGAGATAAAAATATTTGTATTTAACTACACCGTGGAAAATCTTTTCTTGTAATGTGTTACCTGACACTGCTCAAATCTCTGCAATTACATAAATTCAGCTGAAGAATTACCTTCTTTAAAGTTTGTATATTGGGAGAATATGAATCAGCTTTCAGTCACTGATATGAGAAGGAGCATAAGTCAATAGCTGTAAACCCATCAACAAGAACATCTGGTTGATTTCAGCACTTTAGTCCGTTTGAAAACCTATAGTTCAGATATAATCCAATTTTTGTTTACGTAAGCATTTGTTTTAAGGGTCATTTACTTATGGAGCACAAATCAAAGGGTTTCCTTCTTTCATATTGTCATAAATTGGCATTTAGACATTTTATTTATGCTGTTGCCCATTTCACATTACTTTGCCATGCTTGGATTTGGCCATGCCCTGCACCCAAAAGGGTCAGTAAAAACTCTTCTGTCGAAGTAGATGTGGGCATAGTGTTCTTTCTTACTGCATTTAATAAAAATAAATTACTTATAAATTGTAATGCCTGCAGCAGTACTAGCCCCATAAGCATCACACACATACCTGCTTGACCAGTGCCCAGGAAAAAGTGCTCAGGAAAAAAAATGCCATTATAGGCATAATTTTGGTAATGTACCCTGTGCTATAGCATACACTCAGAAGGCTTGATATCTCCAGTCACTGAAGTTTCCTTTGGATATGGAAAATTTCACAATAGAGAATGATATCACTTTCCAGAAAGGAATTGTTTGAGTGCCTGCTTAGTCACTTAGATTCATCCCTCTAACAAAGGTTATAGGTATTAATTTACTGAGAATTTATAGCTGATGATCTTTACACATGTTCGGTGTTGCTCAAGATTTCTAACCTCAACTATTTGGTAAAGTAGAACTGTTTGATTGGAAATAATGCATTTCATTGTCCCAATAATGATATACTGCTATTATAAATACCAACATTGGCATAGTTTCAACAATCAAAGATTCCTTTAAAGCAGAAATTCTAACACAAACTAATTCTAATTAAGGAATGTGCTCAGAAATACTTTTTTTTTAGAGTTCTTTCTTTTGCCTGAGGACTTTACCTGTAAGGAGTGACCAGAGGTCTGAACATGTGTTTATAATCCACCTGTCACTAAGTGGGAAAGGGCAGCTTGATCTTCTCAACGCAATCTTCAGGTTGGCCTAAGACATACACAGACACTTTCCAATTGTCCATTTTCATAGCAACACCTGCCTCTCATGGGAGGGAGGAAAAAGAGTTACCATTCAAAAAAATTTCCGGGCCATGCTGGGAAGTCTAGGGCTAAGGCTTAGGCCATGCCTGAGGTTAGAATTAGGGCTGAAACAAGAAGCCCAAAGCTCCAGTTGCAGTGGGGATACAATGGGGAGGATCAGTGGAGTAGTCTGTGCAAAGAGCTCATACCAGAACACTTGTTTGTCCCACTGAGATAACACTACGCATCTCAGGCTACAGTTCATCCCATGCCTCGGCTCATGTTAAGGTCAGGAGAGAGACAAAGCCAACAGCTCCTGCTGAAAGGGGTTGAAAAAGGGTTTAAAAGCTGCATAAAGTAAGGGAAGACTCTACAGATGCTATCCCCTAACAATTTTCTCATCTGTCCCATAGGCTGGGGACTCTGGATAGGGTAAATTTTTGAACTACTTTTATCTAACCCTTGGACTGGGGCTAGAAAAGGGACAAACCCAAGAGTTTCAAGGGAGCTGAGGGGCTACCAAAGGGTGAGGAGAAGACTGCAATTTTTTTACCCTTGTCCGCATTCTCCTACAGGACATGGTTAGGCTGTCAGGTTAAGGTCCATTCCAAGCACACTGTAGGGTTAGACTGAGGTGAGGCAAAGCCTGGAGCTCCACATGATGAAGCCCTTCCTACTGATAATGGGAGCTCAATCCCTTATTTTCTTCCTGCAGTTGAATGCTAGCCCATCAGCTCCATCTGAAGTATCTGAGGCAAGAGTGCCAGTGGCAATTAGAGTAGTTTCCTGACAAACATTTCTCCTGAAGGCAGGGTAAAGCTGACACTCAAAATCTCTCACTTTAAAAAGCCTACAAACAGGTCACACGGCAGATGACACCTTTTCTCTCTGTCAAGATACATGCACCTAGTGTCACTGTATCTTGAGTGTTGTGGCAAGAAAAAGGACACAGTCATGACACTTAAAATGAAGCCTACAGTAATTCATTAAATATTTAAACCTGAGACAATATATGAATAGTTTTCTTTAGTATCTTTCAAATTTTGAACACAGCAGTGATGCAGTAATGCATGAGACTGCTCTAATTTGCACACACCATGAACCCCAAGTAAATTCAAAAGAGGTTTTGCAGGCTAAGTCATTTCAGTGAGGTCCCACTGACTAATTCAGTAAAGTGTCTCCTATTCAAATTGTAGACGCCCTGTGCACCACTCAAACCAAATGTTTCATAAATCTTGCAGAGAAATTAATGAGTGAACACTCTTTTACAACCATATATTTCTACAGAATAGCAAAATATGATATAATTTGAATCAATTGAATTATAGCCTATTATAGGATTGTTAAAAATCATTCAGTACCCATTTCAATTGCATATCTTTGGAAGTCATACATTTTTCATGACCTTTTGATTAAGATGGAAAATTTTGTGCTGCTTGAACCACTCAGATGTAAATTTTCTTCCTACTTTTTGACTGATATCACTGGATGTGCTATGAGTCAGCAGAGATTTTAACTTTTCATTTGAACATCAACGTGTTTTTAAAAGCTTTCCTTTTAATACAGATATTGTATCTTAAATGTCATGATTCAGGTTATCATTTTACTTTTAGCAGGGTGCGTAAACTTTACATCAATTTTAGTTGTGACTGAAAATGAAGTGCAAATAGACAGATGGAAGTGATTCATTACAGTAGTATGTTAGAAAGGATTTTCTCCTAAAAGAAAAATTTTGTCATTTATACCTTACAATTAACTGAGAAATTAACAACTATTCTGTAAAAACAGATGTGTTAACAAGATTCATCAGAGAAAGAATCAAGCTGTTGCTTAGAGAACGCATAAATAAATCTTTGTGTCTTGATCCAGTTGCATTTATTTCAGACCTAGCTGCTGAAAAAGTTCAAATCAGATGGCTGACAAAAGCCATATTACATTGCAATTCTTCCCACTTCATCAGTTTTCTACTGTAGTAGTTAATAACTGGCACAAAGTACCATTATTTAAATCAATTATCTAGAAGTCGTACAACAAACTGCTTTGTGCCATTAATTTTTTCAGGAAGGCTGACAGCTGAACACATGTGCTACCAGGACACTCCCAAGTTCTCAAGAGCAAGGTAGCTGCCCCAGCAAACAAGATATAATATAGTACCCGAATCTGATCTCAGACACACTTTTTCAAATCTGAATAATTCTGTCTACTGGTGGTTAACCAGGTTTGTATAAATGTGTAAGTGGCTGAATCTCGGTTTTCATCCCTTGTCTCCCTTCAAAAAGTTACTCAGTGACAAGTGTCAGTAGCAGCACCTGCAACCAAAATGCTACTGAGTAAGTTTTGGCTGTAAACATAGCCAAGGACAAATTGTATTTAGCAGATTTTCATCATGCCTAGATAAAATGTGCCTGGATCAGGGCAAAAGCTTGTTGAAGAAAAAAGGTTTTAGATTTTCCGCTCCTTGTCTTTTGATGAAATGTTTCCCTACAGCAGATAACTGTTCTCTGCTGCTTCATCCAGCCTGATTTTGGAAAGGCTCAGTTATTAGTCTTCACCAGACTCTTTACAGTAATTGTTACATTTAAATGTATGCTGGTTGGATACTGTTTTCGAGTGCTAAGTATTTATTTTGGCAGTACAAACACTGCACTAAATGTAAGGGGAAAATGAGGAGTGGTCAATTATAAATGGGGTTGGCTGGAGAGAAGGGGGGGTGCTGCTTGCAAGCAAATAACTTCAAACAAATCAATAAATATTTCTATGATTGAAGAGAGCAAAGTAAATTTGTAGGAGAATCATAGATGTTGTATGGCACCCAGTCCCGTTTTATCACCTATTTCATATAGGTTGTGGAAGGAGTCCTCAGTGTGTGAGTTTTCATTTAAAGGTCATATGAATAAATGATACAGATCTTCCTGATGAATAGCTTCCCAGCCTTCTGAACCATATTTATACAGAAAACAATCATTAAATTCACAAATCTTGTTAAAGTTTGATTTTCATCATATTCTGATGTGTAATTGTTTCTTTTAACTTGAGAGTAATGGGAAGCTATTTTTATAATAGAAATGATAACACACAATTAAAGGGAAATATTGCTACTAACAACTGAGGTAGCAGTACATGTCACACAGTGACAGCACCAGTTTAACTTGTGCTGCCTGAAGTTTAAGTCCAACTGCATATAACTGATTAAAGAAAAGTCTAATCCTACAGTTAACTTTGATTATCTCTATAACTTGTACACCTCTGAAAATGGTTCAGCATTTGGGGAACAGTATTTTTTACATCTAGCAGTCACTGAAAATAGGTCGGATTTTTTTTTTTTTTAATCTGTTATCTGGTATTCTCATGTCCTGTGCTTTAGGTAGCCACCAGTGCTACTGCAAAAGGGTACACAGCTGTGTTTTGGATTCAGTAGGAGGATAATGTTGATAACACACTGATGTTTTAGCTCTTGCTACGTGTTGCTTACCCTGAGTCAAGGGCTTTCCAATGTCTCATGCCCTGCCAGTGAGGAGCTGCACGAGAAGCTGGCAGGGAGACTGGCCAGGATAAGTGACCAAACTGGCCAAAGGGATATTCCATACCATAGAATGCCATGCTAACTATATAAACAGGGGCAAGTTATCCAGGGGGTGCTGAACCTTGCCTGGGGACAGGCTGGACATTAGTTAGTGGGTGGTGAGCAGCTGCATTGTGAATCACTTGTTCTTGGGTTTTATTTCTTTCTCCCTCTCCTTCTCATTACAATTATTGTCACAATCATTATCATTATTGCTATTATTAGTATTATATTATATTTTGTTTCAATTATTAAACTGGTTTTATCTCAACCCATAAGATTAACTTTTTTTTTTAACTCAATTCTTCTCCCCACTGGAGGGGCCAGGAGTCAGTGAGCAACTCTGTGATGCTTAGTTCCTGACTGGAGTTAAATCATGACAGAGTGTGAAACAATAAAGTGTATCATGGTATGTAACACATATACTCATATTGCTACCTCACAGTGTGGGCAGGGGTCAAAGGGAATGAAGATATCTCTATGTTTCGAGTAAAGGTACTATTAGTCATTTCCACAGACAGTTTGCCCAATGTAAGTGTCCATGGTTTTCCATAATTTTATTTTCACCTCTATTTAAAACTTGAAGTATTTGTTTTTCATTTCTATGCATATCATCTTCTTTTGACACACAAAACACAAATTGTTTTCACTTCCTTCATGCTAGCTACCATCTTATTTATCCAGTTACTGTAATTTTCTGACAGGAAGTGCATTTTGCAATTTCCAAAATTATCTAAGGAGAGGATGATTAGGTCAAGGTCACGAAGCAGGCAGGGGTGGTAAATGGCTGTTTCATCTCTGTGTCATGATCAATAATGTACCTTATATCACCTCAAAGTGCAAGCTGAGTGTGATAATATGTGAATAAAATACAGAAAAGAAGGCAGTTTTAAAATACTTGCATTTGTTAGAAGATGTTCAGTCTTGAGCTCTTGGGTTAGCAAGAGAGTATGAAAAGTAGAAAAATATTATAGGCAGCATCCATGTTTACCTCCTATAATAATGACTCACATACTTTCTGGCTTCTTTCAGAACTCATCCTTTGGCAGTGGGATAGAGCCTGGACTAGCACAAACACAGCTCACTGATTTAGTGCCTGTTTGTGGTGGCAGGGCACGTATTCAGTTTTTGCACTCAGGCACCACTCCGCAATGTGAATAAAACAGAACTGAACAGTGATATTAGGAGATACACTTGAAAAGTGGTCCAAATTGAACCACTGATTTAGACATGCCTGGAGAGGTTTGGTGTGGTATGTCATGCTCCACTGGGTATTAAAGGCAAGCCCTGGGTTTTAGATATACAGAACACTGTTTTGAGCAGGAAGTTTGTTAGCCTCTATACAAGGGACTGGAGACATTCTCCGTTCCTGTCAATCTTTCAAATAATGTGCACTGAGAAACAAAATTTTTAGACCACTATTCAGATGGAACTTCTTTCATTTTTCCTCTTTTCCTGTTTCGCTATCATGCTGTACATCTCTGCCCCAGTAATCTGCATCATTCCCTTTTTCATGCCAAACACTGTTTTGTACTGCTGGATCTAGTGGGTGATAGGACAAAGCATATATTTAACATACTTCTCATCCTGTGAATCCTGCTTGTCCGCAGGATGCTAGGCCCTCATTTCCCCCAAATGATGACTTTGTTACTGGTGCTTCTGAGAGCAAACACAAGAGTAACTGAGGAAATTAAGAGCTGTGCAGTGTGCAAGCAGCCTTAGGAATAGTCTATATAATCTAATGTTTTGCTGTCTGAATGAATAATACCAATCACTACTGCAGGGTCTGTGACCTAAGCCCTGGGGGCTGTGGGCATGCCTGGTTTGTCAGTATGCATTTTAGTAGCCAGCAGTTCCTGCTTTTAGCTGCTGGGTAGTCCGGCTGCCAGTCTCTAAGCTCTAGGGGAAACCACAGGGCTGGATTGTGGGAGCAGAGGTTTTTATGTGTTTTCTAGGCATGGCCAAGCCTCTTAAATTTTACCCTACAGCTCAGAAACCAGCAGACCTACAAGGGAGATGAGAACTGGGAGACAGCTCTGGTTTTCAGAATGCAAACAGGCATACCAGTCATATCCAGATAATAATCAATGTTTTGTTTTGTGTTTTTTCAGGATTCCCACGAAGACTCCTGTGCAAGAGGAGGGGAATAAACCTAGATATGGTTACTTTTTTCTCTTTAAAAACCTAGAGTGACTAAAAGATGTTTATAATTTTAAAGTTCTCAAAACAGAATGTATGATATGCTGGTCCAGCTGTGGTAAAATTTTCACTCTATTAACAGAAGCCAGTATTTTATCTGAGGCGGACTGTGGAGCATGAACAAAGAACTCAACATTCCCTCTACTGATGGAAATAAACACATCACACTGTGTTAGTACATGTCAGGTTTTTTCAGGTAATAAACCCATGACTATAAAGATGGGGTTTTCTAATTAGACTAGAGAGAATATAGATATTGTACACCACATTGCAGCTTTTCTAGCTTCCCTAGACTGAACAGCTATCTGTAAATATGGGAGAATGTGTGGAGAAAAGTCTGAACAAGAGTATACCATTAATAGTGGTGAAAAAGCCAACTGTGACTGCACTTCCTTCCTATTTCTATCTCAGCATTTATTTCTGGAACAGTTTAAGGGAACAGTGGGCGGTATCCTGGTGGCCTGATGGACAGCAAAGTTCTGAGTTTTTAGTTCTTGATAGTCATGGCTTCATGACCTCTATCATGCTGTGGGATAGGCAGAATTATTTCCAGACTTATGAATTCAAGTTGATCAGAAAGTGAGGATTTTATTTAATACTAACTACAGAAGAACAGAGAGGGGTGAATTTTCTGAAGGCATTTCTTCTGAAGGGCTTTTGTTTCCTTCTATCATTGTTGGCCCTTACTCATATCAGCTCTGATGCTGCAATCTTCATGCACTTCAGGTATCATCTAATGCCCCAGAAGCTGATCTGAAACAGGTTTTGACTGTTTAGTTTGAGTACTGATTGCAGAATTGTCCCTTTTCAAGCAGATATTTGATATTGAATATTTCCCTGATTCTGAAATAAGGCCTTCCAGAAGAAAAGAAAGGAAAATGTTCATTATTGACTGGGCATCATAAAAACCCTTTGCATATCAATTGCATTGGCTCTGACTTTTATGCATTAGCAAATAGCATTGCAGGTTTAGGGTGTAATTGAATGGGAACAATTCTACTGACTTCAGTCAAAGCATTATCAGACTTCTTTTCTGATGTGAAGAGACAAATAAAAAAACTTTGGAGAATCCTAACATTTATATGATGTGATCATTTTAAATCTGTTGTCTTATCATCTTTAAACAAAATCCCTTCCATAAAAGAGATATAAAATAGATGCAAGAGACTGTTCTAGAAGCTCGGCCCATCTTTTAACTTCTCATAAGCTACTAACACTCAATTTGCCAAAAATTTTGCCTGAAATCTGTGTTATTTGGATAATATTTTTAGAAATAAAATACCAGTCCTAAAGTTGAGCATGGTTATTTTAAGGCATATAGCTCTGTAGAGGAATAACTAGCTTCAACATCATCAAAGTGAGCTATGTATTGATTAATGAATCATATTTCTGCCAAATATTGAGTGACACCAGTACTTGACATCCTAATGGGTAAGATTATCATCAGACATCTTTAACTTCACAGGCCTATCTATGTTTCCCAGTTCGATCCTAATTTTTATCCACTCTGCTAAGATTACAGGGCTGGAGAGTTACTAAAATACACATTCCACTTTGTTTCAAGTCTGTTTGATTAAAATTCATTGTAAAGTAATGCTGTTTCTTTCTGCAGCTTTGCAGATATCCAGTAAATACACCCAGGCTCTCCTCTGCCAGGGTCCAGATTTCCTGCTCAGCAAGTTTCAGCAGTCGTAATTCACACAAACGTCCCTGTGGACTGCAAGCCTTCCATCATTTCCATACATGGCCACTCCTTCAAGATAACAAGGTGGAGGTAGCTGCAACATTGCTTGCTATCCCATCCCAAGAATGAAAAGATCGTTTCATCATCTGCACATTTTTAATTAAACTCAATATATTCCTTGCACTTTTGTGGTGTTAGTCCTGTACTCTTGTTCTTTGTGGGCCTCTATTCTGAGCTGGAATGGATGGTAAGCTCTCAGTGTCAGAATTTTAAGATGCACGGAAATGGGCTGGTGAGATAGAAGGGTATGTGCTCCTGTAACAGTTGATAATGTGAAGAGTTGTTCTTCAAAAAATTATGAATAAAGTAAAAGGGAGATAGATTTTGCAACAACAACCATTGACCTTTCTCCTTTTAGCAGTTTAATGAAGTTGGTTATGAATCAGCTGAACACTGTAGTAATGACTTCTCGCTTCACTGTAATTTTTGTTCTATTTTTCTTATATATTCAGTTCTATATTTCTTATATATTCAGTTCCTAATTTTAGCACTGATTTTGCTCTTATGATTTTATAGTCTGCATGAATTTAATCTTTACTATGGGTTAGTTTATTTAAAATTAATATACAACAAACACTACAAACCAGCATGTCAGTACTTTTAAAGAATTTAAAGATAGATATAGGAAATTGGTTTTTTAACCTTTTAACTTTTTAAAAACACTTAAAATTTTTACTTAATATTTTTAGGTCTTTGGTGAACTTCTAGATCTTCTGGGCTTGTACGTGGATTCAGGAAGATTTAGTGGTTTTTAGAGACCAATAAATACACACCAAGAAGTTCCTTTCTTCTCTTTATAAACTGATAATACATTGAAGTGTACCACTGAAGTGTATTCTAAGGGGTAGGGAAAAAATAGGTCTGTGAAACATGTAGTGTAAACTTCTCATGGATCTGTCACTGGTTCATCACTTATCTTCTGACATATTTGGAATTCGGAAATCTTTACACTACAGGAAAGTATCCGGTGTTGCTTGGGCAATGTGAAACAGAACATAGTCTGCAGGAGAAATTAGTCATGTGTATTTTCACAATTTAGAGTCAGGTTACATGCAAGGAACATGACAAGGATGGTCTGAGAAGAGCCATCCTTTACTTTTGAATATGGTTCCTTGAAGGCAAGAGTGATGTGCATACTCTTATGACAAAATGGCCAAAACTCCTACCGATACATTAGAGAGCAGAAGCCATGACTGGCACTAATTGCAGATATTGTGTTGAAAAGATTTGTTTGGAACAAACAGAAATTTGAAGATACCGTTTGACTGCTGTGCTGATTGACCCTGATGTTAGTTTTAATCAAGTGTTCTGGTTAGAACAGCTGAAAGAGCAAAGCTTATTGTTTCATTGTGGTATCATTCCAGCAGTCTCCCTTGTTCTTCCCTTACTGATGTAAAAACACAACTCCCACAGCCCTGTCAGAGCAGGGAGCTTAATGACACTTAGACTGCTTTAGGCATCCAGGCTGCCAGATGTGGGTGGTAGCATGCATGCTGGTTTGTGTTTTCTTGTCAGCCGCAAAATTTGACCAAGCTTTCCTGTTATTCATCTTTGTTTGTTCCTTGACTGCTGAAACTTTGGGAGTGCTTTAACCTCAATTTTTATCAGGAGCTCTCTTAGTTTTACGTTCTATATTAGGAATTTAGTTTCACATTCTAAATTTCTAGTCACTAGGATCTGAGAGGGAGCTGTCTTTGATCATATACTGCTCTTACAGACTATTAGTTTTACAGTAGCAATAATCCTGGTGAAATTGATTTATTACAGCAATTATGGCCAATTTCAGGTTTTCTACCAAGTTAACTGCTGTCAGCATGCCCTTATAACTCTTTCTCCAATTCCTTAATTATAAATAATAATTATAAAACACAGCATGCTTCAATGCTGACAAAGATTGACTATATTCTAGTATTGTGTTATCAATATGAGGGCAGTTGGGGTAGGTAAGTGCTGTATGATCATTGAAGTCATCTTTATGACTTGCCAATTAAATAAGAAGTTAGATATATTTTTAAATTACCTGAAAAGCTTAACCCTTACCAAATCCCTCTAGTCAAAAATCAGAAATTATAATTTTTTCCCCCATTAGAGTCTACATGCATTCTACAATTTTTCCCCATGTTTCTGTAAAAAATTATGCCATCTGTATGAAGACATAGAGCATGGAGTAGAAGAGTACAGCTTTCACAAGACCTGAGATTATCAGCTTTGTTCTTGTGTTCTGGTCATACCTGATAAACTGATAGAGTATTTTCACAGAAGTAGCAGGAAAAAGGAAAATTCTCCTTTTTCTCTGTTTTACATGCTGAAGGTGTTGTTCGCTGTCTTTGATCGCATTAATACCTCCCTGATACAAAACTATAGTAAGCTCAAGAACTCGCAGTGCTTGGTGGTCTCCTGTTCTCTGCCCATAGCATACAACAACTAACCCTTCTGAGCAAAGAAAGATTTCACTTTAATTATGCTTTATGATTTGAATATAGAGAACTTATTTGTTCAACAGGAGTTTTGACTGCATGATCCCTATGAGGTGTAATCTCTACGAATCTATGAGAACATCTTACTTTGTCATCTCTAACAGCATCAACTCTCCCCTCCTGTGCTGAGCTCCCACCGTAATGGAGATGAAAAGGGAGAGGAGGAAGTGGGTGAGCCTCTTCCCCTTCCACCTTCCATGGTAACACATGATCCAGCTGAGGAAAGTGAGCAGCCATTCATTACAGTCTCTGTTTGGGGTCTTGTCTTAATTATTTCAGTAATGGCTATCCTAACATCCTGTAAGCCTGAGAAAAAAAACTTTTTCCTGTTATCCTGCATAGAGACATGATAAAACAGAATTCTCAGCCTCAAAAATTTGCAATCCAAAATGACAGAAAGCAGAGGGAAAAAAGAGCATTACAAATGCCTCGAGAAGTGAGTAAATGAGCACTGTATATTTAAAGATATTTTGATGTTTATGCATTGAAATATTGGTGAGCTAAATATACATGGACTCAGACCCAAATAATATATAATATAATAAGACTCAGACCCAAAATTTCTCCAATTACTGTAAACTAATGGCAATTATACTCAAAAATATTCCTAGCATTTTTAAAAAGCTTTTAGATGAAAATAGTTTAAGCCAAAGGATTGTATTAATAAACTTAATGGTTCTGTGCACTAGCTGTTAATTGGGTGACCTTCTACAGGAAGGACACATTTGCATCTAGTCCATTCATATGAGCTTTATAAATGCAAGGCAGCAGAACAGTAAAAACTTGATGAGGCATTCCTTTGTCTCAATTTTGCTAAGCAGAAAAAGGATTCTCAATAATAAGTCACAACAATGGCTCTGTGGCCAACATGCTTAGAGGGAAAAGGGCTGTTCTGAGTGCCTGTTAAGGGAGATTAATTCAAGCTAAATGAAATAAGAAAGATTACAGCTTTCCAAAGCAGTTACAATTAAACCTGACTAGCACCAGATGTCACCAGTTAAAGGAAGCACAGAGTGTGCTCAGCTTCATGAGATACAATGGAGACATTTAATGATAAAACTCACTTTTCTATAAAATCTAGGCTTCTTAACAGTTAGGCACCAACAGAGCAGGGCTTTGGTTGTATGAATTTAATACTTGAAAAAGGAAAGGGTTCAAAAGCTGAAACAGAATCCAAAACCAGAAAATATACCAGCAAGACCAGACTTATGAATCAAGTTCCTGCAGGAACTATGTAGGGGGATCAAAAATCTGAAGGTATTATCCAAAGAGTGATTAACATTCTCCAGATACATGGAACATTTTCTGTGCAAAAGTACAGAACTGTCCTATCTCTTCAGTCCATTGCCCAGCCTAATGTCAAGGCTGGCGGGGTTCCACAACTCAGCAGTTCCCCTACCTCGGTCTCCTGAGATGTCCCAGCAAGGACACAGACATCATGTCAATATGGTGACAGAAAAATCTAATATGTGCTGTAAGACTGAGTGTCCTCAGAGAGGCCAATCTGCTCTAAAACACGGCCATACAGACAAAATTCTTGCACAAGAAGTGGAAATCCTCTTTCTTGAGCCTAGACTCATATGAACAATCGCCTTCTAAAAAGTCACCCTGTGTAGGATACCTGCTATTGTGGATAGGGCAAGTTCTATCTCAGATTGCTCATTCAGTTTTAACATGCTTGGAAGGAAATGGTTAATCACTACTGTAATCTCAGTGCATTTAAACACAATCTATAGAAAAGGATCTGTGAGGGGGAGCAGTTTGCTTTATTTCTGACACAAGGCCTTCTCTCTTCTGCATATTAGCGTGGTTCAATTTGTAAAGTAAATGGGTGATTAAGACAAATGTGAGCTGCTATGCAAATTCATTTCCTTATTCATTTTATATAGACTCTTGGCTTCTTTAGTTGCTGCTGTTTATATTTTTAGCATACCTTTGCATTTGTATGCAGCAATGACAAAGCTAAACAAAGATTTATTCGTATAACCGGTATCTGAAGATACCTTATGACAAACATGTGAAGAAATAGATATAATAAACAGCTTCTTGATATTTAAGACTTTGCTGTTGCAACCATTTAAGCATGTAATTTATTAAAATAAGTCCACTGTTTTCACTACAATTATAACTTTTAACACATTTAATCACATATATAATGATTTCAGGACGGAGGCTGAAATCTAGAAATGACACAACTGCATTAGCATCTATCATTGCTTGCAGAAAAAAGATACGGTATTTTCAAGGCATTCAAGGTGTATTTTCTGCCAAAAAAATCTGGAGGTACACTTACCCTTTTGCTACATCCAGTTGGTAACTTTTTTTACGAAATAAGAGAGCTGCTGGAAGGCATAAATGTATCAGACACATCAACACTAGGCTTTATTGTGACTTCAGCTAAAACACATGAAAATGCTTCTTTTTTATATCTGCTTCTTTGTTATTAGAGATATTTTTAAAACATTTCTTAGCATCATATCTGGCACAATTCTTCATGAAAAGAGCTAATAATACACTTACCAATGCCAACATGGGGTTTTCTTTCATAGAGAAGTAATGAAAAAAACTGTCATAACTACATATGGAGGAGGATTTTGCTGATCATGTTCTGTGGTGGGGAAATCTGAATTGGTATACTGCAGTCTGAAAGGGAAAAAATATAAACTTGTGAAATGGAAAGAAGTAACTGATACATTGTGCCCTCGCCCCCTTCATCTTTCAGTCTAGAGCTGAAAAGTCTAAAAAGTTCATCAGCTGCAGCTTTCATGCAAGCAAGCAGAAAATAGATGTTCTCAGACACAAGCCAATATTAAGGCTTGAGAGATAAGGACCAGTGGGCTGAATTAAAACTGGGCTCCAATGGGTAGCAAATGAACAATTTAGAGATTAGTATGTTTTTCATCTATATTTTCTGGCAGAGCACTGCATTTTGAATCAGCTACAGTTTCCAGGAATCCTGCAAGCTTGGTCCTAGCAGGCATCACTATCTCCTGTGACAAAGATGTCACCATCAATCCATGTATGTAACTTTGCATCTTAAGAAGAAAGTTGCAGCCTTTTAGCCTGCCTGAATAGTAAAAGACTTTTCTGCTACAATTGCTATTGGAATACAAGAGCAAAAATGAACCTGGAAAGTAGACCACTAAAGAAACACAAAATGTTCTGAAGCTTGAAATATTACCCAGTGGTGTTAAATCCTATAGCTATGCTGTTATTTTATTATCTTAAGAATGAATTTTTCCTCAAATATCAAGAAGTAGTGTGAGCAATGGAAGTAGCAGCTTACTGTGAAGGTGGCACTCATTGTATTTGTGAGAAAAGTGCAAATAATAATAATAAGACTTTCTGTAAAAGGACAACCAAACAGAATGGGATGAGAAAGATTTTTTTCTGGGAAAAGGAACTGTATAGATACATATGTTATTTTATTTCTTACCTAATTAACTACCACAGCCCAATATTGCCAAAATGAGACTTTGCCAATACTGAGTGAGTAAGTGATACAGATTTGCTGCACTGAAAGTATGCAAGTTCAAATCACAGTCCTCAAGGGAAAATCCTCTCTTTGATGTTCCAGATGAATCTCATTAATCTACAACTACCTATTGCACATTATCCATTTATGCATTGTACCCAAGAGAGGAGGTTGTCTAATGATTTAGTTACTACTCTCCCAGACTCAACTGAGTAACCTGACTCCCCTGGGGATTCTCTCTGTTCCTTTGCTGGTCTGGTGCTAGACTATTCCACAAGTAACCTGGGCTGAGTTTCTCAGGATAACACAGGGAAATGCTTGAGACCAATAGAGTTGCTGTCATGGTGTTTAGTGGAATTCAGAATAGCTGCTCATGTGCCTTGGACAACAGAGAGTAAAACACAGGCAATCAAAGAAGAGGATTTCCAGAACCCAGGGATCTGAGGAAGAAACTCTGGCATTCCCAGCCAGGGATGCTCAAGAGTAATTTCAGCAAGCTGTGTCTCTGGAATGAAGGTACACACTGACTCCAAGCCTGTAGCATACACCTGCTGCTGCTCAAGCACAACCTACTAAATACATTTCTTGGAAGGAGAAAAGCTCTTTTTAAAAGAAAATTTGGATCCTCCACAGAATATCCTGTTTCACAGGATTTAAATATGTCACAGGAAAGCAGGAGGCACATATTCAAACCTTCCAAATTTATGTTAAAATACAGACTGAGTCCCACCTTGTATTCTGACACCTGAATATATCCCGCTGAAGCCATCCCACTTCGTACAAATAATTAACTACTTCTTTTCATCTGAGTAATTAGCAGTTATTATGCCAGAACTGAAGAAAACAGTGCAGTGAGAGGGAGGGTCAGTGTTGTTGGGGGTTTGGTTTTTTTCTTTAAGGAAATGCTGCTTCACAAATAATCTTTACCTCCTTAAATCATTGCCGAAATGCAAGCTGATTCCTGGGAGTTTCTGAACTTGCTTGCTCCTGAGATGTCACAGCAAAATTCAGATTCCTAGTTCCTCTGTAGAGAACCAGATCTAGGGCTGCTTCAGGAGTGAGGAGCATCATAAGGAATCTAAAGTGTTTTCCTGGCCGACAGCATCCAAAAATAAGTATAGCTATTTCTGTTCTCTTAGGGAAATACCCCAACTAATCAAAGAAATTATTTCTAAAACAGAGCACTCACAGAAATTTGTGCCTGTGGTAAATTTTTAAAACTGATGCATTTTGTTCCCAAATAAGCTATGGTTTTGCTAATATCAGGGTTTCCTGGAAATGGAAATTGGGCATTCAAAACAGCTGTGCAGGCTGGAGTGCTCCCACCTTTACACTACCAGTAAGTGTTTTTCCAGTAGTCGTAAAGTGGCAAACACATGAGTCTTACAACCCACGCAGGACAAGATAATTTATGTTATAACCTGAGTTCATGAAGTCAGCCAAACTGTTCTCAACTGCTGTCATTGTCTCTCAAAGCAACAATTTTGACAGTATTTCGAGAAAAAAAAAAGTGTTGAATAGAAAATAAGAGAGAAAACCCTGAGCAAAATTTGTGAGCAGAATTTGTCCTTTTCAATCACAGCCATAGCAGTATCACACTGAAGCCTTTAAACATTAACCGAGAATAAAGAACATTCCCTGCTGTTTGGAGCACTCATGTTACATGATAAAGGTCTCTTAGCAGTTGAGAGGATTATCCTGATTCTCTCTTTCATCTGCCTCTCTTTTGTCAGACGCGGTATTATCGCTTGCAGTCTCCAAGTAGTGAGTGGATTGCCTTTCCTTTGAGTATTGGGCATCCTTGAAGTACTTACACTCAGCTTTTCATCCGTTTCTGAGTATTATGTATAGATCACACAGCAATTTAGGGAAGCAAAAAAGTTGTCCTTTCTTGGATTGTCAGGGAGCACTGAGGACAGGATCTTAAGGAAGAGTAAGCCAGGAGCTGAGGGAGGTCCCAGCCCAGACAGTGCCCTCACTGATCAGGACACAATCCTGCAGCACCTGAGCAGAGCAAGGCAGTGACAGGTGCTGGAAACAGGATCCATCCACAGCCCCATCCAGAGAGTTCCATCAGAAGCAGCAGGAGACAGGGCTGCAGACAAGACTGGCCACGACTGTAGTACAGGTCCAAAGGGCTCATGTGTGAAATGGGACAGGGAACAGACAACCCTACAGCACAGCTTGTGCAGGGACTGGGGATTCAGGCCTGAGTTAAAATGGGGTTTCAAGGCCCATGGGCAGAAGATGTGGGTGGGAGTCCTAGGAGAGTCTGGTCAGCATCAATAGGGTCACTGGTAGTCTCAGGGCTCTGATATTAACATTCTGTTAAATCCAGCAGAGACACAATTCCACAATTTCTGCTCCTGTTTTTGCTTATAGCATCTGTCCTATCACTGACTTTCTTCCTCTGAGTTTCACATGCCAATTTCATTTTCAAATTGTCACAATGGAAGTTTTCCCATTGATACATTTTTTTAATCATCAAAAATTCAGCAAGGCTTGCTCATTTTAAGGATTCCCCAGTGCTGGAATATCACAGTAGGACCACAGCATCACAGCTCTCAAATGCAGGGTAAAGTGAATAAAAATATTTACAAGTAAAAAAAAGATATTTTGTGAAAACTTAATTAACTGTACTCAAATTAGGAATTGTACAACTCTATGTGAAGGCCCTACCAAATACTATTGAAAATTCCATCATTGGTCAGGTATAATTCATCCATTTACAAACTGCAATTAATAACCCTTTGTGTAAAAGTTTTAAATAAAATGTATTTAATGGTGTTTTTCTTATATGCAGAGTATGTTTCAGTTTCATCTAATTAAAAGCCTGAAATACTTTAAATTATGTTTCTGTGCTTTTTAAATTGAAAGCAAAATCTTGTCTACAAGAGGCCATAAAAGCTTTGATTAAAAACAAAAGAATTATGAGTGCAGAATGACAATGCATAGAAGGAAAAATGTAATGAACTGTATAAAAATGCAGGTAAAAGCTATTCAAGGGCTGTGATTTTGTTATTATCTTGGTTTAGCTTTTTTCTAAACATGCTGGATCTTTTTTCTTCCTTGAGCTTGCAAAAATAAAAACTTCACTTTGATTTGTGTCTCATTCAGGGAATTTCTAAGACAGCTGGTAAACAGTAAAGGGCACTTGCACAGTTTCCAGGAAGCTGGTGCCGCAGTTCCCTCTTCAGTAGTGTGAAAGTGATAAGGACAAGAGGGCTCACACTCCCACCATAGCTGTGTAGTTTGGGAGCTGGTAATGTAGGTGGCAGCAATGAAGATACAACTTCTTGTAAGTGGACCTATCTGGAATTTCAGGCAGAGAAAAGACTTCTCTGAAACTCATAATTGCCAGGATGTGTGTGGCACTTCCTTGGATACAGGTTCCGTATGTTTTACCGGTAATTATGAGGAAATTCTTAAACTGGTGCAAATGAATTACATTTAATCTCCAGCCAACAGTTATTAATAGTTAATACCAATCAAAAAAGGGACTCTGATTTCCTAGGAATATGAAAGAAAGATATACCTGCAAAATAAAATTACATTTGGTGTTTAACTTCAGATTTCTTGCTGACTGGTTTGATAGAAGTTTAAAATTGTTTTATCCAAAACACTTTGACTGCAATCAGTCCAACCACACATAGTCTGTTTGCCAGCATTCCTTGGAATTGCATGTACAAATTTTCATGTTGGCAGCTGAAGGCTACAGAAAAAGAAACAGTCCAGGACTTTAAACCTCATCGTGGAAAGACCTGCACCTTTCTCTTTCTATTTCGGCAACTAAGACCTTTGTTGTTGTTGCTTTCTCTATTGTTGTCATTAATGAGGAAATATCTGTGTCAAAAGAGTATTTTCTTGAGGTTTCATCCAACCCACGCCTTTTCTGTTGTTCTGCTGAGCTAGTAGGTCACCTCTATTTGCAACATGATACCCTGGAGAGGAGAATGAGGTCACCAAACAAATATTTTAGCTTGTGAGTTCACAGTTTCTCAACTTGACAAATTCAGAGTTTATACACTACTGCTTTGCAGGTCAAATCTAGATTTGTCACAAGGTTGAAGTTTAAAAAACAGGCAGAAAGGTCTTGGCCTGGGGAGGATCCATTCTCTATAATAAACATAAATGTAGAGTAGATACTGTCCTTGCTCCACACAAACATCAGTGATTTTGCAGGGAACTTGCTAACCTAAATGCAGTTTATAAAATGCTAAATTAACATTGCAAACCCTTTAAGAAATTCAGCTTGCATTAAATTAAAACTTAATGCTTTGAGTTTTACAGCCCACTATACAGGAATCAAGAAACTGAGCAAGAGACACAGCACAGATTGCAGCCTGGACTCCCATGCTGAATCCTTTTCTCTAAAGGAGCCTGCAGATCAAACGCCCCCAAATACACGTATCAGCAGGCACAAATTATTGCAGAAATAATTTGAACCCTTGAGCACTGATTAGATATGATTTATCATGTGAGATTTTATCTACATAAACAAAACTAGCAAATATTAAATGCAAGTATGTGCATTTTATAAACATTGCTCAAAATTTCATTTCTATGTTAACTGAGGAACTTGAAACTCATTTTGCAAAGTGATCGTGGTTTAGACACTGTACAAACAGGGAGCAGCTACCAAGGTGTCCTCTAACAGGACATGCATGTGCACAGAACATAGCAGTCTTCTCTCTGTATTCCCTCACTGTTTTGCAAAGAAAGGGGTAATGAGGGGCTCCATGTGATGGAGAGTCAGTTGCCTCAACTCCTCCACGGAGTTCAGGCACCAGCCAGCCCCAGTACAGGCTGTACTCAGCTGATGACCCCGTGCCAGCAATGAAGATAAATTCTCTCCCACCTCTCTAATCTGCCCATGCTGTACATCCTTTGCCCATCACTCACACAGGCACAGGACAGACTTAGAACTGCAGAGTTTCTCACACTTCTACCTATTTATAATGAAGAGGAAAGAGAGGAAATTCTCTGTAACTTGTTCAAAGACTTCCAAAGGGTTCATGGACGCACTAGCAGAACTAACAAGAATATGATGTGGCTCTTTGTCACTTATTGCTGCATGTTCCCAGATACAACCGGAGAACTTACTCTGTCCCCGAGGTCAAGAAAAGCAAAGAGTAGTGGTGCTATTCTTATATTATCCATTTTCCTGACCCAATCTTAATTGCTTGTGGAGTATATTTTCTTCCATGATTCTGTTTCACCACACAGACCTCAGGCAACCTCTACCCAAGGCTTCTGTTTATTACAGACAGTCCTGAAAAAGGGCAGAAGTGGAAAATCCACATGAACTGGCCCAGTGGAACAGAGTGACAGATGTACATCCTTAACCTTTCCTTTTTCTCGTTTTTCCATTTTGGGGTTTTGGCTGATCAAATGGAGTCTGCTACTTCTGTTTAAAACAAGGGCTTTCTTTTTAGGCCACACTTTCAATGGCATTGGTATAGAACTTTTAAGCACAAACAATTTGTTGGGGTTTGAGTTCAAAGAAACACTTAGGCAATCTCTGTTGCTATGTCCCGTGGTAGTCGAGAGGAGAAGAGAGACGCAGCAGGCAGGATTGATCAGCAGCATTGATTTATTTTATTATTTTACAACTCTTATAGACTTTTTGCTTCATGGTGTATTTGGTCAGAGGATCAGCCACCCCCTTAGGGTGACTGGCTGAAGTCCTACAACATCCATTGCCAAAATATTTTTCTACTACACTATAAACAAACGTTAGCAAGGTTGCAGGTGTTCATAGTTTACAAAACTCTACTGATAGCTTCTGTGAGAGAGAAAATTCTCTCATGAGATTAGAAAGAATCAAGAAAAGTTCTTGCTAGCAGCATTTTTGTATCCACAAATCTCAATCACAGAAAATAATAGTTTTAGTGTTGCTATCTGAGTTAGCTAAGAACAATGCAACCTTATAAAAATCTGTTAAGAAGCCCTTCAAAGCAAGAAAAAGCACAAACTATTCCAGAGCATCCAAAAAGTAGTTTTCATGCTATTCTGAAGCCCCTGAAAATGGGACTGCTATCTCATCTGTGCCTACATATTGCCATGAATATGAGTCTGAAATACTCAAAGCTATTCAAAGTCAAGTCTGTTTCTTCCTAGTAGGTAAGACAATCTAAAATTATTCTTCTTTCCTTTTTTTTCTACTCCAGGTAACTATGAAATGCTGTGAGAGAATTCATAATCTCAAAAGTAAGTAAGAACTTTCATCAAAGTTTTTTAGATAATCAGAGTAGTTTTCATCTTAATTGTGGAAAAGAAGGTTCAGTCTTCTGGTAAAATTTTAAAAGGTTTAATAAAAGGACAATTAGGAGACAGGAAAGCAAAAATTATATATGGCTGGGTGCTTGGCATGCAGCCAGGAGCACACCATAACTCAGAAAACATTTCTCTAAATGTACCAGCATGTTGCATATTCATAGACCCTCATGTATGATTCAAACATTCCTTTTTTGGTACTCTCGGTGTCAAACCCCCTTCCATTCCTCTTGCAGATCAGTTAGACATCTTATTACTCTTTGTGGTCCCATCCTGCAGATTAAATCTTCTGGTGGCTCCATCCTGCAGATTAAATCTCCTTGTGGCTTGTCCTGTCACCTCTGGGGTCTGTCACCATTTTCTTTGTCCAGATAGGATAATCCAAGAATGTGGGGAATTATCTTTATCATTCTCTGAGTTAACTAAAAAGAAGCATTCTACATATCATGCTGTAGTCTAAGAAATATATATATCACACTACTATTTTTAAGTTCTGTTAATAACAGAAATAAAAGAAACTATATTCATACAGCAAAGTTTTTAACATTACACATATAACATTCATTTTAATATTTGTGAAAAGCCAATAATATAATATGTACTTATAACATTAGTTATAGTAGAGACAAAGTTATTCATCCCGAAAGAAAAGTCAGGGTGTTTAAAACAAGTATATCTTGAAAAAGCCACTTGTCCTTGCTGACCCTTTGCTAACAGTTTTAGTGTGTCAGACACTGAATTGTAAGCTCCCATGGGTATGGGACACTGTGAGATCTTGGATTCTAGTTAGTTTCCAAATCTGTAAGTACAAAAAACCAGGGAAAACTGTCGAGACTTTCTCCTGTTATTTTCTAAAATATTTCCTCAGCAAATTCAGAAGACTACTGCTTCTCTCAAGATTTATACTTAATTACTGTTTTGTTACCCTCAAACTGGGAGCACTGACATGATATATATTTAGGATAGTATATATTGTCCAAAGAAAAAAGTATTAGCTAATCAAAACTGATAAGCATATTTAAGCAAGTTGGCTTTTTTTTCACTTACATGACATCAAAGTGGATGATTGTTGCAGTGACTAAGTCCACATTACACCCCCCGTGTCACTACGAAGTGGTCTCTCCCCACACCCCTGTGCCAGAAAGTTCTCCCTTTACGAGACCCCACTGGTCCCTGGTCCTCTCCCCCCTCCCACTGGCCCTTGCTGTGTCACTCACCCTTGCCCCTACCCCCTGGCCCTCAGACCATTGGCTTCTGATGCTCTGCCCGCCCCTGGGACCCTTCGGGATAAAACCATGCACGGGCTTTTGTTCTGTGTTCTTTTCCTCTGTTCCCTTCAGGTGCGTTGGTTCCACTGAAGGCCTCGAATTTCATGCAGAGAACTCCTCTCGCCTTCTCGTCTCTGGTTCGCACACAGACCGCGTGTGAGAGTGGCTGCTCGCGACCACCTGCGAGGGTGAGATCGTGTGCATGCGTGGGGGCTGGCAGAGCGCCGCCAAAGCGTCTCCACGAGGGATTCTGTGGGAAAAACGCGGCATCGATCCACCGACGCCCCCATCGCTAAAGATGACTATTCTGTTCATCTGTGAAGAAAGAGAATGTGTCTGGCCTGGTTTTTTCTGCAGTTTGGGTTTTCCTCTCTCGGTTACAGTGAATAGTTCTCAAAAGCAGTGTTATCAAGTGAAATAAAAATGAGAGAACTTGTTACACAGCATTTAATTATGCCAGACCTTCTCTCTAATATCATTTTGATAATGTGGGATTTTAGAAACTGCTGACATCAGTAATGAAAGAGAAAGAGCAAAAGAGTGCAACTCCCTTAGAAGTACTTCCTCAGAAGTTTGGAGCAGCACAAAATCCACAGCAAGCCAGAAAAGATAAAAGAGCAACGTGTGTGTGTGTGTGTGTGTGAATGTGCAGTGTACATGCACACTTCTGAGGAAATGCCTTGGTTTTCAACCACTTTCTTTCTTCACCTGCTAGAATTCTTTTTCACTGATGAAAAACAGCCACATAACATTCTTTACCCACAATAGCCACAGGCATTCTGGCCTTTTTTATCTCTCATACTAATGTGCCATGCATTAATTGATGATTTTCAAAGGCTGTGAAAAGTTCAGCAGTGATCCAGGGGGACCACTGTAAATGAAAAGGGGTTCTGTAAATGCAAAGTTTATAAACATAGCATTTCCTTAGTTTATTGGTTCCATTTATTTATTTACTTCATTTTATAACATTAGTGAGATCCATTTGACAGCAAGAAGTAATATTTTTCAAACAGTAATGGTCAACTTTGTATTTAAATGAAGACCATTCCATAATGTTACGGATCGATTGGAAACATGCTCTGGCTAAAACAACCTCAGTGGCTGGGGCATTAACGGACAGCAAGATATTCATCTTTCCATGGCCCAGATGGGTGCCCACCCACTGTAACCTGTAAAAGGTGGAGCTCAGTGGTAGAGACGAAGGGTGGAAGAGTTAGTTAAGCACGTAGTCCAGTGCGTGCTTTATTCACAGATGGCCGGCCGAAGTCGAAGCAAAAGAAAGAACAGTTAAGCTCTGTAACACCTTCTTCCAGACCTCCTCTGCAGTAACAAGGAAGGAAGGCATATCAGACAAGTCTCAGACAACAGTGCATGAATTGAGGCAGTTATAACCATAAATAGAAGGTGATTACAACCATTCCTACAAACAAAATAATGGAAAGAGGCCTCCTGGCAAAGGGGAAAGCTGAAGTCAAAATGCAGCAGGATAATTCTTATTTGGTGATCTTGCTTTCACCTATTGTTTCTATAGTGCTTACAGCAGGACGCGACAATCTGCCTGCTTGGGCTTGGCTGTGGATGTTCCTAGCTTTAGTATCCAAGCAGGGTCCTGCTGTGCAGCCTCACTGCTGCGTGTTCGTTGCAGCATCTGTCTCTGCTTGAGCCTAACCTTCACTGCAGCAGAAAGGCATTCAAGGATTTCAAAACCAGGGGTGAGAGTGGGTTATACATTCACCTTCCAATCTTTCGCTAATTTCTTTTGGCATGAATGTATCAATATTATCTTTTTTGCCATCCTCAGTTCATATTGACTTATAAAACAATTTGCATGGTATGTATTGTTGCTCTTAAAATGTGCAGGTTGGCCACTTGTGCTAAATCCAGTGTACTATTTTGAGGAGAGTAATTTTTCATTCTGAATTTTTACACACGGCTTTCTTGCTTTATTTCTCACAGTTGAAACTTAATTTTTCTGAACCTCATACTAAACACATTTGTTCCAACATATTTGACAGGAACTACAAATTGCTGTTGAGATACTTTTAGTTTGGTAATTACACTACAGATGATAGAGATAGAAGAAATAGCTATTGGAATATGCCTGACATTCATGTGTAGTTGCTGACAGTTTCATCTCAACAAAAGAACTGAATGCCTAGTTTTTTCTTCATCTGCCTGCACTAATTTACTATGACCACACATCCTGTTTGTTTTGGTTGGTGGAAAAAGAATGTAATGATTATGTACCAATCTTTAGAATACATTTGACCTCAGTGACTTAGTGCTATTTTGTGTTCTTCTATGGGGAAATATATCTCAAGATGAGTCAACACACCACTGTAATTTATACAGTGGCCTGTTTGCCAAAGACTATTAACTCAAGAATGGTGTTACTGTGATTCCTTCCCAAATCGTGTTTACTTGATGGAGTAGCTGATTTGCTTTGATTTGTTGGGAAGTCATAGCTGCCCTCCTGTCTTGACTTTGATTCCTAGCGTGTTCTCAGACTGTGCACTAAGACCAGATGAATACTCTTAAGAGATAGCCTTTTAAAATTACCTTTCTTCTGAGTTGCAATTATCACTCACCACCTCTTATCACTTTACAGTTACAGACACATCATCTAATTTATATCAGGCCCTATTTCAAAAGTGGGCTAATGAATCAATTTTCTCAGTCTCAAGAGTGTTGCAATTTTCATACAAGACAAGGAAGTTTATTTCAGACATTTGAAGCCCAGATGTAATTGTTACACCAATTAGTGGTGTGAATCTATCAAACATGCAATAGAATTTCCTTTTTCTTCTCTTAATTTCTTGTATTTCATCTCTAAGAACATACGTACTGTTAGACAGATTAAAGCACATCTCTTAAAGTAACCAATAAAATATATAAGGGGAAGAAAGCATGCGCTGGAAAATGCTTCATAGAGAATATTCTGTTTCTCACATTTTGCAATTTAAGGACAGGCTGTGATGAAAAGTCACACATGGACCATCGCAACTGATGGCCTTTGATGACTCTGTCCTGCATGCCATATGTCTTCCCTTTTTTTTTTTTTTTTTTTGACAGATCTATCTTCCAGAAGGAACAATCATGGTTTTAATGTAACCAAGTGAAGGTTACATAACAGTTGTCAGGTAGTACAATGACTGATTTTCTCTGTTGTTAAAATGTGCATTTTATTTTTATCTCAATTTTTGCAACTTCACCTTCCAACTGTTGACTCTTTCTGTGCTTCCTAGATCGGAAAATTTTTGATGTCTGTATGTTTCTTCCTAGACAGATGTCCAGACATAGTCATTGTGTACTTTTATATTTGCTCAGGTAGGAGACAGGTACTTAGCTATACAGATCAGGCAACCTTCATTTTAGGTTATGTCTTGGGTTTTGTTTTGGCTTTTGAGCTTTGTTTTTTTCTTCCAGGAGACCGAATATGCCTGAATATAAGGTACTTTACCTTGCAGCAGGTGAAGTACCTTCAGTTAAACAAAAAAATTTAAAAAGAAATAAAAATAAATCCCTTGGGAACAGTGAATTTTAAGTTTTCACTGAACCTTCAGTAGGCTTCCTTTCATTTAAGGTGCCTAAATATTTTGTGCTTCTTCCTAATTTCCTTAGGAACACTTACCTCCACTTTTTTTTTTTTTTTTTCTGTGTATAAGGTATCTGGTGGGTCTAAGCTATTTGCTTACCTTTCTGAGGTTCTGACTTGGGGTTTGCTCAGGGTCAAGCTCTTTCAGAAACCAATAAGGTCTAGCAGAATTTCTGCATGAAGCCATAAATACCATGTATGTCTTTATGCATTAATGCCCACTAATGATTGGGTAAGTGTAAAGGAAAGAAAGGATTGGGAAACAAATGAAAAAGAATAAGAAAAAGATCACTCTAAGTTTGAGTTTGCTTTTATACAAAATATGGACACATGAATCATTATTTGGACTGAGCTGCACTGTGGGATGTTATAACACACCTCTGAAAAGAGGAAGAGATCAAGAGATGTTACAGCTAAACAATACACCTGAAAGCTTAGATAATGGATCCAAATGAAGGATGTTTAGAACATAAAACTTGAATGTTAAGTAGTTGACTTCATTAGAAATAATGCATGAACCATAGCAAAAATTTAGTATGATGAAAGTACAAGATACGATGCAGATGTGAGGTTTGTGAAAAAGAGCATATTGATTGGTCTGATACACCACGCCAAGCTGCTGTAACAGATGACCTGACGGTAAGCGCATTGACAGATGCTGCTTGGAGCTTTAAGTAGCAGTAGTGGCAAGTGATTAAGAATGTTAGAAACAACCTTCAAAATGAAGGTCAGCTACATGTTTCTCAATCCAATAAATGATTATTTCCAAAGAACCAGATTATGATGTTTTTATCTCAGTGCTTAGCCTCCTGAAAAGAGACAACTCACACTTACCAAGGAGATAGCAGAATCATTAAAAAACAAACAAAATTAAGTCCATTAGAGAACAAGACTAAGTCTATTTAGCTAAACACGTCCGAATTGCAAAAACATAATACATGCAAAATAATTCAATTACTTCTTGGCATAATATCCAGTATTCATCTTTAAAGATCAAAACATACACACATCTTATTTAATTGCAAGACAAAATGAGTCAGCCAAATATAAAATTATTCATGACTAAAAGATTGTCTCAGAACAATTGTCTTCATGATAAAAAATTGTGACATTGGCACAATATAAATTTGTAAACATCATTAGTCATAACATTTAGGTAATTGGTACACTTTAACTTTGTTCTTTTGCTTTCCAAAATAGAGAAAACATTCTTTCATCTCACACCTGCTTCTGAAGGAAATAGAGACCTGAAATAGTAGACTGAGAGACAAAGAGCATTTCATTCTATCCCACACAAGCATCCTTCTGGGTTTTTTTGATAAACAACGGCTTGCACTCTTTGTCAACAACATATCCTCCTAACAAAGAGTGTTCTATGAAAGACCAAAACATGCATCACAAAATAATATAATTAAGATCATCTACTACTTTAAAAACCTGCAGGAAACTTTAAGATACATGTGATTTCTTCCTCTCAAGCCATGTGCAAAAATGTTCAACAGACACCAAGGACTTGCCCATTAACTCAAGATTCCACATACTGTCTAACCATACTTTTTGGGAGAAATCCAATTATGAAGGTTTATCTGAAGAGAATGCCAAAACTGCTGATTTGATGACTCTCTTAATTTTCAGGCAATCCATCACCACTTATGTTTAGGGGCACTTCTGCACAGCAGGTACAGAGAACTGTGCTGTGTCTGCCTATACAGAATCCCAAACCCACATCTAAAGCAGAGTGTGATATAAAAAATTCTGAGACAGAATGTGACCAGAAGGAAGAGATAATTTCCTGAGTGGGCAGAATATTTGGTGAATGACTGTACAATCAACAGCTCCTTCAGTAGCTCTGCTAATGGAGGTAGGAGCACCTTGGGATTCCCTCTCCAGGGGATAAACTTGTCTTCACAGCTCTGCCACTTGAAGCAGCTGTGTGAAGACTCCTGTATTTGCTTCGTGCAGTCAGGAATATGATTGTGAAGTCAGTGAAGATGATCTAAGTGAACCCGGCTGATTTCTCAAAGGAGATGAGTGTGTCATTTGTTCCCAGGCAGTCTATAGGGACAGTGATGGACACCTTGCCAGCAATAATAAGTAACTGGAAGAAATAAAACATAATTAACATAGCTGTTTAATATCAGAAAGAGTGCCTTTTCACTGCCTGAGGAACTTATATCACTGAAAATGGTGTGAAAAGATAAGCTTATTTTTCTCTTCAGTATTTCCTATCAGTTGTCACCCCCCATGACACTGGCTTTGCTGATCCCTTTCTTCAGGTACTTTCATGTACCGTACAGGGAGCCTCATTGCTCATAAGGCATGAGGCTTGTACTGGGCAGCCAGGTATGTACAAGGTGATATAATATCACTACTAAAATCTTGTGTGGATATAGCTAGAAATTCTTCAGAAATAAGCTCCTGTGAGTATATTTTTAATGGTTTCAGGTAGCTGAAACTCACTAGTGTATTATGTTTAGTTTGTTGGAGGTCACCTGTAAATGATGGTTTGCTCACACAGTAGGAATGAAAAGAGTTGTTAGAAGGTGGAAATCAGAATAACAAACATAAAGAAAAGAGGCATTTTATGTTCTTTAGCTCCTTGTGCAAAGCTGTGCATGTCACTTTGCAGGGAAATGTACATATTGATCTTTTAAAACATACGGTGCAGAACTTGCTGCCTGTGAAAAAAATATCCCACTTCTTTTCAGACCAGAATCATCAGTGTCCTCTTCAGGTACAAATGCTTTAATCAGCTGTTTGAAAAAAAAGGCAAAAATTGAGCTGATTCTTAGCAACCCAGTTGAGAGTGACATGGTACAAATTCTTCCAGGAGAGCACTCTAAGCATCCTTTCAGATATTCTGATTTGAAAAAGAAGATGTAAAAATGATATTCTATCAGAATTGAAGCCAGTGAGGGAAACACCACTGATTTTACTGCAAAAAGAATTTCAGTATTCATTTTTGGCATCTTGATATAAGGAGTTTCTCTGTTCAAGAGTATCTCCTTCCTTTGTATATGTCATATTTGTGAGGCTGAAATTCACTCTGCTAAAAGAAAGATTTTTAAGGAAGCAGGAGCTAATCTAAAAGAGTCACTTTTTAAAAACAAGACTTCACAACTCTGAATAAAATTTATTAAACAAATATAATTTTCTACACACAAGCTTGCCATATCTGGAAATTTTATTTTGTAGGCAGGCTGAACAATCAAACATGAATCTGTTTGAGCTCAGATGCCTCTTTGCACATGTAAATGATCATAAAATGTGGCATTTCAATGCTTAGATTTTTAAAAAATGTATTCCATTTTTTTTTGCCATAGAGCTTGATTTCACTTATGCTGATACATATCCCATCAAGTGTATCTGTTACACTGGTGTTGAGACCCCAGCCCTGTTCTTCTCAAATTTGATTATATAAGAGGCAATGACTTCTAAAATTTTACATGAAAATGCCATTTTGTATTATTGGCTTGTGGACTGTCATAAACTTTGGTTTTGTTTCATTTTATATGGTCCTACTCTTTGAATTCCAAGCACCTTATTAGGTACAATTGCTGAGAATTTGGGTTTGATCCGATGAAAGTACAGCACGTTAGTAATGATATGGCTTTATTATATGTTTTTCAAAGACAGAGGGAAATTAGTTAGACAGTGCTGTTGTTATATCGTATACCTACAATTAACACTTTCTTTGATTCTTAAATCATGGCTTTCACACACCCTTGCATGTTTTTTATTTTTTTAACCCTCACTGGGATTTATACAAATCCCAGTTCCAACCACCATCTAATAGACATGTCCTGGTTGGCTGAATGGGTAAATAAAGATTTCAATCTTCAGCTACACCAGATTAATCTTAAAAATAGAGAGAAAATATAGAGGGGATGGTGCAGTCTAAGAATATATTAAGGGATGTAGGACTGCTTGTATAAGTTTGCACTGAATCCAGCACTAACCTAGTCTTTCCTGTTATTACTCTTAGTTACGGTAAGGGTCTTGCGTGCAGGTCCTCCTGCACTGACACAAAAACACTTAAATGTCTCACTGCATCCATGACCATGCCCTGTGAGGAGATGGCATGGCTGAAGTCACTGAAGTGGCTCCAGGCTGGGCAAAACACCACTCATTCTGCTCTGGCCTTTGCTCACCCCCACATCTCTTTATTGTGTACATCACTGGTAAGGTAGTTTCCACATGGAGAGGAACGGGAGGTGCCTTATAGACATTTCTCAGCTGTTCTTTCCTCTCTGAGCTATGGAGTTTGCTGAGCTGCCAAGAATGAGCTTTTCTTGCAACCTCAGTGCAGACCTGCCTAGAAGTAGCATAAGCCAGCATAAACTTTGCTGGAAAATCAGGCTGTCATTAGAAGTACAGGTTCAAAGAGAACTATTTCATGGCCAGTTTTCTAGTATTGCTATTTCAATGCGTGTCCTTGAATTTTGCTCTTTCTCCAGCATATTGACTGTGGAGCTTCATCACCAAACAGGTGTTAAATGGGATAGTGAATTTCACTCTAAGAGACTTTGATAAGTTTTCTTATCTGAAAAAACACTTTGGATGAAAAAGACAAAAGGCAATGACATAGTGACCACAAGAGAGTATCCATTAATGTGTAGACAGAATAATTACACTTTTTTGTTGTTGTCTGTTTTTTAGTTTGTGTTTTGTAATTCATCAGCCTGGGATGGCAGAATCATAGCACCATAAATCACAGAATATTACAGAGTTGGAATGGATCTTAAAGATAATCTAGTCCCAGCTCTCATAGCCATGGGCATGGACACCTCCCACTAGACCAGATTGCTCAAGTCCTTATCCAACCTGGCTTTGAACATCACCAGGCCTGGAACATCCACAGCCTCCCTATGAGACCTGTTCCAGTGTTTCACCACGCTCCCAGTAAAATGGGTAGTAGAAAGGGGGGATGAAGACAGATCTCAAAATAAAACTTGTTGAAGATCTCTTCTAAATAATTTTATTTACTTATTCCAACTTTCTGACATATCTAGTTCAAATTCTAAATTGACATCTGATCATCTGGCACCAATGCCTGTTTGAAGCTGCTGATTACAGTTCTGATGGAGGCGATGTTTCTATTGGCAGACTGGTACATCTTTCAGAAATGAAGGAGTTTTGCCTGTTTCTCACTATCATGCCTGAGTCGTGGCAGAGGGGAATACACATTAGTGCTGGCATCTGAGTGAGAAGTGGTGAGAAAAAATATTTTTTAATGTGTTTTGCAAGCAAATAAAAAAAGGAGAAGAAAAGAACTCATAATTTACAAACATTGTAATGAACTGGAAATGAAAATGTAAGAATGTAAAAACCCTGCAAAAAAAATTGTAAGACCATCTTGTAAAATTTTGCAGCAGAAATAAAGGAAATGGTATAAATGAACATAGAATGCAAATGCGCATTCATAGCTCAAACTTGCATTCATAGGGCCATGGAGCTGATAAGAGGGCTGGAGTACCTCCCCAATAAAGACAGACTGAGAAAGCTGGGGCTGTCCAGCCTGGAGAAGAGAAGCTTGCATGGAGATCTTGTAGCAACCTTCCAGTATCTGAAGAAGGCCTGCAGGGAAGATGGAGAGGGACCCTGTCAGGAACTGCAATGATAGAAAAAGGAGCAATGGTGACAAATTGATACAGAAGAGGTTAGATATCAGGAAGAAATTCTTTATGGGGGGGAGGTGAGGCACTGGAACAGGTTGCATGGGGAGGTTGTGGAAGCCCCATCCATGCCAGTGTTCAAAGCCAGGTTGGACACGGCCTTGAGCAACATAGTCTAGTAAGAGATGTCCCTGCCTATGGAGGAGGGGATTGGAACTAGATGATCTTTAAGGTCCATTTCATTTGCCTAATATTCTGTGATTCTATGATTCTATGTGTGCATGAGAGCTCCAGAAGAAGCATTAGGAAAAGGTTTAAGGGAATCACCTATACTGTGACACTGTTCACAGGACACTGCTCCCAGGAAACCTTTCTCAGAAGCAAAATTGAGGCACAGATCTGAAAACCTATGCACTGATAAGAGCATAGCATGGAAGCCTTGTCAACAGGACGTCTGTAGCCAGCTGACACCTAATCACACACATTTAACCTTATTAGTCCACCAGAAAAAAACTCACAGATTTCAAACAGACAAGGAAGAGCAGATAATGAGACATGGATTTGTTTGCAGTTTATAGAGACTGAAATAAGCAAGATTCTGAAGCAAAGAGCTGTCCCGTAGGAACTCATAGAGACCGTACACCATCAGTTGCCAAAGTGTTTCACCTTTGCCAGTCAAAAGAACTTCAGAGGTGTACAAGGGCTCAGTAGCTCGTGTCCTTCTGTGCAGGTGCTCCTGGCCAGAATACTTGGGCACACATGCCCTGGTATTTGTGGGTATAGTGATGTGAGACTGTGAGGGAATAAAATCTGAGATCAAATGCATGAAAGTTGGTAAAATCAAATTACTTGGATAGTGTACAAATAAATGTTTACTTCTCCTACACAAGTTTTCACATTTATCTTTGTTACACTTTCTTACATGCAGCATGGACTCACTGTTTCTTGTAAATTCAGAATACTGTCTGAATACTTTATCAGAATACTTTATCATTTATTTGAATATACTTTATCTGAATTCTTTATCATTTATATCTGAAGGACAAAACCAAGAAGGATTAAGTTAAAATTTTTCTGTATTTTCCTGCTAGAGAAAATACATCACTCCCTTGGTGTTTGTAGGCTGTCAAAAGAACATTCAAGCATAACTCCATGGCCCCTCACAATGGCTCTGTGACAGTCCTCAAAACATAGAGCTGTTTTTCTGAACTAGAATGTTAATTTCAGCATCATCATAATTTTGACTCTTGGGTTTGTTTTATCCTTTAATTGGCTTTTTGTACAGGCTGTAAAGGTTCCTGTTCAAAGGAATTAAACAATGAATACATTATAACCATTTAGATGCTTTACTGGACTTTGTGCCAAGACTTTTAAAATTAAAGTCTCTCTGATCCCCTTGTATGCTATGTGATCAAATATAGCCTGATGTCATGACAACACGCTTGGCATTGTGTGACTTAGTTTACAGACCAGCTGGGGCATAAACTCATTAGAAAAGCCCACAGATTTATGGAAATGGAAATGGTGAAGTCTTTAATGTCCAGTTTCTATATGACTGAGTTAAAGTAGCCACAACACTCTAGGTGCTGTGCCCAGCTGGACAGGTAGATATTTGGGTAACAAATAATTTGGGTCTAAGATAGTAGACTAGACACAATTTAGGTTGGAGAGCATTGCTTTTTCATTCAACAGAGCAAGAGATAATGGTCTCAACTATGCTTCCAGGTCTTGCTGTGCAGCTGTGTTAGCTCTAATGGGAACAAATGAATTACATTTGCCTGACTGATTCTAAAATCACAATTGTATGTCAAAAGCAAGGTTCTCTGCTATTAAACTTCATGAATCCAACTCAACCTGCACCAGGCTGAACTGGTTAATGAAGGGAGATTAGATGTGAACTGCAGCTGCAAGTGGTGGGGGGAAGAATTTCTTCACTGTTCTTCACTGGTTTAGGCTCTCAAAGACTGTGATCTTACTCACTGGTTGTATGAAATAGCATCAGTAATGTTAATATAAGGATGGTATGTGCCCATTCTCTCCCCTGACTTGGAGCTTTCCTGTATTACACCAAAATATGGATTTACTCTGGCATTGGAAGACATCTCATCTGACCAGATGTTTATTTGCTCCCTGATCATACAGTGCCATTGTCACATCAGCATCATAGGGAAGAGCAACTGCATGAGGTGCGTGTCACAAGGTGAGCATCCTTTGGTGAGCTGTGACAGGTGCAAGCACCCAGTTACCTCCTGAGACAGATGTCGTTGCTTGCAGAAGAGGTGATCATCTGACAGCACAAAGCCTCAGCATATGTTTTTGAGCACTTCCATAAGCCATCTGTGATCCATCCTGCACTTACTGAAGCTGGAGTTTTATCTGATGAAGGTATAAAACAGTTGTCATTAACCACATCCCACCTAATGTTGCAAAACTGTCAATGTACTTGATAGATCCACTGAATTACAACATAACAGGGCAAATAAAACAGCAAGACAGCTGTTTTTTACTCAAATTAGTCCTTATGGTAAATATTTAACTTTACTATTGCACTGGTTAAGAGGTAAAGGCTGACACTTCTCTCAGTTACACTGATGACAAGTGATGCTGTCTCCATAATTAAAATGCTCACTAGATGTCAAGTTTGCCTGAATCAGCTGTACCAAAATGTGTTTTTACACTGTCAAAAATTATAATTCTGAATTTGGTTCTTATAACATATAAGTCAGTGGATAACATGACATCTCAATAGCCATAAACCAGTGGAGATTCAAAAAGACACTTAAATATCTCATCTGACTGTACTAACTTCAGAAAAGGTATGCTAGGGACCATCAATTATGGTGAACAAAGGTGTTCCAAGAAGTATTAGTCAAAATAAGTAGGAGTCTACTTTGTAGTTGTCAGGCAAATTTTCCAGTGGTCTACAAGGTTCAAGTCAAGATTTATTAGGATAAGGTGCAGCACTTATTCAGACAGAAACCTCCCTTGTCAGATGCAATCTCTGTCTGATGATATGTGAGGGATGAATAGGACTTAGATGAAAGAGAACAGCAGAAAATGATCTTTGGAACAGGTAAATAATTCTGCAGTGCTGTACCCCGACATAAGTGTGATTCACTCAGAGGTGCAACTGATAATTGTCAGTTTTTCTTGCATTCTTTTTTACATAGCTCTGAGTAGATATGGATGTTCTGAGGTTCCGTAAGTTTTACCCTCTCTTTATTTAATGTTTTTGTCTTTGATTATTTTAAACAAATATTTCCATCATGCAGTTGCTTAAGATTTCAGATTCCATTTGATGGCAGTGTGTTCCATCTTCTACAACTTGACTTCCAGTCACTTCCCTATGGCAAGAACTTTACAGCATTCTCAGGAAGAAAGTTATACTTGGGTTAAGCAGCAAACAAACCTTCAGAAATCTCTTCTTGTTTTTCAGTTCAGTTTTCATGATATTATTAGCATGATATTATGAGCCAGCATACACAATGTTCATTATTTCCCATGGTCAAGGACAGTCCCTGACTCTGTAGCATGTTAAGAATCAAAAAGTCTGCTCCAACTAGTTCCCACCTCACTACAGCAATTTTTTGGAATGTGGTTGTTAAAAGTGTGTCAGAACACTTTTTATATCATGGCCTTGTTTCCACTTGTCAAAAGTCACTAGAATGCATCTGACAAAGGAAATTTTCTCCCACATATGCAGCATTTGGCATCATCAGTCCTTGAACTGGTTCTTGCAGCTCCATGGAAAATATAGATCTCAGCTCTTTACAACCCTGTCACATATTTTGGGTAATCGCTCCTCCCAGAGCCAGCAGTGGTAATCCACTGTTCCCACAGCAACGCAGCAATCTTCAGCCTGAGAGGCCATGCTTATTAGCAGACAGAGCTTACTTGTAGGAATGCATCCAGTTTATTGCTCTAGAAGGTCACCCTTTCTACAATGATATAGGCAATTAAGTGTCACAGTTCAACTTCAGCTCGCAAATAAGTACCCTAAGTACCTTGCAGCTGCCCACTCACCTCCCTTTCCCTGCCCACCCCTACCAAGGAGATGGGGAGGAGAATCAGGAAAGGAAGAAAATAGAGTTCATGAATTGAGATAAGAACAGTTTTATAACTGGAAGAAACGTAACAATAATTGCAATAAAAATGAGAAAGAGAGGGGGAGATAAAACCAAAGAACAAGTGATGCGAAATACAACTGTTTACCACCTGCTGACCAGTGACCAGCCTGTCCCTGAGCCACAATCACCATCCTGCTCCTGGCTAACTCCCCCACTTTATATTCTGAGCATGATGTTCTATGGTATGGAACATCATTTTGGCTAGTTTGGTCACCTGTCCTAGCTAGGCTCCCTCCCAGCTTCTTGTGCACCTCCTCACTGGCAGAGCATGAGACACTGAAAAATTCTTGACAATGCTTAATAACTAAACCATCAGTGTGTTACCAACATTTTTCTCATACTGAATCCAAAATACAGCACTATACTAGCTACTAAAAAGAAAATGAGCTTTATCCCAGATGAAACCTGGACACTAAGTTACAGAGAGTTAAAAGTTAATTAAATATGGTTTTAGTGGCTACCAAAAAAGTTAAAGTTCACTTTCATGCCTTCATTATCCCTTCTCTTCCAGGCATTCATCAGCCACGAGGCTGAAGGATGAGACTAAGCATTCTCCCTAACAGCAAACTCACTCTGGTTACAGATGGGATTGAAAGACTAACTAGTGAGAGAGAACTGGAATCACAGAATCCTGAGTTGGAAGGGATGGACAAGAATAAACTAGCCCAATTCTTGGCCCTGCACGGGACAGCTCAAGAATCACACCACATGCAAGTTGTAAAGATTTGTCATTTTACTCTCCTTTGTATAGTAACCTCAACTAAAACATGAGTTTTGTTTTATCTGGTTTGTCTTGGACAGTGATGTTCATAAATGTGGAGTCTATCACCTTTGATTTGTTTATTTATATGAGAAAGCCAACTTTATTCAGTACAAACACTGCAGGAGTTTTTGCGTTCCAGGGGCTGGATTTTATCACTTCTCTGTGCTTTTTACTGGCCTAAGACAAACTGGGGGTTTTTTAAGTTAAGCATGCTTTTACATGGTGTCTAGCTCAGGGCACAGCAACTGCATGTCCCAGTATCACAACAAAATCAGCTTATTTCTGGAGTTTAAGGAGTTAAACATGATACATTAATGGACTAAGAGCTGGAACTTGAAATGGGAGGTCTGGACTAAACAGCAGCTGCAGTAGTGAATTGCAAATGCTTGAGAATCTTATCACAGGTAGTGAGAGCTGCTCTGTTTTGCCTGCTGTTCTCACTGAGCAATGACTAGCAAGTGCCCTAGTTGAGCTATTCTGTTTTCTAATTTTCTTGGCTGTGCTAACTCCTCAAATGTGTCAGAGAAAAGTACCAGCTGAAGGACTGAACCATCCTTTCCCAACAACCACTGAGGTTAAAAGCTATTAAAGCATTTTACTTGAAAAACTCAACAACTATAATAACACTCTGGACACATTCATAGAGGTATAACATAAGCAATAAGAGGTGTTTTATTTCTCCATTCACCATCCTTGAAGAATGTAAATACCTTACTTTGAATATGTTAAAGCATACGGCAATCTCCTTGTGAGATAATATGTTATTTTAGCTCTGCTTACTCTTAATCACCAGTTCAAAGGTTATTTCAGACTGACCTTTCCAAATGTCAGTGTTTTAAAGCAAAATTTAAGGGGTGTCTTAATGCATCATTGGATTTACTATGCACAAAAATCCTGACCCAAAGTCCTTTAAAACTCATTAGAAGTTCCCATTGACTTAACAGCATTAGGTCAGGTCAATAATTACTAGAACTGAGGCTAACTCATGATCTTGTGTCTGAGCACAGACCATCTTTTAAGAATGTGCAGAAGTGGTACTAAGCTGGGAGCTGAGTCTCATCTTGAATATTTGAATTGTGCAAGGCAATTGTAATAAATGGTTTGCATTGTGTGGTATACAGAGATGTACAGATCTAGAGGGAGGGTTGAAGTGAAGGTGCTAGCCAAGATCTCAGATTGCACAACATGGCAAAATCAAAGAAAGAGCTTGCAGAAAGGAGCAGCACTCAGACTTCCGGTGTAATTTCCTTTCCTCCCATAATTTAAAAGCAAAGGGCTTCTGACTCTTCATCATCTAGAAGAGTCTCTCAGTGCAAAGAAAAATGCTGCATTTTCACAGACCAAGGCTAACTTTCTTTCTAATTGTTCCCAGAAAGAAAAAATTACCTACAAGAAAATTACATACCAGGAATTGCGAAGAGAAAACGAGGTGATAGAATCTTTCCCTTATTATACTATTTTTGAGACTAAGAATAGTGAAAATAAGGTGCTTGACACTCCAAATTCTGTCTGCTTTTTTTCTCTGAAGGGCTCTGCTGTGTGTTGAAGCAGAGATGTGCAATTTAGCAGTGGGTTGCTTTTACATCAGATCTGTGTTTTTCATCTCCCTCGTGAAAATCTGTCTGTATCTTGGGCTATTGAATAGCTGAAGATGATGGTAATTCAAGCAATAAATGCCTTCAGATAATTGATATGTACAATTCCAAGTACAGTAAGTGAACAACAAGTTTTTGCTGCATCCAAATTTACAAGTACAACCAGATTATGGAAGTGAACACTACTGAGCAACGGGGCTCTGCCCAGCTGCAGAGACTGCATGGGTGGCTGACTCAGATCCAAGCAATGGCAGGCAGCACTGTCCTACTGTTATGCCACAAGGCACAGCAGAAAGGAAACATGGCACTGGAAATAAAATTATGGTGATTGCTGTGAGAAACCTGAAAAATTTTCAGACAGCATAGTTCTATGAGGAAAGGCGTTAATGAAAGGATAGTGCAAGTGAAATAAAGATCACATTCAGTTGTGCCAGTGATCATTAAACCCTCTGCAGAGGGTCATTGTACTAAGTATTGTTTTGTTTTGTGGAAATTTTCATATATTTCTTTCATTCGATATAGGCAAATTTATTGGTCCTAAGGAATAAGTTTTTGTCTGCTTTGGGAAGTTTTGCCTTCTAAACAATTACTTGAGAAGTTTTTGCATGAAATACTAACTTCAGCCCAGACTTCTTAAAAAAATAAACCAGAATGCTCAAAATAAAGAATAACTTTTCTAAATGGTTCAAGTACCTCAGCAAACTCTCAGACCAAACTGCCTTCATCACAAGATTACAATGGAATATCTCTTTGACTGGGTTTGCATTATGGAAGTGGTTTTTGCTGGGTTTTTTTGCGGGTTTTTTTCCCACTCAGTTCTATTTTTAGCCCATTTTAAATGTCGATACAGCAGAAGGGGGGGTTAAAATTTGGGTTTGGTTAGACATAAAACAGCACTTGCTCTGTAGTTCTTCACATTTTCCAAAATGTTTTGACATAGAAAAGTTATTATTATTTTTTCACCTACTAAACTGATCCTAAAATGTTTGCTACAACCTTCCCAGTACAGAAAATATGGTTATTAAAAAAGGCTGGAAGGTATTGTATTAGAGGCAAAGGTGCATTTCAAAGGTGTTTTGGTTTAGTCTGAAGACTGTTAAGCATTATATTGTCTTTACTTGTCTATAGTGAACTGCTATTGATTTTTCCTTTTGAGATACTAATCTCATAGAAATTACTAAATAAATTCAGTAAAAAGAAGGCTTTCTAAAATTCTGCTTAGCAATATTAAGCATTAAATACATAAAGACAATAAGTTATACTTTCAAAATTAAACCTTATAAATGCTTTTAAAGAAAGCCATTCCCTCCAAGAACGGGTCTTCAGAAAGCAAAGGTGGTTCTATGTCTCACAGCTCTGTGTAATTTAGGGTGCCTGAATTTGTTTACTGCCCAGAGGCAAGGCAGTGGTGCCATCACAGAATCCCAGTTGGCTAAATACATCTGAAAATCTGGCTCAGCTATGCTTCACCATGCTACAGACACAGGCTAAAATACAGCCAAAGAATTCAAAACAGGTTTTTGTTTAGTGCTCAGTTTGACCAAAAACAGGATTGAAAAATAAAGGGAGATGTATGACACAGTTACAAGTACCTTTCTTATTTTTACCTCAACAAACATTTGTTTGCAGACCAACAATGGGCAGAAGTGGGACCTGTTTAAAAACAGAGTGCATGGCAAAGGTAAATCCGCCTGCCTGTGGAAAGAGCAGGAGAGGGGGAGGGGAAGGAGATAGCAGTGCTATCCCCTTGATGTCCAGCTTGAGCACTTTAGTTCCACTTCCGTGGAAAACAGCATGGTACAGGTGAAGGACAACATGCCATCATGCTGTCAAGCCTTATGGAGCGATTGAGAGAAAGACCTGTGAGTATTAGCTTTGTGTTTTAGGAACAGATGCTCTTTGTCCCTTGTATGTAGGCTGTGAGGTTCATGCAGAGACAATTTGCAGAGAAGTCCTGAAAGCCTGAGAGATCCGGATCCAGCCCCCACCGATTTTTATTGAAAATTCTGTCATACAACAGCAAGCATTCAGTAGAATCTCTGGTACAGGGCAGTGAGTTGGTGTCACAGTTTCAACAAGCCTGAGGCAGGGACGAGTGGAAGGAGAGCTTTGTCTGCTGTGCACAATACGATGGACCCAGATGGCTGCAGCAAACTTGGGATTGGAATGTCTTTCCCAGGGCAGTCCTCCCAAGCTATTCTGTGGAACAGGGGAGATGTGAACAGCATGAGGGGACTCTCCATCTTGTCCTTTGGAAATAGACCTAAGCTGGTGCTGGCTGCACTGGGTTATTAGGCCAGTTCCAGTAACACGTTTCTGTTGTTATGTTTTAACTACAAACAGTTCTGGCCAAATAACAGAATCAAAAAACTGAACTGAGGTTTGGTTCCACTTTCCTTTTTACCTTTCCCAACCTTACTTCTCCACTGTCCTCGTTTCAGGTTACTATTGTAGTCTGGGACACCTTGAGAAACCCTCAGAAATTTAGAGGACGGGTATTTACTGATTTGGTTTCTGCATCATCTGCTGCTCACTTATCTATTAAACAGGGCACGGAACGTAAAACCACATACAATGGCATTAAATAGCAGACTGAGGGATAAGTAGAATAGCTTTTCAACAGTCTTTCAAGAGAAAAACTCCAAAGCAACAACATGCACAAAGTGTTTAACCTGTTCTTGTGCTCCTGCTCATTTGTATTTGTTATATACTTAGTCCACATCTGTAATACCAAAGTGAGGGGTTGTGTTTCAGCCTGCCCTCTCTGTCAGGCCAGCAGCTCAGCAGTTAGCCTCCCTCTTTTCTGAGATGGCTGGGGGTCAGGAGAGCACATTCTTTAAAAACGGCATAGATATATTCTCTGCGCAACACTCTACACAATTGTAAGAATGAAGAGATACACAGAAACAGATTAAGCCTCAAGGAATTCAGTTCGATTCCAATGTAAAATATTTCAAATTTTAATAAAATATAGGGATCTTAGCCAGGTCCACGGCATAGAAGAATCTGGCTGTACAGTACAAGACTGAGAGTAACTGACAGTATCACTACTCTCCAAAGTCAAGGAGTACACAGTTCTTTGGAATATTAACATCTAATTAGGATCAAAATATACAAAACGCATAGAAACCTTGGAAAACAGACAAAACCACAAGAAAAAATATTCTGGTTTAAAAAGGAGAACTGACTCATCTATAAACAAAACTTCGAGGAACTGAGACACACATATTTTGCAAAAATAGGAGTTAATATACGTAAATGAAAACCATAGGTTTAATGTATCAGCTATAAGCAGATGATGCCAAAGATAATTCATTGACATTTCTTATATTAACTCTGTACAGAACACAAATAAAAAGCCTTACCCCACAGGAAATTTGCTTCCCACCCCTTTTTGTGAGGTAAAATGTTACCATGCTTGTTGTTTTTGTGAAGACAGCAGTGTGGTGGTGTAGCAGGACTTCATGTCAGGTTACAGGAAGACTTTCTATTTTGAGGTAAGTACGTTGTACAGTTCTCTCTTCTGCTGATTGCAGAGGTTCATCTTGCCTCCTGCAGTTTTGGCACACACACTTTGCCAAACATTTTATGTTCCTACTAGACATGCCAGTGAGCTGTGTAGGAGTACTTTTGCCACAGAAGTAGATAGAGGGACTTTCTGTAGCTCACATTCCTTATTGTTTTCCCTGCACTGTTTGGCTGCTCAAGCTCTACTTCTCTGAATTATTTTAGCCAGTTAAGAATACTTTAAAGTCTCCTATTAAAAACACTTCTAAGTGACTATTTTGTTGTTGGCGTGATACAGTTACATCTTCTGTCTAGCTTAACCTTTCTCCCTACCATATGTTAATGAAAAGTCAGGTGCCTGTTAAATTAAAGCAGTAAAGTGGTAGGTTTTAGCTCTTTATGAGGAGAGGGATTTCACTCACAGATACATTGCTGGGTGGGTGTCCTCTGGTGAATCTTCAGGTACCTGTGTGACTCCTAACTCCAGATGTTTGAATTTCCCTCTTCCCACTGATTTGTTTCTGGACTCTCTCACCTCCTTAGCAAGCTATTCCACAGCCACAGATCTCTTCAGTGCCTCCCAGCTCACCCAGAGTTCCTCAGACTTCCCAAAAGCACTTCACCTCTCCCAAATCCAGTTTCTGGGTTTCCCAAGAGCAGTCCACACTTCTCACTAAAACCTCTTTCATCTATTCCCCAAGTCCTTTCGTATTTCACTCTTTTCTGATGGAATAGCCTCAGTCTTTAAAAAAAACCTGCCCTGGGTCGCTTTACCAGCTCTGATTTTCTCCACCAGTCACAACCCCTAGGTAGGGTTTGTGGCCACCTCCCAGCTTAGTGTGAACACGTCTGCTGCACTGCTCTCTCTCCCCCTGCTGCTTTACCCACACATAGTTGCAGATTTCTAATTTCACAAACACACTCACGCATTTCTGTTAGCTGCTTGCATCTTCTGCCATCTCCCCTTGCCAACTGCCAGCCCAGATGCTCTGGTCCTGGTTTTCCTTAATCAGCAAATCTTCCCGTAGACAGCCAAACACCCATGACCAACTTTTAACACAGCAGCAATGAAGACTCTGAGGGCAAAAATAAAGACTTTACACAAACAAAATATCTTTCTGAAGGGGTATGATGTGTGAAGAAGTGAAATACTTTCACCCTTTACCACTCCACCTAAAACATGATGAGTGTTGGCAGCTGCAGCCAGGGCAGCAAAGCTGCCTCAGCTCTCAGTTCAGCATTGTTGACCGAGGAACACGCAGCAGGTCATGAGGGCACAGTGGGAGATGTGTGGCAAAGTGCATCACAGCACAGTGTGGTGCAGTGCTTATTTGAACACTTGGGCCTTACTCTCATAATTACCACTAACTGGGAGGTAATCAGCCACCAGAGCCAATTCCAACTGTCCCAGTTATCCAGTGAGAAGCCTTAGAGGTGTCCCAATTAAACACAATGTAAATACTATAAAATATGTGCATAAGCTTGGCTCCTAGAGAGACCTCTTGATTAAAAAGACATCATTATTTCACACCTCTGCTAATCAGCACTGACAGTTACTCTGATTTCAGAGGAATTTGATTGCTCCTAGCATATTACCACACTGATAACTAGTGCAGTCCTGTACTCTGCTCCAAATGTTGATCTTGAGAACAATACTGTAAAATGACCTCACATCACCTCTGACAGTTTTGCTAGGAAACACCTTAGTGCATAAATATTCAACGTAGCCAGAAGTCCTCATATCAAAGGAAAATAACTATGTAACTACAGAGAGCAGAAAATTTTGTTCTGCAGTTCACATAACTTTAATTTCCTTACTGTTCCAGTTTTGTATATCCTGCTCAAGGTCTTACTGCAAGTTAATCATAGAGTGGTTATTAATACACAGTGTAAAAGAAAAAAAAAACCTGTAAAATTAAACCAGGAATTACAGCTGAAATTTTATCATCTTCTTTTAATTAAAATCTTCAAACTATTTCACATTTACATGAAATTAAGAGAAGCTAGTAAGATTTGTTTTTTGTGATGGCCATGCTTGGACTCCACTAATCTGAAAAATAATCAAATGGCACAGATTCCATCTGTCTGAAGATTGTTTAATCACAATATGAGCAGAACAACGGAATACTGAGAAGTCTTCCTGAACTGCAAGCCCATTACTTAATCATGGCTTCTTAATAGATTAAAAAAACCAAAACAACAAAAAATCCCCACTTAATTTCAGATGAAAAAGAAAGACTGAAACTCACTTATATTCAGAGCATTACCCACATAGAATCAGGAATAATGTCACAGCGAATTTATTTTATTTCTGTCTTACAGTCTAGACCTTACTGAATTTAGCACAGAGCATGCAGCAACGTCAAATACTATGAATTAAAATATATATCCTACTGGCAATATTTAAAACCTCTTTTGGATGATTGCTACAAGTATGAAAGGCATGATGAAGCCATCAAACTTTTTTTCATCTTGTGTAATTTTCTAGATACAGAATGTGCACATAATTTCTGCTTTGAAGTGAAAAATACATGTAAAGCATGGTTTGATTTCTCTCCTGCCTTTGGCTAGAGGTGAGCAAATCTGGATGAATTGTGGCAGTATTCAGTGTAACAATTCAGCCTTCTTTCAGAGTAATCCTGCAGCTACTAACAGTGTCTTTAAAAGGCTGAAAGGCACCTCAGCTTTGTGAAGCACCTGTGGTCATAACATCTTACCTAGACTAGCTGCTGGCACTTGAGCAGCACCAGTCTCCTGCACTATATCTCAGCAAGCCCATTCACAGCAGGAAGCTCTGCTGGCACACCGGAGTTTAATCCCTTGTGTGTGAAAAGATGGATTGATAACGCATCCTGTACTGTTCCAGCACACAATAAAAAATATTCTCAGTTACTCTGAACCATTTAATGCATCCAAATAACTGCGAGAGTTCTTTATGATAACAATTCTTTTATCCTTCTTGTGACTCAAAAGATGTGATTGCCTGACAGCTTTCTGTTTTTACAACCCTGTGCTTTGAAACACACATTTCAAATTGCAACATTTCTTGTAATTACATATTGCCTGAAAATGAACTTTAAAGACTGACGCTTAATTCCAGGATGTTGCTACCATTTTCTAGTTGTCTTTTGTTCTGTAAGTACCTGAGATAATTTTCCATAAATATGGTAAGCATTTTGGATCTGAAAAGATGATACTTTAAAAAGATTTTTAATCACAGACTTGGGTTTTTCTTTTTTCCAACCATAATGAACTCTCAAAGCACTAAGTACAAAGGAGACACCAATATAGTTTTTACAGAATTTTGTGGCTTTTACTTAAAGTTTATGATGAGTCAATTAGATATACAGTACCTGTACTTGGAGATGGAGTGCATTCAGTCAAGGTAAGCAAAATTTGACAATTCCGCTTCTAATTATTATCTTGTAAGTCTGGCAGTCATGCAATCTATTTTGCAATCATTTTGTGAACAGTGTGTTATTCATATGGCAAAAACATCTTGGTTTTTTTTCACACATTCCCTAGACTTCAGATAATGTGTTTTTCTCTGACCTGGGAATCGTAGAACATTTCCAATTTTATGCAAGTCCAGAAGGGATGAAAATCCCTGTGACTCAGATTCAAACTGAATGTGATACTAAAAGAAAATGGCAGCAACTAAACAGCTCTGCATGTCCTTTCAGCAGTTGTAAAAGAGGTTGAGAGGATTAGCCTAGAAGTACGTGCCTTCAGAGCAGGTAGCCATAGGTAGATTATATGGATTCTATTTGACTAGAAAAGAAAGAAAGACAGCTAACTAATACTAAAAAATATTGATGTGACTGATAGCAGAATTATGCAGAAGTCGTTAGGTGAGCATAACAGAAGAGACCTCCAAGTGATGGAGGAATCAGGGAAGATATTAGGAATTCTCAGTAAAGTGGTTTGTACAGGAAAGCATTACCATATGTGATAACAGTTCAGGCTGTATGTTCCTACAGCCCATTTTGGGCTTCAAGCCCACATTTGTCTCAAAGAGCAGCTTCTGGGGTGCTGAGGAATATAGCTTTCTTTAACAGCTGCTCTAGCCTCCATCTCCATGCAGATTTCTGTGCATCAGCAATCTGGCCAGATGTGTTCAGTGGTAACAAAAACTAAAAAACCCCACCCCACCCCACCCAAACCAAACAAAAAACCCAAAGCCACTATAGCTAATAAAGAACACATAGACTTCAAACGGTCTTTTAGGATATTCTCAGTGCTCAGTTGCAGTTTCATTAGCATCAAAGAACATAGCAAACAATTTTACATCCTTGAAGATTATATCAAGCTAACTGCCCATCTCTCCCAACTTCTGAAAAAATAGAATTGTGTTGGACAGGTAATGGTAAGGATAAAATGCATGATTATACTCAGTTAAATACATTCTGTTGAATAAAGAAAATGGATTTTATTCAGATTGCCAACACTTTCATCAGAGAGTATTTTTAGCTGAGGTTCCAAACAAATAGGCTTTAAGAGAAATAATCAGCATGATCATCATTCAGAGTACTGGGTTTTTGTTCCAAGACTCTTGGAGGACTTCAACAATATCGATTTTGTATGCTTCAAAACACTGCCAAGGTCAGCTCTACTCAGAAACTGTGACTCTGTGCTCTCTTTGGGTCATTATCTACACTAGATGCAAAGTATATAAAGAGTACAAGGTTCTACCTGCACAGAACAACCTTATTTAGAATGTGCCCTGCACAGATGAGAATTACTGTTGCAGTAACATAGCCTTGCTGAATGCTCCAAAAATAAAACTGGCATAAATTAGCTCTATACCCTAATCAAAGAGCAGGAGGAAAACCTGTCTTCTAGTTCAGTGGCTTAGTCACAGGTTTTTCATTTTCCTTTACATTATGTATTAACCTCAATACAAGTACTTGCACTGCAAACATTTTCAAGTAGCAGAGTAGTCCCAATGGACCAATTTATGTTCATCAGGTTAAATATATGGACATGGATAATAGGATGGGAAAAACCAAGTTGTTCCTGCATTGGGAGGTAGTGTACCATCAAGCTCTTTAAGCAGCTTTACAGAGGTTTCCCTTTGTAAACAGTGAAGAGTTTTGATTGGTAATTTATTTGCATAGTAATACTAAGAGTATTTGCTCAAAACGTGCCACTGAAATGTATGAAACCAAAGCTAAGGTGTGTATATATTCCAAACCTGAATAATGAAATAAATGTTAATACTGGAGACTGTAGAATGTGCAAATACCGTCTAGGTATAATCAGTAGCAAAAAGTAAGAATCTTGGAAATACAATGGGCTGTAATTAAAATAAAAACATTTGTTTGCCTAGGTTGCAGTCATAACTTGGAACAGCAACATGCAACTTCAGCCAATTATTTCAAAAGGCTCTGGTATATGTGCTGAGGTTTTCTGAGCTTTGTATTTAGAGAAATTTATGCTCCTTGGACTGAAAATTCATGATGTTCAAAAAACACTGCTTTCTGGGTTTTGATGTATTTCTTTACAGGTTTACCTGATAACCTTTATGTTTGGCTCACTCTTGTGAAATGGCAGTGTGGGTAGGGGCAAGTGAATTCCCTATTCAGAACAGATAAATCAAGGATCTCCATCCCCTTACCATCTACCTCTTTAAAATGTTGAGTATGGTCCCTCATTATATTTCAAAATCACCTATATATTTACATGTTACCCATCAGCCACTTGATGCAATGGCAGGCCAAGACTGAAAAATAATTTAAAAGTAGCTTTTCTGGTTAACTGTGAACTAGTTGTCAGTGAGTTTAATTATTCTTTGAAGGATTACAGCAAGCCCATGAAACAGTTATAGGGAAAGGGGAAGAAACCTTTAATAAATATTAAAACAAAAGTAACAGTCTTCAACTACATTGTCACAGGCCTTGCTCAGCATGAAGGAAGCAAAGCCTTTTCCACTGCTTGCTCAAACCATGAGTTTTATCTTGGGCTATCTCCCTGGCCTAGTTTATAGGTGTATTGATCCAAATAATGCACCAGTGAAAAGCAGTGTAGGAAAAGAGAAAAAAAAAATGTTCCAGCTGGCAGAAGGGGAGGAGAGTGCAGAGAAGTCTGTGAACTAGAATTCCAGCTGAAGATGATGTGTGATAGATACAGCTCACAGGGTGTGGTTCTATCTTGAGATATGGGTGCACTTTGGTTTCTGAACATTCTACCCCAGCTCTGAAGAGACCTAAAAACGTAGGAGGGAGTATGTGGATCATGTACAAGAGAGAAGAATATCTCACTTTTACGTGTGTGTCTGCCACCTAAGTACTCATCCTACTCTAACCTTGGCAGATTACTCTTGCTAATGTACCCTCGTATCACATCTGGCTGTCCCACTCCTGGTTCCCCCTTCAGACCTCTGTTCAGCCCTTTTCCCTTTCATTCTCTGTACAACTTTCCCAATTGTACAGAGCCCTTCTCTGAAACCTAAGTAGCAGGGGAAGGTGGATAGGAGAGGTCTATGACAGGGGCAGCTATCCCCCAACTCAGTCTGCAGATGAGAAAGGGAGGGAAAAGAACCCCGAAAGAGAAGAGAGGCAAGGATTCATAAGCAGGAGAAGACAGCAAATCTGTTGCCCTCTTTTCTACTGTGCACTTTTCCTGAGAAAAGCATTCCTGTAGAAACCAAGTTAAAATCACTACCTATGCCTTCCAGCAGGAAAATGTGTAAACGATCAAAGCCTCAGAGAGCCTGGCTTAGATTGTCAGCAATTTCCTTGCTCATTGGTGGTAAAAGATTTGTCTTGGACCTTTTCCTGAGACCTGCATAGTGTGGATTCCCTGGGTTGTGTGGCATTCAAAGAGCAATTTTATGTGAAACATTTTTTAAACCTGCTTATTTTTTTAGACAGGAGACAAGTGAGAGTAGCCAAGGAGGATTTTCCACTCTCTATCTGAAAGTAAAAGTGGGCAGCCACCTGCTTACCTTTTGAAAATATCTGTAGTACAGTGTGCCATTAGCCAAACTCTCTGTAAAGAAAATTTCAGGTTTCAATTTATATACGAAAGAGAGCTCAGCCAGTGAAAGGCTTATTGCAGTTAATATACTTTCCTATTTATAGGTCCCCCAAAGTCTCTAAAGTATCCCAAAATTATAAAAACTTGTTGTCTATCACACTGTTCCTCCCTTATTCATGATGAATGGTGATGTAGTCATCTGAAACTATGATCATCTTCAATGCTTTTTTCCCTGTTTTCTAGCATATTCTGTTGAGATTACACTAGGCTTTCAAAAGAGGGAGCATTGTGCTTTTTCCCCTCTTTCTCAGATACGTATTTTACACTACGATATGACATTTGTAGTGACACATACAACATGACACATGACAAAAATCACAAACCAGTGGTGATTCTGTGGAACAGTTAAACAGTTTTGTCCTTGGTTAAATAAATGCAAAATCTAGAGTGTTGCAAGATGATAGTTTATTGATGAAAAACAAATATTCTAACTGCTTGGTGCCAACCCACTGATCAACTTCAAGAACTCAGGTATTACTCAGAGTGGTGTGCAAAGTGACAACACCCCTATTCCAGAATGGCCTTGCATTCTCCGTTTCTCCAAGGAAGCCACAGAGTGGGTAAAAGTGGCTCTGCTGAAATTTTCACTCTCCTTTTCCATGCCCCACTTCCAGCCAGTCTTTAGACACGCTAGTGAGGTGATCAAACAGATCCATGAGGGTGAGTTCCTTCTCTGAAAACCTCCTCGAATTCATGGAGACAGTGAAAAGACTTGGATTTATCCCTTAGTATTTAGTAGGCTTTTTATTCACCCTGCTGTGGTATCTAGTTCTGGAAATTCAATTATATTCTGCAAAGAGAAATCTATCTAACTTGTAAAGGAATGGGGAAGTGTTCTGCTTAGTCCCATGGCAAATGATATGGGCATCACCAGTGCACAGAATTGTACCAAAAAGTAATAAATAATGTACTCATAACTGATTTTACAATTCATCAAATGAACCAAAAAAACTGGAAAGGTTCAGTCCAAACCTTATTTTGCTTTTGAGAAAAACCAACAAAAAATATTTCATTTCATTGACACTTTGAACAAGAATCACTTCAGGTATGTGTCTGGAGAAAAATAAGCAAATGAAATTATGCATAACATTCACAAAACTGTTGAAGGAAATGCTGTATTTTGCAGTTAACAATCGTTCAAGGCTGAGCAAGCTTAACCAGAGAGGAGAAATTTTGAGCTGGTCGCAGGCTGAGGAGACCCAAACACAACTGTTACTGCCTAAATGATTGCCCTAACTGCTGAGCAGCTGGGTGGAAAGGGATAGCAGCCAGTCAGCCTCAGCTGCTACATATTTTAGATTGGTGCAAAATACTGACTGTCTCTAATATAGATCAAAAGTCTGAAAGACTCCACTCAACTCTCCACTCAACAAGGAGACAAAATACCCAAGTGCTCTAGAGAATGTTTAATTGTATTTACTAAATAAAACAGCTCAAACAAGCAACATTGAGAAACCATATATTTCATCTGGTAGTAACACCAGAATACTTGTAACTCAGTTGTTTTTCCCTGAAGGGGAGTTGCAGGTGAGGTTTAGATCTTGCACTGAATCATGAATAGCATTTTTTGCTGGACAAAAGGAAAATGAGAACTTCTCTACCATTTTTGTAATTTTAGCCCAGAAAATATATTCCAACTTACACAGCAAATGCCACTTTGGATCATGATGTTAGAGTGACTAAACATCAAAGCTTAAATTTTGCCACAAGCTTAGTTTTAGCTGAAAGAAAACATGTTTGGCTCTAATGATACCACTGCAAAATTGCCTGAGGGTTAAAATACCTTAAAGACAGGACTTGTATAATAACAGTGACTAACTTACTGTGCTGGAAAGGTGTGGGAGTTTTTCACTGTTATTAACTGTAGCTTTTTGAGGTCATTTGGAGAACCTGTCTTATATGAAAAATGTTTAACTATTTTCATGCAGCTATCTAAAGCATATATCAAATTCAGCAAAAATAATTTGAAGGTGCAACTACTAGTAAGGAATATTGTGGCTAGATTTTGATCTCCTATATCATTTGGCTTAGGAATGGAAAACACAATTTAATGAAAACAAATGTGCAGTATTAAGTCTGAGGCCAGTAAAGCTAATAGACAATATATACTTAATGTCACAACTACAGAGAACATTGACCAGTAAATGAATTAAGAGCTAGGCTATAAATAATCTTTATGCCATCATCTCAGCTCATCAATCATGGAAAAGTAATTCATAAGGGTACTAAGAAAGCAGACTACCTTCAGCTTTTTTTCCTAACACCAATGAACTTCTGGATTGGGGATATGTAGTAACCTAAGCTAAGTAAAACAAGCTAGGTATTAATTTAGCAAAACTTGGACTGGAAAGATTAGTGCAAAGACTGTAAAGCAAGGCAAGACTTAATTGGGAAATAATGAGAGGCATCTGTTGTGGTTTAACCCCAACAAACAGCTTAACCCCACACAGCCACTCATTCCTGGTGGGATGGGGGAGAGAATCCAAAGAGTAAAAAATCAAAAAACTTGTGGGCTGAGATAATTTGTTAGAAAAAACAAAATCCACATGCTAGCAAAGCAAAGCAAGGAATTATTTACCACTTCCCATGGGTGTGCAGGATGTTCAGCAATCTCTGGGAAAGCAGGGCTCAAGCACATGTAATAGTAACTTGGCAAGACTATCCAAACATCACTCCTTCCTCCTTCCCCATGCTGAGCATGACACCACATGGTATGGGTTATCCCTCTGATCAGTCAGAGTCAGCTGTCCCAGCTGTGTCTTCTCTCAATCTCACGTGCATCCCAGCCCCCTTGCTGGAGGGGTGGTATGAGGAGCAGAAAAGGCCTTGACTCTATGCAAGCACTGCTCAGTGGTAACAAAAATATTTCTGTATTATCAACACTTTTTTCGACACAAATCTAGAACACAGCCTTGTACTGGCTACTGGGAAGAAAATTGACTCTACTCCTGACAAAACAAGCACAGCATCACAAAGAAAGCACACTGGTTAAAATAGGGTTACTTTTGATGTTCCTCAAGGGTAGATGGAGGCACTGAGTCTTTTTAATATTTCCTGTAAAGACACTGATACAAAACGCCAGGTTGATAAAGTTTCCTGAATATTCAGTGATGAGTATAAAATCAACACAAGATCCAGAAGGGTTATATATCAAATATAACTAATCTTGAAGATTAAAATATTAGGAACAAAGTTAAAGTTCACTCTATGAAACACAATATCGTGTATTAAATGGTTTTTTACTAGGATTTCAGGTGTCAGAGGCAGTCACTCTTCTGCCTCTGTGTTGCTCCCAACTGGATAGATGTACTTTGGTAGGCACAATCAGAGAACATCTGTTTACTTCAGCAGCAGACAGTGTGGCAGTCCAACAGGAGCCTGTGCTGAGAAACCTGGGCCAGCAGAGTGGGGACCCAGTCAGGCCTTCCTTCTGAGAAAGAAGATTGGCACTCAAAGCCTTTGGTAACACAATTACCAGGATCTCTTGTTGGAGCTATTTTGTCTTCTGTGAGACAGTTTCATGTTAAATGGAAGAACAGGAACTCCAGTCTTCTCTTATCAGGCAGATGCATGCTTTGTAATTTACAAGGTCATGTCCACTCTTTCTACAGTTTAATGAATACTGAGTGACTGAATAGTTTATGTAATATTTGATGACAATTCAGCAACTTGGCTGAGAATTACTTGCTACATAATTGTCATGGATTGCAGCATTTATTTCAGTGATTGCTGTCAGGAGATTGTTTATAATTCATACAGAGAAAGTCCTTGAATCTATCTTGTATTTCCAAATTGATGCTGTCTTATGAGTACAAAGCTGCCAACCTTACCCAGTTTCTGGGCAGGACCTGGGCTCCAGGTGAAGCAGGTGTTTAAATTTAGCACAGAGATATCTAATGACTCCTGTGCTCATCTCTGCAGCACTTTGTATTGGGCAGGTTGGACAGCATCCTGCTCAGTTTGGTAGCTCCTGTGAATTCCATTCTCTAGTGAATTTAGGTCACAGAGCATAGAGATGACCAAACTTGCAAGGCATACTTTATCCCAAACAGCCATGATATCAAAGGATGTTCAAAGCGTGTGTGTCTTTATGTCTTTGCTCCTCCTCCATTCACTCTGGAAAGAGTTCCCAGAGCATTAGTTACAGCAGTACTCCTCAGTACACAAGAGAGTAAGCAGAATAATTGTGGGTCTTTCAGTATAACCCTTTGAAGGCTCTTCTCTGTCTTGCCAATGCTAAATTGGATTCCTTATCCCATTTACCCTTTTCCAGCTAACAAATCTAATAATGCCATCTGCACCTGTCTTTCCTTTTTCCGTCCTGCTCTTCCCTCAGCTCTGTAGCAAGAAAAAAAGAAAATAAAGTTCTATTTTGAAGTGCCANACAGGGCTGTGCAAGGACGTTGACAGGTTGGAAAGATGAGCAGAAAGGAATCTTCTGAAATTCAACAAAGGCAATTGCAGGGTTCTAGGAAAGAATATCCCCATGCACAGGATAAGAATCAGCTTGCTCAAAAGCACCTCTGAGAGAAGGACCTGGGGTTCTGATGGACAACAAACTGTTCATGAGCCAGCAGTACCCTTGCAACCAAGAAGGCCAGTGGTATCTTGGGGTGCATTAGGAAGAGCACTGTGCCAAGGGAGGTGATCCTGCCCCTCTGCTAAACCCTGGTGAGGCCTCGGAGTGCTGTGTGCAGTTCTGGGCTCCTCAGTAAAAAGAAAGACATGGAGTTCCTGGTACAGGTCCAGTGGAGGGCAACAAAGATGATTAAGGGACTGGAGCATCTCTCTTACAAGGAAAAGCTGAGGGAGCTGGGCCTGCTCAGCCACAGGAAGAGAAAACTGACAGAGGACCTTGTCAATGCACACAAGTATCTGAAGGGAGGGTGTCAGAGGAAGGATCCAGGCTCTTCTCAGTGGTGCCAATGAATCGGACAAGAGGCAGTGAGCAGGAACTGATGCAGAGGAAGTTGCACCAGAACATGAGGAAGAATTTTACTGTGCAGGTAACCACACTCTGGAACAGGTTGGCAAGAGCATTTGCAGAGTCACCCTCACTGAAGATATTCAAGAGCTGTCTGGATGCAATCCTGTACAATGCGCTCTAGGATGACCCTGTTTGAGCAGGGAGACTGGACAATATTACCCATACTGTGATTCTGTGAATTGGTTTCAATCTTTTGACAATCCCTGGAGCTGATACCATTCATCACTCATTTACAGTACAGCATCACGTTCTCTAGGATCCCATGTCCCAGCTGCACTTGGCTGGTCTGGTTTGCAACCTACCACAGAGTGTGGAGAAATGATCTTAGCACATCTCCACATTTAAAAGAGTCACTCCCAGATGCAGCCTCCTCCTGTCACAGGACTGACACACAAACTCCTATTTAAGAAGGAATGTATCTGAGGTCTGTGATTTAGAAGGTCTGGGGATCACAGCTTTTATTCTTGTCTTTGTCCTGCAAAGCACTATGCACAGAATTTAATTGCAGCCTGAGTAACAGAATAAGAAATAAATCATTATTAACGACACAAGGAGCCCAGCATCAATTTTGAAAAATACCCGGGTGGAAACATATAAACCTTGCCTAACACTGTTTCTGCTTTCAAAAAAGCCCTTAAATTGCCAATTTGTCTTGAATAGAAAAAAATTAACATTGCTTTCCAGACAGCTACCCAAAAGTGGCTTTAGGCATTGTGGCTGGGTATGTTATTGGTCTGCATCCCAAATAACTACTGTGTCTGGGAGGCAGGAGGGGAGAATAGGACAAACAGAGTGAGTCAGAAACACACAAGCCACAATTTAAACACACTTAACTTTTCTCCCTTTGGATTTGGGGTCACCTTTGGGTAGTTTGTCCAAACAAAATCTTCTTGCTTCAGGGGTTTTCCTTAGAGAAGAAGGAGTACACTGGAGGGAAGGAATCATTTCTATTTTGTGCACATTGGAGACCATATGGCATTTTTACAAGCATCTCCAGGAGAAGGGTTTGGAAAGGTCTTATTGACTTCTCTGGAACAATCAAATATATAAGGAAAAAAAGTTTGCTTTTCTGCACACGGTACCAAGGATCACTCAAGCTGCCCAGCAAAATACTGTGTGCATTGACCCATCCCCATGCCTTTCCCACCTTCAAGAGCAATGTGTTCTACCTTTTAATGCTTCTCAGTCCTCACCAGCTGCTCTGCAAAAGCACCAGAAAAATAAAGGCACCAAAGAAAATACATGAAACAAATCAAGCTGGACCTCAAGAATTTTTACTTAGAGTTTTCCTTATTAATTTTAATAAGCATGGGATTGGATTTTATTAATGAATATAATTTTATTTTATTCCACTCTCTTTAATAAAGACAGATTGGTCTTCATTCATTTTTGGATTGGCCCCACTATGATCAAGCAGGTGAAATAACTGCAAAAGAAATCTCAGCTCACATTCTTCACATCTATTAAACTCATGTGCTAGCAGTTTGAGCACTGTCCTAAAGATACAATTTCTGTAGTATCTTTTCTGTATGTTTTGTGTTCAGACAGGTTATTGATGAAGGCTCCTGTTAGAAGCTTCAGTATTTCTTTACTGTCTTCAGTAACTCAGTGATATTTGCGAAAATGTGACAAGTTAAAAACTCAGATAAAAATGGAGCTGTTCACATTTGTGTTTGGACAGAATGTATCCAAGAACATGGAATGCTACATGAAAGGCAAAGTTTCAGGTAGTCAGTGAGGACAAAAAACCCTTTTTTATGATCAGATTAATTATGAGAAAGTGATTTGGTAACGTGCAATATGTTAACACTGAGATAGGAAGTACATCACAGGAAAATAAAGACTCGTCCTGTAACTGAGGAACTGTTTTCGTAGTCAGTTTGGATTAAACTCTGCCCACTGTAACATGTGCTTTGTGTCTGTGCATATGAGCACAGTGGTGTTCATAGGCCCATTTTATGGTTCTTTCTATTCAGTGGATTATTCACCTTGCTATAGTTGTGTCTGTTGAAGTAAGACACATACAGTAACTGAGAATTACCAGACTTAAAAAAAAAATCTTTGAGAAGGCTCTTGCTTTCAGTTTCACAATGGAAAAATTCAAATGATGGAAACATTACTGCCATTACAATTAGAACAACACCAAGGGGAGGAGCTAGATTCAAACAGTGATTTTTTTTTTTAATCCTAGAAAACTAGTGAGCAGTGTCTGGAGAATTTGGGTATTTTCAGGACTAGATGTATTTTAAATACTCACCAATATTGTGAAAAAGACCAAACATCTGATTAGAAAAGGTAGTTGCAAATGTTCAAGCTCTGTATGGATTGGATGTAGCAGACCTCCAGAACTGTCACATACTTCAAAGCCTAATAGATATCATCTTAAGGGATTTTTCTCTTTGGAGTGGTTTCTGTCCCTTTTGTGGACTAACTCTTCCCTCCCGAAATGAAGCATCGGCAAAGTGGTGGCAGCTACAGGGCACAATTGCCCTCACCATGTTTGTGTTTCCTGCATATTTCTTTCGTTTTTTCAGCATAATACTGCCATCTTTCCCAATGCTGCTCTTCACTCTTCTCTTTCACTTGTATCCATAAGGATGGGATCAGGTGCTTCTAAACGGATGAAGCTCCTGTGAAGCTAAGACTGGAAGGAATCCTCATTCTATGATCAAGTAAAGGGAGAGAAATATGGATGAAACATCATAAAACAGTAAACAGTGAAACCTGAGCAGGTTAGTTTGAAGTCTGCAGCTTCAGGAAGATGGAAAATTTAAGAAAAATTATATATTTGACAGAGCATTCAAGACGCACTCTTGAGCTCTGCAGAAAAACAAGAAAACATTATGTTCTTCGGAGCAGGGCTAAACCCAGTGCTTCAAAACCAAACAGCTGGTTCTTCTAGCAATGAATTCTTTTTTTATCTCTGCTTCAACCTTAAATGAGAATTTAGAAATCGCAAGAATTTTTCTCTCCCAAACCACACACTCTCATCAAGTTAAACAGATTTTAGGGAACTGCAGGTGAAAGAAGGGTATCTATCAGTCATGGGAGTGTCAGAACATCCTCAGTGATTTATGGCTTCTCAGCACTATAAATTATCTTCTAAGCGTTATAGATAAAGTCTAAGTGGCTAACTTACAAGAAATAGAAACATTAAAAAGAATGGTATCCTGGATGTAACTCTGAAGAAGCCGTTGAGCAGGTACTGCAGTTGAAGTATCAATGTAAAATATTCTAAGAACTCTGGCAATTCACCTCATGCTAATGGTGTATTTCCCATCAGATATAGTACACATGTCCTTTCTGCTTTCATTTGTGTTTTATCTCCCTCAAGAGACCTGTTACAGCCAACAAGTAAAAGTTGTGGTATAGGAAATTATTATTATTATTATTAAAAATGAAATATAGAAGGAAAAAATAATATTATTTATGTCAGTTAAGTGAACCAAAAAAAGTCTAACTCCTACTCTTGCAGATATGGGGGCTGAAATGCCAGAACTGTGCTTTTACTTCAGTCTCTTCAGCATTAAACTTATTGTGCTCCCAGAGAAAAGCAAACTCAAGAATGAACAAAAGTGATGTGTTTATAAAAGAAAGAGCTCCTTCTTTTCACTTCTTTCTTTAAAGGTCAGCTTTGAAGCAGAGATTGACTAATTCCAGATGATGCCATCATTTTGTATAGTACTTACAGGACTACAGAGGCATAACAGTTCTTTTACTCAACAGAATTTACCATGGGGTAGACATATTAAAAGACACTTTATTTATTTTGTAATAAATAATATGGATTTTCTCAAATCCTTCTCTGCTCTCAGCATCCTGGGGAGATGGCCTCCCTGGCACTGAAACAGGCTGTTTGTCTACCTGGGGATATAGTGCTGAGACAGCCTGGCAGTGTCCTTGTGTTCCCTAGCACCACCAAAACCACGTTTGTGGAGCACTTGGATTCCACCCAGTCACCATTTCCTGATGGGAAACAATTCGAATGAAAACATTTCAATGAGCTGCACTAAACATACAAAAGTTTTTATATAATAACCTTTTAATCCTAGGTTTATTTTCAAGCTTGGGAATAAGGCGCCAGCAGCAGTAAAATTGTGTAGCTTTGTCAGCATTTGCTGAAAGCAAAGATTTTGCCTGCAGAATTACTGGTTCTTAGATTTGCTTAGCCTCTGTTGGAGACAACATGCAAAAATCCAACCAGTCCTACTGCTGACATTATTCATCTATTCCTGTCACTTTGATCAGTCTGTGACAGAAAAGCAGAAAGTTATTTGTTTAGGTCTGAGAGAAGGAATTAAAACTGTTTTAGAAAAACTGATGTGATTCATACAGGGCTTGATCCTGGAGGAGGCTAAACACCCTGAGTTGATAGTGACCTCTGATGGGAGACAAGAGATTTACAGGTTCCACTGGGTTTCTCTTCCTACAAGCATTAAAACCTACCCCCTTTAAACTCCAGCCACAACTGCACAGACAAAAGGAAGATAGATGGGAGAATTTTTAAATTGGAATGTTGTGTTTTGCTGAAAATGAAAGGGTTCTGCTATCAAAAGCTATCAAGTCATTATCCCCTTCCCCTCTGTTAACCTATGTCTTGAGCTTTCTCTTTTATTCTTGAAATATTTTATAAGCTGATAAGAGAAGAGGAGGAGGGGAAAGAAAGAGAAGAGAAGAGCAGAGGAGAGAAGAGAGAAGAGAAGAGAAGAGAAGAGAAGAGAAGAGAAGAGAAGAGAAGAGAAGAGAAGAGAAGAGAAGAGAAGAGAAGAGAAGAGAAGAGAAGAGAAGAGAGAGAAGAGAAGAGAAGAGAACCACTTTCAAAATTGTTCTTTTGAGCACTGAAACAAGTACCTGGTGAGTCCACCAGATACAGTGTCAAGGGGGTTCCATGTTTGGCTGCTTTATTTTTTTACACATTACTTATAGAACCTTAGACCAGACTCTGCTTTTTACAGTAGTGTATTGCTCTGTACCGTGAAGGAGGTGTTCATCTGCAACTACATCAAGTAATGTGGGGTCTGCCCCATTGACAGGGGTTTGAAATATTTAGTTATAAGCACCTCTGAGAGAAGAGAGGAAAAAAAGAGAAAGACAACAGCCTTTTTTTTTTTTCCTTTATGAAGTCTGCTTTGATTTAGTTCTCAGAGGAATACATTGTGTGCCTCTGGGGATATTTGTTCATGTCATAGAATAAAGCTCATGTAGCTTATGAAAATGTGGAAATCTCTAGATTAGAGAAGTAAATAAAACTGTCTTTTTAACAAATTTTAGTTTTATAAACTTGAGTTACTCTTGCAGAGTGGAGCACTGAGCAATAAAAGAAGGAAGGAGCAATAGGAAGAAGAAAATGATTTGCTGGTCTCTGCAAAATACTTCCCTCTTAAGTGTCAAGGATACCTATAAACATGGCTGGTGGAGGAATCCACTGCAACTGAGCACTGCTGAAAAAGTAGGTTGTCCACTGTCCATTTCATGGAGACTTCAGTCTCCTCAGAGTAAGGCTGACATGCTCTGAGCAGATTATTCCCGTGTAATGAATCAAAGGAATCAAGCTCAATCATTTTACATTGTCTAGTAAAAGCCAAAAAATCATGTCCCTCTGCTGTGATCCATGGAGGGCTGGGCTCAGTTTCCCTCAATTTCTGATGCTCTGTTTATGGTGTTTTTTAATATTCTAGTCATACAGATCATCCCACCGTGTTCCAGTAATGCCAGTTAAATAAATTTCTTCTCATTAACAAGAACTATCAGTTCCCCCAGCTCAGCAGTCAGTCTTGTAGAATGGGTAAATGATTTAGTGAAAAATGCCTTGCCTTCATATTCTTTGCCACATCAGACCGCAGTGTTTATAACACACTAAGTTTAAACATGTATTGTCTTTGCTGTCTTTATACCCCTTGCTCTTGTTGCTACTTCTCTCCCTACTTATTCAAGCTGATTTCCAGCTGAGAAAAGTAGGTCTTTAACAATCTGAGAGGGACAGTGATGCCAGTTCTCAGTAAACTGTGGCAAATTTGAGTGCTTCCCAAAACCAAAACCTCTTTTCACCGTTCAGCTGTCCAGCCCCTCACCTCCAAGATGTTCTCTTTTCTGCTTTTCGTAAAAAATCACTTGAACAAAACATCACTTGGACTTCTCTCTGCTTTTCTAGTCTTCTGCACCTCCCACACCTTTATTATTAATGTTGTTCCATGTAATATTTCTTTATTCCCATGTGTATTTTCAGCAGAGCAAAACCTGCCTGACTGGTCATTCCATCCAGTATTACTGCTACATTTCTACATTTTTGCACTTGCAAAACAGCACATTTTTGGTCCCTTCTTTCTTCTTGAATACTTTTGCTTTTATTTTTATTTAGATTATAGACTGCATGCCTTTCCTCTTAAGACATCTTAAGAAGCTCTTTGTTCCTGTTTCCTACAGTAACAATGTTTGTTGAAGTCCGTCTTTTTTTCGGTAGGTGACTCAATAATTGTCTGATATTGAGACAATACTATTAGATTAAGCATCTCTTAGTTACAGATCGCTAATTCACTGCAACAGTTTGCAACCTAATCAGTTCCCTTGCCACTGTGGCCATGAGTTCCAAATCTAGTCGCCAGAAAAGCAGTTCTTTAATTCTGCACTATGCTGAACTTAGCACTTCCAGGTGACATATCTTATCCTCCAGAATAGCCATCAGTTCGCACTTTGTGCATCATGAATCTCCCCAGCCTTTCTACAGAATGGTACAAAGCTGCAAAGACAAGTCACAGTAAGGGTTTCTTTATCAATCATATCAAACAAACAGCTCCCCAGCACCTTTTCCCTACCAGCACAGGTTCTGTGTAATGTAAATATTAGTGATGAACATTTATGAGAAATCATATTCCTATGGATCCAGATCCTGATTGATCGAGACCTGCAAAGCAGTGTCAGACAGACATTATTCACAGTAATGTTTTAAAACACTGCTCCAAAATATTTCAGTCAATGGACCTTGTCAATCTTTATCTTGTCTCACAGAACACTGTGAAACTAAACAACTCTAAGTGTTGTTTAGTGCTGTTGGTGAAGCCACCCAGACAAACTACACTCAGAAATGAGCCTTTACACCTACTGCTGCTTTGTATGATTCCTGTAGGCCACTGACCAGAGATACTTTACAGAAACAGGTTTGAAGATCAACAGCTCTTCCTATTAGCACTTGTGCCCTGAGGAAATTAATAATGATCCCTTGACTGGAGTCTGGAAAAATCTGCTCTACCTGAAAAGATTTCTTTGGACATTTTTGTTGAAAAATATAGCAATACATTAGTACATTTCACATAGCAATACATTAGTACATAATCTAGAATGAAATAAACTGTAAAAAAAAGATCAATATGAGATAAAACCTGAAAAGCTTCATGTTGGATTCCCGTACATTGCAGCTCTGACATGGCTTTACTATCTTGCTATCCTTGATTATATAAGGAGAACAAAGACCAGAACAATTGACATTAACAATGGTCCTGTTGTGAAGTGGGTGTCAGCTTGGATATAGAAATCACATACTATATTGTGTTAGAGTATTTATTTATATCCCAAGATTTAAAAGTTTAATTTAAAACATTGGCCAAAAGCACCATGGTTTTATTACCAAGCTTCATTAAATGAGTTTAGGAGCCACACTCTTAGAGAAACCTGTATAACTGAGCAGAGATAAGGCTAGCAGTAAGTGCTACCATTAGTGGTAATCCACCAGAGAGTCAAAAATCACATTTAGGTGTAACAAGAAGCCTTCATATCAATTCTTCAAGATTCTTCTGCTCTTTTGAACATGGTAACAGAACATGTTGCACTTGTCTTCCATCCAGCATCATGAATCTTTCAGCAAGCCTTGCAACTTGCAGGTTTTTGAACTCCACTCTTCACCTCTGGGCACATGCTTCTATTTTATTACCTAATTCATTCACCCATTACTTCTTCAGACTAAAATCAATTGTGCCACTTTAAAGCTATTTGCTGTGGGAGGTGCTTTAGTGTCAGACTGCTGAAAGAGACAGTAAAACACTTGGTTTAGTGACAATAACGTGGAGAAACACTCTTAGATGACTAACTTGTGTAAGGCACTAGCTGGTCTTCCCGGGTCACAGAGTTTCTTTACAGTAAATGCAGGATTTCAGCTGTCTGCATATCATCCCATGCTACAGAAAGCTACAAAAATATTATGTAACAAAAGACAGCACACACAGAAACACACTCTAAATATCACAAATGGAGTTGTACCACAGAGCATCTCAGCGCAGCTTCTTTTAAATTTCTAGAGTTTCTTAATTTCTACTCTCAAACCAAAATGAAATGAGTAACAAAAGCATTTTCAGGAAACAAAAATGGCCAAGAGGAAAGTGGGCAAGACCTGAGACAAGTTCTTAAAAAATTTCATTCCAAAAAGGAATGAAAGCAGTATGTGGTGTTTTCCCCAGAAGGTCTGGCTGATAGCCTGCAGACAAAAGCAATGCTATTGCTGTTGAGGCAGCCTTAAAATGTGTCCTGACGGATTGGCAAACTCAGCTGTAGCACCAATCTGGAACGGAAGAAAGGTCCAAGAATAACAACGGTCTCTTCAGGAACAAAAGTTACCAGGAGCACTGCAAAGCTCTGCTGGAGGATTTCAAAAGCATCCAAATCAAATTTAAGGTCTTTCCTTTGAAGTGCCTTTTGGTCTGGAACTGGGTTATGTAAAATATCTACTGGGATTTGGACAAGCCGAACAGCACCTTCCACAAATGCAAGGTTTCCTCACTCAGGAAAACACTGCTGTCTCAGGAGCTGGTCCATTCTGTGGTTTAAACTCCCCCATGAACTGGGAACTGAGTACATGACTGACTTCCCTCACCTACTCTAAGGTCAAGGCAGATTTTCATCTATTTTTACACACTTGTATAAAATCTATTCCAAAAAAAATCCCATCAAAACAGAGCACCTCACTGAGCACATTACACTCCCTGCAGAGAGGATCAGAGGACAAACATATGACAGGTGGCAGGTACAATGCTTAATGCACTGGTGAATAGTACTCAAATAGTGTGGTGATAAAGGCTGTAGAAGAGGCGATACAGAGGAAAACATGTAGAATACAGGGTGTTGGGGTTATGCAATAAAGCACTGACAATGGGAAGGGTGAGTGCTGTGTGAGCTCAGTATATAGAAGAGTACATGCAAAGGATTCAGTTAGCTCCACAACAAAAACACACACCGTTGTTAGAAAGGTGTCAGTGATCTCTATCGTAATTTGTGTGTATTTAACAGGTTTTACCCGAAGGGTGACATATTAGTTTTAACGATTGCAAATAGGACTCTGCCCTCAGAGAAATCTTTTTTCCTCCATTCAGTACCTTATGTCTATGATGTTGTCCATCTGTCAGGTAAGTGTTGTTAAAGAGTAGCTGGTAAACTGGTAAGTTTGATGAATGCATGACGTAAGTGCATGCTCAGCTGGTAAGTAGGCTGGTACAGACATTTTTACTTAAATATATGTAAAAGATCTGGGGACTACTTGTGGTTTAAAACCAGAGGCACAAAGAGAAAAGGAAAGGGACAAAGGGAAGTAGTGTTATGCTAATCTACATTTCATCTTATTTTCTATTCTGCAGTGAAACTTGGGCTCTCCCTCTAGCTGAAATTGAAGATGGAGACAAGGTTAAAACATGAAGAAAAGGTCAAGAAGCTCAGTAATACAGTGTTGAATAAATGAAGCCATGCTATTAGCTACCTCAAGCTTTTTATCAAATGCAAAATATCCTCCTTTGTGACTGAATGTTGCTGGTTTTTGAAATAAATCTCTGGGCATTCTAAACCACCACTGTGTCCAGATAGTCAAGACATATAGATCATGTTTATGCTAATCCTTGGACACTGTGCTCTCTCTGTGCATTAATCATGACCCCTTTCCAAATTTAGTGGCTCCAGCTGCACCTTCTGTAGTCAAAGTCCAAAGTCCAGAAAGCAGGTACAGGATTTAAGACTATGGAACCACCAGTTATTAGCAAAACTCTGCATGGACTTAAATGTGTATTCTGCTGTAATCCTGACTGCCAGTTCTATATGATGGACTGTCTGTACAGTTTCCAGTTCAGTTGTCAGCATTTGTTCTTGATGAAATCACTCTAGCCTTGCACCACTGAACTCTTGCGTAAATTCCCCATCTATCAACCATTCACTTGATGCACATGTCCAAGATCAGCTGTGCACCCCAGCACCTGAACCCAAAGCTTGTGCTGCAGTACAGCCCCTGCATCCACACAGGCAACAAGAGCCAGAAAATCTCCTTCTCTGTTTGTGTCAGCTTAGGGACACAGGAATAGAAGAAGTAGAGAGGGTAATGTCTGGATTTTTTTTTTTGGTGGTGATTATATATTTCGCAACAAAATATCATAATAATAACATGTTTTAAACATAAATAGCGTGCTTTAAATTGTGAAGAGATGGCAAAAGAAATGCATTTCTAATTCCAAGCTCGCTGAAGGCAATGGCAAGAATGCACTGAGTTTAACAGGCTTCAAACTGAGCCACTGGTATTACTTGTTCCATTATCTTGTGTCCTCTCTGTGAATTTAAGTGATATTGCTATGATCTCCACCCCATATTGCTTTGAACCTCTTACCCTACTGTTGTAAAACAAATGTTCCTTTTGAACAAGGATATATTTGGAAAAGAAACTTGACATCAATTTCAGTTCCCCCTGTCCATTTTCCATGACTGATACAGCTTTATTGAAAAGAAATTAAAATTTCCTGATCTGTTTGCTAATACAATATTTCTAAGGAAGACACTGCCAGCTGACTGTATCATAAAAACTATGTATTTTAGAGGAAAAGTCTAATTAAATAAATACTAAACAAAACCAATTAGCTCACAGCAAAAATAGTTTGGTTATTGGTTCCTCCAATCTCACGGGTATTTACATTCCTATAAAATCAGCCATGCGAGTAAACTAATGTAAAAACAACACTCAGTATTATACCAGTATAATTAATATATTAATGTGTGATTATATTGCACATGAAAATTTATGGGAAATTAGTCAAAATGTTGTCTTATGCCAATATGTACACACAGGCTAAGTCTGGTAGTCTAATGCTAAATGGCAAACTGAAAAGACTCAGGTCTTATAAGAAAATTTTTCTTTAAAACATTTCCACCAATAGAATAATTTCGTAGAATTATAACTGGTCTTCTTCTTTATCTTAAACTGCTTTCCTGAAGCCAATATACTAACCTTCTCATGTAAAATAAGTTTCAGTGAGGCACTATCACAATTTCAAAATATTTGCAGACATTTTTAGAATTTGAAGAGCCAGTGACTAATAAGAAGAAAGTGGGCAGAAAAAAGAATGGATAAGAAAAATAAGATCAGTAATGAAGAATTCTCAAGGAAGAAATTAGACTAACAGAACAAACAAATAAACTAGGTGTTTATCAATGAAAAATATATTTAGACAATGCAAAACACAATGGGTAAAGATTAAAACTTCTTGTGAGAGAAATATCAATGGAACTTCCAATTTAATGAAGTTTGAGGAAAAAAGTTTGTGTGGTCAAAACAACACAAACGGACATTTTCAGAATAAAGTTTCTATTCCTCATGTAAGATCAATTCTGTTTTGGAATTGTATTTTTCCTGTCTCAAGAAAAGGAAGGAGAGATTACATGAGATCGAAAGTACTGCAAACTTCTCAAAAGCTCAAGTGTCAGTTCGCTCTGGTACTAATTAACCGTGGCAATTAGGGCTTCACAATCTATTTTAGCTGAAAGGGTGAAAACCTTGTAGCTTCATACCCTTCTGAAATGAGAAAACTGTTTTTGTCCTGCTTTACTTTGGAGCAGGACAGGAAGCAGGAAGGACTCTGTGAAAAGTTTGGATTTTCCCCACCGTGGGGAGCTATTGGTTGTCAGCATTGCTCAGAATATCTGCTGCTTTTACTCCTCATGTCCCAAACCTGATTGTTTAGGACACTTCCTACCTCCTTCTGGAGGAAGAGCTTCTATATTGACATTCACGCAGCCACAGCCTCTTAACCTCCCTTTCCTTCAAAGACCTGCCTGTACGTCACAGCCTGTACCTGCCCTGGTCACACAGGGCGTCCCTCCATGGAGAAAAGGGGGAAAAAAGAGAAGCTTAGTTATAAGTCTGAGTCTGGGCTAAGCTCATGAGGAGTCCCAATTTCTGCACACAGGTAGTGAGAGCACAGATGGGAAGGGGCAGCAATGGGGCCTTACGATAACATCATCTTCCAGAAGCAGTCAGGCCTTCTTAAAACACAATATAGTGACACTGCTAAATGTAACCCTCAGCTTTGCAGCAGTGTTCTGCATTATCTGGTAATTTGTTTGTTCCATGACATTTAACGTCCTACTTTTTCCAGGACAAATGCTATTCTCAGGGATGGCTGTGTCAAAGGAAGTGACAGTGAACACATATGCAACACCTTGTGTGCATCTTTTTTGACCTGGCAATCATAAAGGGGAAAAGAAATGCTGCCTACCTAACAGCACACTCTTGCTGTGCATGACACTAATAGTACACAGTATGTACCAAAAAACAGCTTTTCTTTTATGAGCTGGCCATACTTAAGAAGGGAATAGTTGCAAATCACAACCTTACAGCCTAAGTGGTAGTGGTAAAACAGTATGTCTTCGAATACTTGAGTCACATGTACTTGTACACAGGCATTTGTAACCCAAGAAAACAAAATAATAGGCTGGCATAAACAGGACAAGGATATGTGGCTAGGTAAAACACAGGGTTCCCAAAACAGAATTCAAAGCTGCAGTGCTCACTTTTATTTCTAAACAGAGCACTGTGAATTTTATCAGGTGAGATACAGAGATACAGATACAGAGGAGTTCCTTTGTTATTTAACCAAACTCCACATAGCTGGAGGCAGCCCCTCACATTCAGAAAACTACCAAGGAGTTGACAGTGAGCAAAAGGAGGAGAGGAGAGAGAACTCCAGGTGAAGGGAATGAGGAAGGCAAGTGAGGGCTCAGGCTGTTATATCTATAATCATCTTGAAGGGCTCTGTGGGAGACACACAATGATGCTCATGACAACTGAAAAACGTTTTAAACAAAGACATCTTCTGTGGCAGCTTACAGTCCTAGTCTTGCTCTGACCAGCACAAAATATCTTCACCAGCAATTCAAGTTACACTGTCCCCCAGTCTTGAATATCCATTACAATGTGGAAAATTGAAGTTGATATCTGTTTCCACAGTAAAACACCTGTTTCTGCCAGATACGTCTGAAGTGGTGTGTTTTGGTTGTTACTAAAATTAAATCATGCAAAAATAACAAAAGCAAGATTCTCAACCCTTATAATTTAATGGGAAAGTTGCAATTAAGTGAGAAAACCCTAAGCTAATGTAATTTCGAATGGGAGACCTGGAAGGTGTCTATTTTGTTCAGAAATAAGATGATTTAATGACTTGAGTTAAACAGAAAACTTCAAAATGTTCAAATTTATTCTGAAATGAGATAATGCCTGTGGCTGCCAACCAGCTGGATATAACATGCAGGCTAGTTGCCAGCAGTCTGGTATTTTAACTAGAAATGTAGATTCCCTAGGTTTGTAGCAGCATTATTCATTCTTCTCTTCTTGGATACTCTTTTGCTTGACAGATCTCTTTCAGCAACATCCAATATCAGATACTACTACTTCTGTCTGCCTGGAGCTCTCACTAGAAAGAACATGTTGCCTTAGTCAGTAATTCAAATCCTTCTCTGGAGAGCTTCAGTAAGAAGTGAAGGGGTTTCTGCCTTAGGAGTTCTGCATGGTGAACTGCTGAAGCAAATGTAGTACAGCACACCGAAAGCACGGAAAATGACAGGGGAAAAGGTTGGTTTGCCTTCAGCAAACAATGGCCCACAACTATTGCATAGTATTAGAGGTCAGGACCTTAAAATGTATTAAAAAACTTCATGTCAGTTGTCTTCAAAAGAAATCAGGTAACTCTACATTTCTGTATAGATCACAGGACCAGCAGGTCCAAATTTCAGTGGAAAGCCACAAAAACATAATAAAGTGATCTCCCTCTTGAGAATTTTTTCTTAAGATTAATTTATTAGATCCTAAACCTTTTAAGTTAAACTTCAAGAAAGTTCAAAATCCCTTAGGTTTAAATAATAAAATTGAATTTTGAAGTATAAATTTGAGAAGCCATTGTAGTACACAGACAATATACCTTATGAAAAGATAATGGGAAAGAAAGAACAAAAATCAGACTAGTTGATGGCAAATGAGGGCAAATACATGTCCTCATAAACCTTCAGAAAAAATTGTGCTCAGAAACGCTCTCCAGGCAAGAATCTCACTCTATGTTTCTTTTCTGCTGTATACTTACTTTCTGAAAAATTTCATCTGGTTTCACTGTGATGTGGAGGATACTATTGATTTTATGTATCATTATAATTTCAGCAAACCATGCTGCATAAACCTGAAAGACATTTTAAACTGGGATATCACTCACACACAGATTTATGAAAACTGGACATGATAGCTTCCTTACTACAGCAATTGTTCCCACTGTATCTTTGGGAATTTTCCTTAGTTCTCATTTGGAGGCACTCATTTGTGTTGTACCATCTCTTATTCTTAATATGATGAAATTAATTTTGAGTGTTAATCAGACATAGCTCAAAGTTTTCTCCAGAAATCTGATTTGAGTTTGTAATCTGGCAGCTTTGTGCCCAAGTGCTGAGCAGCAACTTGCCCTGTAAAAAGGAAAGAGCATTAGAAATAACCGAAACATTGTCTATAGCAAATTTTTATTTGGGACAGGAATGCCCTCAGGACTCCAGTCTGCAAGTTCACAGTCTGGACTGCAGTCAGGGTAGGTACTCCGGGTGTGAGTCAGCACATCCACATCGGCATGGATGTTTATCCCAGACCAGGGTGAGCTGCTGCCTGGAAATGCCTGCTTCACTTCACTGAACAGAAAAATGACTGCTCAGTGACTAAGCATATCATTTTGAAGGGGGAAAGGCTAGATATAATGAACCCTACCCCATGTGAGAATCACAGAACCATAGAACGGGTAAGGTTAGAAGGGACCACAATGGGTCATCTGGTTCAACCTCCCTGCTCAAGCAGGGTCATCCCAGAGCACATGGCACAGGGTTGTGTATTCCAAACAGTTCTTGAATATCTTCAGTGAGGGAGACTCCACAACCTCTCTGGGCAATCTGTTACAGCGCTCAGTCACCCAGACAATAAAGATGGAACTCAGATTCAGATGGAACTTCTGTGCACTAATTTCTGCCTGTCGCCTCTTGTCCTGTTGTTTGGCATCATGAAGAACCTGGATCCATCCTCTTGGGGCCTTCCCTTCAGATATATGTATACACTGGCCAGGTTCCCTTTCAGTTACCTCTTCTTGAGGCCCAGCTCTCTCAGCCTGTCCTCATAAGGGAGATATTTGAGTCCCTTTATCATCTTGGTTACCCTCCCCTGGACTCACTCCAGAATCATCATGAACTCAGAGCAAAATATGACACTTAGCTGAGAGCATTTAGAAATTGCCTTACTACATCAACATGCTGTTTAAAGGAGTGATAACGTATATTCTTGGAAATATCACTGTAATTCAGGACAGGATAAAACAGAACAAGTATCCAAGGATCTCAGTTTCACTTTCATATCTACCACTTGTGATGCTTTCCTCAGCATGTCCCTTAACCTCAATTCCACATTTCTAAACTATAATATATTCATCAGTCCTCACTGATGACTTTTGAAAGCTGTTCTGAGTTCTCTAGGTCATGTAACACGCTACAAAAAGAGAAAGGGAAATAGTAAGTAATAATAATTGCTTGCAACTGGAAAGAATTTGTAATTATTTCTTTGACAGCCCAAACTGACTTTCACTAAGAAAACTGCATTTAAAACTAAATAAAGTGTGTCTTTACATTATTTCCTCCTCAAGCAGAGTTAGAGTTGTGTGTAAGTGATTTCCAGGCCATTATGGAGCAACTCTAATGAGACTGTCTGCTTTGTTGGATTGTTTTTAAACACACTTTTTCCAATTACTTTCTAAAATGTCAGTTTCTCACGCAAATGAAGCATGATCTTGGAAAATCCAAAGGCTGTTTTGAGGGGGTAGAAAGGGAAAGAAGCTGGCAAATCAGCTGCAAATCAGATCCTGAATTATTCACATCACTTATTGTGCAGGGTTGAGAAAGGAGCAGTAATTTATCATAAGTACAGAGGAATCAAAGTGGATTTTGATATAGCACATACATTTGGATCACTAATGACAACTAGAAAGCACAGAAACCAGTACTATACCAGTACACAGAGTAGGGGGGTCTGTTTGATAGGCAAAGTGCACTTGTGTGTACATGTATAAATCCAGATCATCTCCTCTCCAGGTGACATTCAAAGACTGTAAGCAAGATAATGAAAAGGATTGCTAAATGTGTTTGCTATGAACTTGATAATAAAAATAAATTTGTTTTAATCCTGACATATGTTGGCATTCTTTCCTTTAAAGACAATAAAAAAAATAATAGATCACTGTCCTAAAAAATCTTTAGAGGAAAACACTTAAAGCTAATGTATTTGCAGTTTGAAATACTGATTTTCAAAATGCTCGCTTTTTCCATTGCTTTGTACAGGATCTATGTCATGAAAAAAAATACTTTGGAAAGGCCCTACCCATTCAGTTTTTAAAGCCTAAAGAACAGATTTAAGGGCACTTAGACGTATCTTTTTTGCTGTAATGGGAACCAGGTGCATAAATGTCTTTCCAAGTGTCGTTTCTGATTTTGACTCTGCAACTGACAACAGTTTTACTGAAGTCACTACAATGGTACTGGCTTACACCTACATTCAGAAACTCATCTCCTTCCTGTTTAAAATAAACAAATAGACAAATGTGGATTCATTTAATGAAATTTTCTTGCCCTTTTAAATATTTCAGTTTGTTGCCAGCGTGTATGGTCCTGCATTGTAATCAGAAAAATCTACTAATCCCAGTTTGCTGGTGTCCTATCTTGGCATTGTGGGAGACTGATTGAGGCTATCATTACTGGGTATTACTTTTAGAAAGCAAATGAGATACTTATACTTGAGAGCTATGACACTTGAAGTAGCTGGAGAAGAGGCAGGGAGTAGACACTGTCCATTGAACGTGTATTTTTTTCCTAAGACAGTGTAGCTTTACATTTTCCTTACTATACAGGAATATATAGGATATATATACTGTATAGGAATATAGGAAAATAGAACTGGCATCCAGAAAAATGTCAGTATTGCTCGCTAGAGCCAAGGGATGACAGCTAGTAGTGGTGACACTTCTCATTTTCTACCTTTGGCACCACTAAGAATTCAGAATGGAGAAAGTGTTGATGCATTTTATGCTCCTTTTATACATTTCAATCTACTGTAGTTAATGTTTATTGTTTGTGTAGCAAAAACAGCCACATATTTTTCAGTACAATGATCACGGGACTGGTGAGAACAGAGTGGACGATTGAAGACACAGATCCAGATAAGGGGCTAGAATATTAACAACTTCCTTCTAAACCACCTGAAGCTTCATAGGTAAAGTATTTTGGTATACATGTATGGACACACAGAGAAATCTGACAATCTGACTAAACAAGGTGCCAGAGAGTATCAGCCAATTTTCAGTCAGCCATATGCATAAAACCTTTGAAACAGATCTAATGCCTGCATCCAGAAGCCTGCCTACTTTTTCGTAGAGTAGTAGGGAGAACTCTTTGCTGAGTTAAAAGTGTTAAGTACACAAACATTTAAGACCAGTGCATACAAGACAAAAGTTTCATTGCAACCCCCCAGTTATTAACTTACCTCCTTTCTGACATATTTGGAAAGATCAGCACTTGCTTAGGTGTCTTTTGAGCCATGGTGCTGAAGGATACCATTCTCTTCCCAAGTCCTCTTTTCTTCATAACTTTCACATCTTTTTCTCTCAGATTCTGCAACACTCAGTTCCTCCTTTCTCACCTCCTCTAGCTTCTGTCCACAGTTAATCAAATCACAGATTCTCAGTCTTTCTCATACACAGCTAGCTGCCATCTCTGTCCATCCAAGAAAATGTAAATTTCTTAACTTCCCTAAAGAGAAAGAAATACATAAAGATTTGAAAAGTGTGTCAATCATTGAGTAGAAAGAAATGTCCAAGCAGTGAGAAGGAAAACATGACCCCTGGACTAAAGCCAAGAGTATGATAACGTTAGAAAAGGTGAAAGAAAAGTAAAGGTGAAAATTCAGCCATAAAACTGAAACCTAGGAGGAAATACATAGTAACGAGTCTTCCTTACCATTGACCTGTGATTATCGAGGTGGTGAAATATTTCTCTTTGCTTTTTCAATTTATGTTTCTTCTTACTTTTTACACTGTCACAGGAAAGCAGTTTCAAGTTCACATCCACTTTTACTTTAAGGCAACATGTTAGCAGCAAGGCTCTCAAAGATGGGTATATGATATGTTTTCACTGCAATACACTCTGCTTAAAGGGAAAGGCAGACATCTCATAAATACTAAAATGTGAATATCTTCCCAAAAGGATGATTCTCCCTGGAGTTATATATTTCAGATCAGATAATTATGAAATCTGCCTACATTGACAGATTTCAAGGGTGTGAATACCTAACATTCCTCTCCAACACATATTTATGTCTGTCAGGTACCGTATGACCATGTCGTAAGCCTAACCCAGCTATCTGGGAAAGAAACTGTGACAAGCTCTATCTAATATGCTAGAAAGTGTTTAAATCCTATCCATTCTGTTGAGCACAGTACATTTGTTGTGTGTGATGTGTCAGCTGCATTTATTTTCTCAGAGCATTGTTACAATGCATTTAGGTTGTCACTCAATTTCTCTCCTCTCTAGAACAGCAACAGAAATTCAATGGAGATGTAATTATCACCACCACATTTCCTCTCATCAGGAGCATGATTGATTCTATTTGTAGTTTTAATATGACCAGGAACATAAGTGGTGATTGAGATGGAAAGAGGAAGCCCTTTCATTTTGTGTACATAAAGGAAATGTGTGGCTTCAGATACACAATTATGGACATAAAAGTAAAACACCTTCTCTCTGCAGAATGCCTACGTGGCTGAAAGAAGTCACTTCACCAGATGTTAAAAACCATGTTTCTCAAAGAAGTTTGTCTCTAGCAAACAGAGATGCTATTTTAGGCCTATTAGTGCCTGTTTTAGGCACTGCAAATTCTTCTTACACATATTTCCATTCAAAGTTTAGAGTTGATGTGACCATGATGCTATTATTATAAAGGCTTCAGTAGTGCCCTCAGAGAGGATGCAAGGGATGGATGTAAAATATTTGGGTTTGTTGTGGATAATGGGAATTTTAAACTTGATCCTAGATGAAAAATTTCAGTTATACAAGCTTCTAAATAATAGGTAATGTTTAATCTAGTTAAGTAATATTTTAATATCTTACTAACATACCATAGGAGTTACTCTAAAAAATTTGGAAATTCAGTCTCAATAACCATAGTAGTTTACATCCAGACATTAAGCATGAAACTCTATTCATATCATTCAAAGCTCTTAGCAAAAGGGCAAGCAAGGTAAAACTAATTAATTTTTACTGAAGACAGAGTGTAGAGAGAAAAAACTAGGATAATAATTTTAATTTGAAATCTCCACAGCATTTGGTTCATGAGATGAAACACACATGCAGGATATTTGAAGCATGTATTATTCATCATTCAAGCAACATTTTAACCTTCCATAACTTAATTTCATGGAAATTAGAAATGTCTGCTCTAGGGGCTGAGATTGATCAAGTGTACAGTCATAATCTTTCCTCCAAACTCTCATTTTAACAACACCCTAAGAAATGTATTCCAGATTTGTTTGGGATGTAGAAAGAATCTATTCCTAATATCATAAAGCTGCCTTTCTTGCTGCATTTGATGGAAGCTTCACTCAAATTTCAATAGCATTTTAAAAACAGATTCTGTTTTGGCTTTTTACATATGAACTCAGCTTTTTTTTTTTAAGGGAATTAATAACTTGCTGAAAGAAACCATAAGACAGAATATGAATAGTTACCTTGTTCAGTCTTTGTTGCTGTGGTCTCACACATGCAAACTTCAGGGCATGTTTATCATTCATGTCAGGCTCTCAAGAGAGACAATTTGGGTGATTTTTACCATTGTACTGATAGCCACCGGGAGCTCTTTAGGAAGTGAAGTCTAAAGCTTTCCAATCAAACAGATTAACCTGTAGTGTTTAAAAGTAATAGGTTAGACCACTGCCAGCCACTTGTCACTTCACTTAAGTCCTTCTTTGAAGTGTATTAGCTGGGTGTCACCACCTCAAGAAAGAGAATTAAGAAGGCATTTGTTTTTTTCATGGCGTTTTTCCTAGCAGAGTAAGAGGGGTTTGCCTCACTGAGATCCAGGTGGCAATATCAACCTTGAGAGAATTAGCTAGTTCATGGCAAAAAATCATGGCCTCGCCCTCAGGGAAGCAAGGCAGTACATACCTGCTACACGGCAACAGCTGCTCCGAGGCAGGACATCAAACACACGGTGTGCCACAGACACTGGATGTGAAGCAGCACTTGTGCTGGAGTGACTCTTCTGTAAAGTGCCAGCTCTCACATCTGTGCCTACCTCACAGCCTCAACATCTACCCATTTTAGTTCAGCACAGCTTGTCCTGCTGAAAGAGTTTATAACAGTTATTCTAGATTACAGTATTTTGCTTAACTTTAACACAGGCTGTACTTCTTTTTTAAATACAGTGCTTTCTGTAAACTGTCCAAAAATCCATTATTCTTCCACATACAAATGATGTCTACCTGTACTGTGCCCCCCATTACTACTGCAGGTGGATGGCGCGGTACAGACGCAGACACACAGCTCTGCAGTTTGTGACATACAGCTGTGTCTGCTTCCGGTCCTCACACTCACAGCCTGTGTATAAAGATGAAAAATTCTGCAGTGATATATGTAGACACGTGGGTCATAACTGGAAACAAGAAATCTCTGACTCTTTTGCTAGCAGAGGACATTAGATTGTTATTAATAGCTCTCATTTAACAACTGTTTCGGATACACGATTTTGCACAGGTTAAAAAATTAGTTCTTAATCATTATGTTTGGACATAAAAATAAATATTCTTGTAGTGTAGAAAATGCCTATTTACTTACTAGGAGATTTTGCTTCATCTGGTAGCAAAAATATTGTGCCATTTTCCAGGAAAGACAGACATCTCCTGGCTGGAGGGTATGAAGAGAAGGACATTATTTGCTTTGAGTTGGCTATGACTGCCTGTAACAAAAAACCTAGAACTGCAGTGTAATTTGTGTCTCTTGCATGTCATCATGCTTTCTCCGGGCAATCTAGAAAAATCTGTCTCGACCGAGCATAAACATTCATCACTTAGCATTGTGTTAAGTTTGATAGCAGATAGCATGACACTTTTTAACTGAAACACTATTGTAAACCATACAGATTCATGTTCACCACAGGAACTATACCTTTTATTCCTAAAAAAGATCAGTTTTACATAGGTGTACACTGTGTCGGTAAAGGACACAATAAAGGAAACTGACACCTGCTAGGTTTAGTAGAAAGAGGAAAAAGAAGGGACTTTATTTACATTTCTCATACTTTATAGGTTTCTCAATTCCACAAGGGATTGGAGGACATGTCATTTCCTCCTCAATCCCACTGGAGAAAAAAGATGCTCATCAAACTTCCTTTTATCACAAAAGGAATGAAAAACAGAAAAAATGGTTAAATAAACATTGGGTATTGTTTACATGAAAGTGTGTGAAAATTCTCTGACTCCATATTATACACAGAAGGCTTAGCAAAAAACAGGACAACAGTACACTGGACAGTAGATTGCAAAATCCAACAGGATTTGCCTGTAACATGCATAGGTGCATATACAGAATTCCAGAGCTCTGTTGTGGTCAGAAACAACATGGCTTACTGGGAGAGAAAAACTGGGTTCCAGGTGTGGCCCATTTATAGGGAAGTTTGTAATGAAACCATGGATCAGTTCAAGCTGTGGAACTGCTAGGCCTTGTCTGCATATCCCAGCATGCTCAAAATAAACTCTGAAATCCATTTTTGACAGAAATAAACACAACTATAAAGGGAAAATAAAAAATGGTGTAAATGAGGACAAAAGAAAGTGACTGGGTTCCCAGAGAGAAAAATCAAAGCCAAAGTATTTCAAATTTTCTTCTTCATTACCATTTTTTAGGTTCACAGATTCTAGTAATGAGAATTGCAGAAACATGAACAGGACCTACACAGAACTATAAACCTGCAAAATACAAATGCTAGCCATAGAAACAGAACTTGTATCACCTGAGTCCAAGAGCTGCCAGTTTTGTATTTAAAAAAAAAGAGCAAAAGTCCTCACTGCTCTGCAAAATATGCTAGAAAATTTTTAGCAAAATGTTAAGTTAAAAATTTCTTTTTTTAAAAAAGTATCACCCTTAAAACCTACTTTAAATATAGGTTGCTGCTTGTGGCTCTGGGTGTGCCTAGCAATATATGGAGCATATTAATTTTCCAGCATAGTTTGTGGCTTAATACAGTGAAGACTACATTAGTGATTGTTGTCATGACATTTCCCTCTGCAGCATTAAAATGTTTTCATTCTAGCATCACAGCTATTATTGAAATAACATAATTTCCAGGTTACATGAACTCTCTCCTTGCTTAGGATAATAGGTTGATGAGGCATTTGTATGAAGAACAATGTTTTATTATTAGCAGTAAAAATACCTAGGTCTTCACAATAGACTTCATTGCAACTTGTGCATGACTTTGCTTTATTTTTCTGTTCTGACACTGATGAGAAGCAGCAGTTGTGCTGTGATAACATTTTACTCTCATAACAGCATCTGCAGTGCTCGGCCATCAGAGAGTAGTAGCAAACCCCAGCGGTGCCATCTGAAACACTCATCCTGTGACTCTTCTCTCCTTGGCAACTGCCTCTGTTCTCTCTGCCTAATGTCTGCACCACTTGCTGGGTTTCTGTAGGGCACAGCTGATTCCAAGGCAAATTTACTTTTTTAATAAAAGTGAAATTCCCAGCCAGCATAAGAGTGAAGGCAGTGGATTGCTCTGAAGCAAAACATGAAGCAAAATAGACAGAGAGTGGTTGGTTCAACGGCCAGGAAGGCTTCTGTCTTTCTCTGTTGACCACAGAAGGTGTCTATGGTGATTCCATTCTTCTGTTGGCTGCCTCAGATAAACACCTGGAGCCTTCACAGCATCTCCTCCACAGGTGCCTGTGCTATGCTGTTCTACTCCCATCACAGATGCTATGGTACACCACACCTTGGTCATGTAAGACCTTGAAAACCTCTTACAGCAAAAGTTGAAAAAAACACTATTTTGCAGTACACCTGGGAAAGATATTCCAGGAAAACAGTTAAATTTTAAATCATTGAATAGCTACAATGAACCCTTCCCAGGTGACTAAAGGATGTTTGCTAGTTTTCCCTTCTGAAAAATATCCTGAAGTTAGAGTGAGTGAAAGCATGTATGGTATAGACCACAAGAAGCAAACATGGTTTGCTGATCCATGGTTTGTCATGAACATGTAGCAAATCAAATCATATTCCTGGTCATTCTTTTTTTTTTCATCAGAAGCTAGGACATGCAATGCTTCCTGTGTTTACTTTTGCTACTTCTGTCTATAGTGTGCCAGATTTTTCTGTTCCCCATATTAAAGATCTAATTAAAGGCAAAAGATATTCCCAGTCTAAAACTCAGTAGCCAATAAATTTAAATTGTCAAAGAAAAGGCATCAAATTTCAGGTACTGCATCTTAATCAACCCTGAAACTTACTTTGGCATGGAAATATTGCAAAAAAGTGTGTTTAGAAACTCCAAATAAAGATCAAGCATCCTCTGAAGGCAATTCTGAATAATATTGTTCACCTTGAAGTAGAAACCTCATATAAGTAATGTTTTCTTCATAAGAACATTTTTTGAGAAAAAAAACGGTCAATGCACACAAAGTGATGTGTTTGCATGATTATACACTTATACAGGCTGATCAGCTAAGAGAATTCAAAGGGAAAAACACAGCAATGTGCTTAAGGTTATGGAACATAAATTACAATTACCGATTTAGAAGGAGTGAATTTATGAAGTGAGTTTTACTGAGAGATTTACACACTTACAATTTTCCTATAAATTATTTTGAATGTTGGTCAAATGCTTAAAAATTATTCATGGATTGTTTTGAGAAATGAAAGAATATGATACCTAAGATGCTTTTTATTACCAATATCTCATGGTATCTCATCCAGCTTTCAGATAAATTATTTTCAATTTGTAAAATATGCTATGCTGTTTGTTTAAAGGCAGTATGAACACGATACTTGTTTTTACTTCAGAGAAATTGCTTAGTCTTACAAATTTGCACTAGCTTTGTCTATCTCTTCTTTTTCATTGTCAAACTGGAGCAATCCAAGTGTCCTATAAAGATATACAAACTACCACAGTGGAGTTTAAAATGCAGTATATATATTTCAGGCTGTGGGAGATGCTCAGATAAAGCCTGTCCAAAGAGTGGGTTTGCATCAGTCAGGTGGTGGGAAAGGTTTGGCAGAAAAACAGCCATTTGGTTTGGGCAAGTCATCTCATTCACACTACAAATTTTCTGCCTCGTTAATTACAGCAGACTGCAATGAGGAGTAAACACGGTTTTTCAATATGAAATTGACATTTTTTGATGGTCTTCTCTAGAGAATGGAGACCCAGCAAGCCTGAATCAGGTATTTTTTATCTCTGCCTTTTATCACTGGCTCCTCTAATGCAAAGCAGGAAAATTTTCTGCAGAACTGGGAACCTTGGAAATCTTTCTAGTTGTGACTGGCCTCCTGGGCTTTCTGCCATGTAGTTCTGCAAGCCCATTTTTACTGGAAGGAAGTTGGAATCAGGCTTTCCAGCCCAGAGATAATCCACCAGCCTTTCCCTATATGTTTTAAAAAATAATTTTGCTAACGTTTTGAGAAGAACCAGGCTAGGGTTGCTATTACACAGGAAAATTTGAATCAGAAATAAGAAGCTTTCCGTTTGATTCATCTTACAAGACAGTGGGCTGCTTTGCAGGTGGTAGGGAGGATATGTTCCTCTCAGTTCACAACTAGTTGAATCCACTGTGAGACAGGGATATGTCAAATCAGCAGCAAACAGAGGTTTGTAGCTTTAGAAATGCCCCCACTGAGGCTGACCGTGTTTAGCTATGTTGGTTAAAAAGTTGATAACCTTCCTGAAACTGATATTGTCAGAACCTTCTTAGATATGACCCCATTTGCCACAGGACACATGTCACCCTGTGAGTCTGTGTGATTTCTGAGACCTGTGATATGACATGGATCTAAAGTGAAGAATATACTGGCTCAAGTGAAGTGTAGTCTTTTTGTAAGCTCATCCACTCCATGCTTACCACTAGAGAAGTCGTTAAAAGAATTACGTAAGTCAAACATAAAAAATATGCTGTAGCAGTTATATTTTCTGCTATGGAAGAGTTTACAGGAAGCATATGAATCCTGGAAGAGTCTTTAGAGGAAGAGAAGAGATGAAAACTGTGTCAACCAATTTAGGTGAACATCAAGGGAGTAATATGTTGCACAGGAAAACTAGTCCACAAATGGCACTGTACAAGAAACTCTCCATGCAGGAAAAAAAATTGACTCTGTCCAACTAGTCCAAATCTTGGCAACAAACTTAGAACCTGAAGGTGAAAAATAATAGCAAACAATTGGAACAAGTGGAAAAGTTGCATTCCACTGGAACATGTTGTCTGGAGATGTTGTAGATGCTCCATCCTTGGAAACATTCAAGATCAGGTTTGACAGGGCCATATCATTGCAAGGGGATTGGACTAGGTAATCATTAAATGTCCCATCCAACCTAACTCTTCTATGATTTTCTTCTCCTTTTCCTCATCTTCGTTGCATCCTGGTCAAAGTGGGTTTTTCCACAACATATAACAAGACTCGTGCTTTGAGTGATGAAACACCATTTGGTTTGAAGATATCTGCAGTGAATTACAGGAAACCTGATTTTATTTGAGAGCACAGCTTTGAGGAGAGACTGAATTTCAAAAAAACTCCTTCCATAGGTAAATGAACTGCCATTCAAATACAGCTAGATACTTTAAACTGAGTTGCTATGACATATTTAATTTTAAATTTTTTTAAAATCCTGATTAATATGAAATCAGTTTTTTCTAAAATGTGTCAAGTTTTAAAAACCTGAATGGTCATAGAATGTAAAAATACTATATTAGGCTTAGAAAACGCTAAGCAGTATTGTTATTAAATGCTGTAAATATCTGGAGGTTTAAACAACAGGGAGAACAGCTATTGAGCTAGCAAAAAAAAAAACAGAATTGAAACCAGAGCAAATAAATATAAACTGTCCCAGATAAATGAAAGCTGTAAATCAGAGGACAGTGTGAGGTGTTGTTTCCAATAATTGCTGTGAGAAATACAGCTCCTCTAAACATGCAGTTGTGTACATGAAAAAAGTTTGTTGTTTATGATAGAATAATAGAACAGCATAGGTTGGAAGGGATCTCAAGAGAACATCTGGTTTCCAACATTTTTTTGAAAAGGGAGCGTAAATTTTTTATCTGAGACCCTGTCCAATCGCCTCTTGAAAATATCCACTGGTTGGACTCTACCAAGTCTCTTGGAAAATTGTTACATGTGAATGACTGTCCTCACTATAAAAAATTTTTCTGTCTTAAATCAAGATGAAATGGCACTTAAGAACCTTATGATGTCAAAGAACTTAACAAATCAAGATCTAGTGTATCACAGAAAAAGCTGTCTCACCCTTTCTGTCCTTCCTAATGAAAAAAATAATTGGGTGTGTAAATCATGTTCCCAAGAAAACTGGGGTATTTTGGAAGCCGTATTTCTTGCTGGAAAAAGCCATTCTTGGGTGCCATTACCTATATACCATATATCTAAGTCTTTTAGATAGCTTCAAAAGGCGCAGCACAACACTGAAATCCCTGTCTCTGATCCTTATCTGTAAAATGCAGCTAGTGAATCTTTCCTTCTACTCCCCTAACCTTTTCTCAGGTTGTCAAGGTGGATTAAGATATATTTTAGGTATCTATTTCCTGGTGTGTTCAATCTGAGTTAAATGTCAAAATACACCTGAATTCTTGACTTGTGTTCTTACAGCTGTGGCCTAGTGGATATTTTTATAGTAACTAATACAACGAAACTAACTTTGCTGCAATTTCTATTTTATAGTGAATAAATACTTGGACTTCCCAGGAAAATACCTCTTTCCTAATTAAATTTAGAACTATTTATAAATTAGAGGATTATTTCCAAATATCTGAAATATTTAAGAAAAAAAGAAAGGAGGAAGGAGAAAAAAGATGGTGTTCACCAGCTGACATCACAAATTTCAGAGACTTCTTAGAGATAACAATACTGAACAAAATCCCAATGTGATCACACAATGGTTGTTACTTTATACTCAGTTCTTACACCTGCTTTCTGAACCTTGTAGCTTTGCATTCATCTGTTGCAACTTCGTTGCCTCAAATACTCTGTACAAACTCACAGAACTGAGGAAAACTGAACCCTGGCAATGTCTAGTAAGCTGTTACTGGTTTTGCTATGTCACCCTGCTTAGTGCCTTTTTTCCCTGTAGAGGTAGTGGTACTTGTGTATGTCTGATTTCTCTTGTGTATGTCTGTTTCTCTTAGAACAAGCTGCTCAGATAATGTCAGTGCTACTAAAAAATGTCAAGGACATACTTATATCCAAGTTGAAATTTACCTCATTAAAATGAGTGATTGGCTCATTTTTGAGCAAACTACATAATTGACTGCCTCTGTGTAAAGCCCTCACTCTTATCTCTTAAGAAAGAATCGCATTCCTCTTAGTGCCCAAAACACAGATCCCAACTGCTGTAAAGGTGACTCTACACTTCAGAAAAATATTGGCTAACCCTGACTTCCTGCTGGCGGGTTTCCATCTCCATAATAAAGTTCACTAGTCAAGGACTTGTAAGCATTTCATTTTGAACTGTATATAGACAGCTGACTGTTCCACTATTAAAAAAAAAAA